>CM069907.1:45045839-45371840 GCA_036172215.1 Camellia granthamiana | reverse complement strand
GTTGTACAAGACTCATGTGGAGGTGCATTCAGATAGCCTTAATGCAGCAGAAGATAAGGCATCACCAAATTTGTGGCACAAAAGGCTAGGTCACATGAATGAGAAAATGTTGCAAATTTTGGCAAAGAAGTCACTTATTCCCTTTGCCAAAGATGCGAAATTGAACCCTTGTGACAATTGCTTGTTTGGGAAGCAACATAGAGTCGCTTTCCACTCATCATCCAGAAGACAATTAGAGTTGTTGAGCAGAGTATACTCTGATGTATGCGGTCCCATAGAAGTGGAATCTTTGGGTGGTAGAAAATACTTCCTGACATTTATTGATGACGCATCACGGAAGGTATGGGTTTATGTCCTAAGAACCAAAGCTGAGGTGTTCCAGCATTTTCAAACATTTCATGCTATGGTAGAAAGGGAGACCGGAAAGAAGCTGAAGTGTCTCCGAATAGACAATGGAGGCGAGTATACGTCAAAGGAGTTTGAAGCCTACTGTGCTACTCGCGGCATTCGACATGAGAACACTGTTTCTGGAACCCCCACAACACAATGGCGTAGCCGAAAGAATGAACCGGACCATTGTGGAGAAGGTTAGATGAATGCTAAAAATGGCAAAGCTGCCAAAGCCATTTTGGGGAGAAGCTGTTCGTGTTGCATGCTATTTGATCAATAGATCGCCATCAGTTCCACTGAATTTTGAAATTCCAGAGAAAGTATGGTCTGGAAGGGAGATTTCTTACTCTCACTTGAGAGTGTTTGGGTGCAAAGCATTTGCACATGTATCTAAGGAGCACAGACAGAAGCTGGATGATAAAGCTACTCCATGCATCTTTATTGGCTATTGGAGATGAAGAATTTGGATACAGATTATGGATCCGAAAAACAAAAGGTCATTCGAAGCTGAGATGTGGTATTTCAAGAAGGCCAGACCTTAAAAGACTTTGGGCAACCAGCCAAACCCAAAGTTAGTAATGTTTTAGAAATTATTCCTAATCCTGCACCATCACAACATGCCACTAATGAAGAAGAGAGCTACCGCAGCATGCAGCTAATGATGTAGAGTTGCATGATGGATTTCTAGAAGAAAAAGATCCAGAAGAAGAGGGTGTTGAGTAGGGGGAGCCACAACCCCCTCCGCCAGAGACTGTTAGTCCACAGTTGCAAAGATCAACAAGAGAGTCTAAGCCGTCGTCAAAATACCCTACTTCTGATTATATTTTGCTTACTGATGAGGGGGAGCAAGAAAGTTTTCAAGAAGCTCAGAATTATAAGGAGAAGAGTAGCTGGCATCTAGCTATGCAAGAAGAGATGCAGTCATTGCAGAAGAATCAGACTTATGATTTGTAAAACTTCCCAGGGTCGAAAACCATTGCAGAACAAATAGGTATTCAAGTTGAAGAAAGATGGCAGTGGAAAGCTAGTCAAGTATAAGGCTCGATTGGTTGTCAAAGGTTTCAGGCAGAAGAAAGGTATTCATTTTGACAAAATCTTCTCACTAGTTGTGAAAATGACATCCATTCGAGTAGTTTTGGGACTAGCAGCCAGTTTGAATTTGGAACTTGAACAGATGGATGTAAAGACGGCATTTCTCCATGGTGATCTGAAGGAAGAAATTTACATGGAGCAGCCAGAAGGTTTTGAAGTAGAAGGGAAAGAAAACTTAGTCTGCAGATTGAAAAGAGTCTGTATGGCCTCAAACAAGCGCATAGACAGTGGTATAAGAAGTTTGACTCAGTCATGGTGGATTCATGAGTACAAGAGAACTGCTGCAGACCAGTGTGTCTATGTCAGGAAATTTCCTGATGGAAACTTCATCATACTCCTGCTCTATGTTGATGACATGCTGATTGTTGGACAGGATGCCACAGTAATCAAATCACTGAAGAAGGAGTTATCACAGTCCTTTGACATGAAGGACCTAGGTCCTGCACAGCAAATGTTGGGCATGCAAATTGTGCGTGACAGGAAAGCCAAGAAATTATGGCTGTCACAGGAGAAGTACGTTGAACGAGTGATTGCAAAGTTCAACATGAAAGATTCCAAGCCAGTCAATACTCTGCTGGCTAATCATTTCAAGCTAAGCAAGAGTTCTTGTCCCTCCTCTATTAAAGAAAGAGAAGAGATGGAGGCTATTCCCTACTCATCCGCCGTAGGGAGTTTAATGTATGCAATGGTGTCCACCCGACTAGATATTGCTCATGCTGTTGGAGTAGTAAGCAGATTCCTTTCCAATCCAGGAAAAGAGCATTGGAAGCAGTCAAGTGGATTCTAAGGCACCTCAAGGGTACGGCAAAAATGTGTTTGTACTTTAGAGATGCTAAACCAGTCTTGGAAGGCTATACGGATTCCGATATAGTGGGAGATCTTGATGGTAGAAAATCTACATCAGGATTTTTGTTCACTTTCGCAGGGGGAGCTGTGTCTTGGCAGTCCAAGTTGCAGAAGTGTGTTGCTTTATCCACAACCGAGGCAGAGTGTATTTGCCGCAACGGAAGCTGGAAAAGAGATGTTGTGGTTGCAGCGGTTTCTCCAAGAGTTGGGATTAAAGCAAGAGAAATTCACGGTACATTGTGATAGCCAGAGTGCCATAGACTTGAGAAAGAATTCGATGTACCATTCTCATACAAAGCACATTGATATTCGGCATCATTGGATACGTGAAGTGATGGAAAAGCAGTTATTGAAACTGATCAAAATCTATATAGATAAGAATCCAGTTGACATACTGACAAAGGTGGTCTCGAGAAACAAACTCGAAATCTGCAGAGACATTGCAGGATGGACTTCAAATGAGAAGTCAATTCTCCATATGACATGGGAGGGGGAGAATTGTTAGTGTCCACTGCCCATTCAAATGGAGAAAACCACTATGGATAGTGGCTCTCCCATTCTTCCACTCCACCCACCCCCATTAGCTAATGGAAGGGGTTGGTGGCAACCAATGAGCTTCTCCCTCAATTGTGTATAAATTGAGGTGAGGAGGAGGGGGTTGGACAGACAAGAAGAAGAGATTACAGTGTGTGTAATCTGAGAGATTGTGACAAGTGAGAGTACTATAGTGTGTAAGTGATGTGTGAGTGTGTAAACTCCCTCCGGAAAAATTCTTTAGTGGATAGCTCTTCGTGGACGTAGGCAATTGCCGAACCACAAATATTCTTGTGTTATTGTGTGTGATTGATTTCTGGTGTCTCACAGTCCCAACAGTTTGCTAGGGCATGTGCTGATGGAATTTGGTGTAATTGATAAGGTGGATAAATGGCAAGTGAAGTAAACGAGCACTGGCTGTGTAAGAGAATCCTATGCCCAAGGGCTATAGTGAAAGCTAAAACTGAGATGCATTGGTGGTCGTACAAGGAATAACATGCGGCAGTGTGAGAAGGAACGTTGAAACTAATGAATTGTCTGAAACAGAAAATGAAAAATCATTGAAAGATATGTCCGACTTTACTGTTTCAGAAAACCCGCATAACAGACAGGCACAGTTTAGCATGCATGTGTATGTGTCTGAGTGGGTGAATGAGGGTGCGTGTTTGCTAGTCTTAATGATGGTTCCACTTCCATTTTTTTGTTCTGTATTGTTTCCTTGTTTCCATCTGTTAGCTCCTTCAAGTCTTATGAACTTAAGTTATGAGATGCACAGATGGTTGTCAGCCAGTGACTTGAAAAAGGTGGCCCTCTTTCACTACAAGAAAATGCACTTTTAGCGACCACTTTGTCTCTCTTTTGCTCATCACTCTGTCTCTGTCTCTGTCTCTCTGTCTATCTCTCTTCTCTATCTGTCTCTTACTCATCTCTCTTTCACCACCCATTTCCTCTACCACATTCATTACTACTGCAAATGTCATTCCACTACCAGCATTATTACCATTGTTGCCACTCCACCTCTACGACTACCATTACTACCACCATCATTACCACTATACTATTCTACTACTACTACTATACTACTACTACTATACTACTACTACTACTACTATTACTACTACATTTCCTCCACCACCGCTACTCCATCTCCTCTACCATTACCACAACTTCACTACTACTACTACCTTTCCTCCACCACCGCCACTCCATCTCCTCTACCATTACCACAACTCACTACTACTACTACCTTTCCTCCACCATCGTCACTCCATCTCCTCTACCATTATCATAATTTTACCACTAATCTCCTTCGCCATCACCATCACCACCACCACCTCACCTCTTATCCACCACTTTCACCACTACTGCCGCTTCCTCTCCTCTACCACAAAAATTAGCTCTTAATTTTTAGTAATAAAAAAAAAGGGCACACAAAAAAAAAAATTTCATCAATCATAAAAAATTAACTTTATTTTAACGAAAAAATATTTTTCATTAAAATATTACCCTTACTTCTATCAAAATAAAAAAAATTCATTCAAATAAAAATAAAACTAATTTCCCTCCCTTTTTCACTTACTCACCGAACCGCCCCGCCCGCCTGCCAAACTTAATTTCCCCCCTTTTTTCCCTCTGCCTTTTCCCCTCTTTTTTTTTTCATTTCCTTTCAGGTTTGTAGAGCCCTTAATTTCACAACACTGTTTCAAAACGGTGTGCAAACCTTAATCTGAGAGAGAGAAGATAGGGGTTTGAAGAGAGACTGGGGTTGAAGGGGAAGGGTTTCAGTCAGCGGCGAGAACTGGTTCAGCAGCGGTGAGACTGGTTCGGCGGTGAGACGGTACGCTTCTTTTGACTACTCTTTCGACTCTCTCACTCCAGTCGGTTCCTCTATCGACTGGGTTGAAATGGTTCCTCTATATCTCTATGTGACTGTGTATCCTTGGAACAACAATGATGTAGTTTTATAATCCGAACAGATCTTAAACCCTATGGCCATTCGGTTCGTCTCCACTATGGCCAAAGACAAACCCATCTTCCCTGCGCTCTCATTCTTTTATTTTTTTATTTTTATTTTTTGAACAGCCTTGCACTCTCATTCCTGGCTCTCTAACTCAATGCAAATGATCTCAGATCCAAAACACTTAAAATCCTCTTCTAATCAGTCAAATTGAAGAGCCGACGGGCCATAGGGTTTCAATTTATGAATAATCAAGCTTTGTGGGCTATATTTGGAATATACTTTCAATTGATTTTTGCTTAGTACTAGAAGATATTTGGAAGATACTTTCAATTGATTTGTTTGATGTGAAATGCAATGGGGTTACGAGAATTTGTTCATTCATTAGGCATTTTTCATTCATTAGGCAAACAGAGCATATTAATTCTCTTCAGTGCTTTTATTGATGTTGATATATAACATGCCAAGTTTGAACTCATTCCAATTTTGGTTCAATTGAAAAAAGCCGGACGTAGCTGCAACCAGGAGTCCGTTCTTGTCTTCGCTTAATAATATTCTTTGCCGCTTTAAAAAAAAAAAAATTGATAATTGGATCTCAAAAGGTAGGAGGACAACCATAGTACTCACCAAATGTTTCAAATTTTGGAATTTATCCCAAAAGAGTAAATCAACCTAAGCACTGTCTCTAATTCTGTTTCTGTTTAACAAAAATGCTTTAGAGCTCTAATAGCTCTAATGGGAAGGTGGGACCCATCCTGATGTGATGTTTGTGTCTTTTTTTTTTTTTTTGCTTTGACACATCACTAGAGCTCAAATTAGAGCTCTAGATTTTAGAGCTCTCTAGCATTTCCCTTCTTTTAATTAGTGATCTAAATTCATTCCAGTGATGAGATTAACAGATTAAAGAGGTGTAGTGAGGTCTACAGTGGTGATTCTTACTTCAATTGTGAGTTTGAGGGCTTCCACTATGATTTTCCTTTTGCTTTTCCTTTTTCCCCCCTCACTTTTCCTTCAATTTCTTATCTCTCTCCCCCTTTTTAGAATTCTTATGCATCTTAGAGGTGCTAGGTTGTATCTACACCTCTTTTGTATTTTTGTGTTAATTAAATATATATATGTAATATGCACCTCAATTAGGAGAACAGATGCGAAAGCAATTTTTTTTTTGTGTGTGTGTGATAGTACTGTACTTACTGTTTTTGGATTTTCACTATTAAAAACTCAGATTTTTCCCAAGAGTACTGGATGCAAATATGATATCACAGGTTTGTTTGTTATCTTTCTTGACATTTTGTTCTCAATTTTTTTTTTTTTTTGGTGCTGGACAAAACTAAAATATTATATATATATATATATTTTTCCTTCTCTCTAGGTCCTAGAAACCCTTCTCACATTGCTTTTACCCTTCCATTGTGTTATGAGAGTGTTTACTTAGGCACTTCATTCTTAATTTTCTTAACATACAGAATCATTCTTGCGATGGTATGATACAAGAGTACTGCAGCTCCCTTGAGATGTTTTTCCGTTAAATAATCCTTTGAATTTGTTATGTCAGTGTGCATCTGCAGTTGATAATTTGGCTACTTATTATTTCAAGCACATAACGGTAGAAGAGTCCCCCACTACACCAGCTGCTCTTAATCTTGCTCGACATGTTGCAGGTTGCCCTGGTGTGTTTCCTGAAGTAAGTTGCTTCTTCTTTTTCTTCTTTTTTATAAGTAGTTAACTGATTTCTCTTCATTTGAAATGCATATTATCAGCTTAAATATTCTAATGACAATTGAGAACCATAGGATTTGGTTTGTCATAATGCTGACAGTGAATGGTGTCATATCAAATATAATTATGATAAATGATAATAAATTGGAGGTGATGCAATATTGTTTGCATTGGTGACATTTTATTTATAATTTTCAATACCTTTGTATAATGTGCTTGGCTCACTTTATGCGAGATGATCCTTTGTGATATGAGAAATTGTTCTTATTTTTTCTTCTCTTTTTCTTGGCACAATAATTTTCAGAACAATATCATGAGGGATTGCACACATCATTTTTGACCTTTGGTAGAATGCATTAGATGGGCATTCTTTATGGAGGAACGATATTTTATGGTTTTTAAATGTAACAAAAAACCATTGATTCATCTCATCTGATCACACAAATTTCTTTCATAAACGTGTGATTTGGATCCAAATTTCCTTTGATACATCTCATCTGATCACACAAAAATTTAGAAGCACTTCATTTTGTTCACTGATGAGTGAAAAATTGTATGTGTCTTGCTTTTAATATTTTTTGTTCTTCTTTGTTAATATTCATGCCATATTTATCTAAATTCTTGATATACATGCATCTCTGTCTCTCTCTCTCTCTCTCTCTCTCTCTCTCTCTCTCTCTCTCTCTCCTTTTTGTTATTGCTGATTATTTATTTTGTTACTTAACTAGATATTGAAAACCCTCTTTGAGATTGTCCTATTTGAGGACTGTGGCAACCAGTGGAGCCATTAGCAGACCAATGTTGAGCTTGATACTTATAAGTGAAGAGGTAATAGTTGAAACTGCAAATTTTGAATTCCATTCTTGTTTTGTAGTCTTCCTGTTCCGCAGTTCTTTTGTATGGCAAGTACAAACTAAACAGTAGTCTTAAAAGGGGTTGGAATCTAAATTGTGGGATTTGTCAAACAACAAACCATCATGTGTTGCATAAAACAAATAAATCAAGAGAAACGAGATATACCTTGAGAAATTAATTTCCATGGAACTCAAGAATTTTTCCAATTAACCACTAGAGAATCTAATTGCCAACCATTGTTCTGAACAACATAAATTATGCTTAATTTGGCAAAGCAGTGAAAAAAACAGCTTTTATAATTGGCTTTTGTCATCTTTAGTGGACTGTTAAAATTTTAATTTATATTTTTAAAATTCCAGGGACTTTTACTCTAAAATCTCTTAAAATCCTTGAAAAAGTCTACTAAAGACAAAAAAAGTCTACTAAAAATTGAAAAATTGAGTCTTTGATTAATCGAGTTGACTTGTCGGAATCAGAGACCGAGGCGTCTCTGGATTTTCTTTTGCATGAAGCTAATGAGGCGTTGATCAGTGCCTTTCTTGTTCTGTTGAGAGCAAAAGGAGAAACTTATGAAGAAGTATGCTCTCTCTCTCTCTATATATATATATATACACACACACACACTTTCTATACTACTATATGAAGCACACAACTCAGCTAGTGTCACTCATTTTCTGATATACCCAAATTGCTTGTATGTAACTGTTCAAGTTTCTTATTTAAATCGCACATAACTTTAGAACAGTTTCTTGTTGACATATAGCAAACTGGAAAGGGGTGACCGGATTGAGCTTCTTGTTGACAAAACAGCAACAATGCAAGACAGTGCTTTTCATTTTAAGAAACAGTCTAGGTGCCTCAGCCGTGCTCTTTGGATGAAAAATGCCAAGCTCTTGTAAGTACTGGTCCCTTGCTACTAAGTTAGACCTTTTTTTTCCCTAAACAGTGTTTGGAACTATATTCTCTCTCAAAGGTAGCGCAAATTATTCTGTTGATTCTTGCATTGTGTTTCATTCGATGTGTGTTATTGCGGGGAGCTTGATGAATATTTATGATATTATTGCAGATCATCCCTGTATATTTAAATGGTCATTTTTAAAACACAATTAAAAACTTACACAAGCAGCCCAACACTGGTCATTTTCTAAACTATGATATCATTACATTTGAAAATGGTCATTTTTAGTCGTTAGTTTGAAGCTGATAACTATTGCTCTATTTGATCAACCTATCTGTCTAGATGCCCTTTTTGAATTTTTCCCCCCCAATAAATTTTATGCGCTAGAAGCTCGATTTAATGATATAATGTTTTGCTAGATGGACTCTCTACCATTTGAATGCTGCTGGAATTTTGACTTCTTTAGATGATTACTTGAAGTCTTATTATATACACAATTAAAAAAAAAAAAGAAAAAAGGCCCAATTAGTATACATTAATGTGTCTTTAAATAATCATAATTTAGATATTTAGGAGATATTGTAGGATAATCCAAAAAACTAGGAAACTAATATAACGTTATAAGCTTATTCCTAAAAAAATGCAAATATCAAATAAAATAAATCAAATACAATTTTAAAATTACAAAATAACAGTCCAAAGGGATATGAAGCTTGTTCCTCACAAAATTGTGAATAAAGATGGAAAGCCTTGTATCGAAGTTAAGATTAAGGATGCAAAGCCCAAGGTATGTAGCCCTGAGAAGGTCAGTGCTATGATTCTAATTAAGATAAAGGAGACTGTGAGGCATTCCTTGGGAAGAAATTCAATTAAGGATGCTGTTGTCACAGTTGTTGGTGAGTAGAACTCTTCTAAATTACTACTATTGTTCTCCACTCTTCCAAGGATGCTGTGGTACTCCCTTTTACTTTTTTTTGCAACCTGTAGCCTACTTTAATGATGCCCAAAGGCAAGCTACCAAGGATGCTGGTATTGTTGCTGGGCTGAATGTTGCTAGAATTTTAAATGAACCATCTGCTGCAGCTATTGCCTATGGATTCGACAGTAAAGGTGGTGAGAAGAACATCCTTGTGTTCGACCTTGGTGGTGGCACATAAAAAGCTAGACAATTTTTTTTTTTTTTAGCACAACAAAGCTATTGCAAATCTCAAACTGTCATGATGCTACATTTGATGGACTATATAATCAAATAGCACCAACCACGGATCCACTAGTAACAGAAGGGTTTAGAGTGTCTGGTCGATTTGTTGCCATCAGAACTTTGATGTTCCCTTGAGCATCAAATCCATCAAGCTGATTCACAATTTCAACACTGTAGTAGTCTTCTATGTCTGTCTGTGCTTGTCAAGCTTGATTGTGTTTGCCATGACCATATATGAACCTTGCACTTTTCTCGGTGTAAACATGAGTCTCATTGTCCAATCTGTTAATACCCATTTCAAATTTGTAATTAGCAGCTTATACTCTAAAATTGATAATTTAATTACCTGCAAATGAGTTAGAAATTTTGATTTGAACTTATGATTCTCTGAAATTGATAATTTATTTACCCATTTCAAATATTTTCATTAAATTTCTCATTTTCTTTGGTATAGATGGATGATGGATGATCTCATGCACGAAGCTAAATTGTACAAGATTACTTGGCAGTATAAGCATTTTTGGGAGGATTAAATATTTTTGGATGGATGTGTATGGATAACAAATATTAGTAGTTTTATTTGTTGATAGCTGCGCATGGATAACAAATAGTTATGTTTCAAATTGTTATGCTAGATGGATGTGACTTGTGAATGAAAACTTGGAATAGTTGTATTGTGTCGAATGTTAATGAATTATGTATTGTGTCGAATGTTAATGATTCAGTTGATTTGAATGATGCTTTAAAATTATAGGTTTATTATGGATTGAATGAATTATTAGGAATTACAGGTGTATTGTTTCCTGTTTTTGGCGATAAATTTATTAGCCGGGACAAATAAATAAATTTTTTTCGCAAAAAATGACAATTGCCGACCATGAGTTTTGGTCGCAAAAAATACATCGTTGCCGACCAAAACAACTCTTGGTTGTGGAATCTCACTTTTGCCGATCAAAAGTTTTGATCGCGAAAAGTAACAAATGGCGACCAAATTTTTTGGTCGTGGAATGTCACAATTGGCGACTAAACTTTTTAGTCGTTGAATGTGATAATTGGCGACCAAACTTTTTGGTCGCGAAATGTGTCAATTGGCGACTAAGATATTTGGTCGGGAAAATATCACTTTTCGCGACCAAAGTGTTTTAGCGACAAAATGAATTAGTCGCGGTAATTAAATATTTAGCGACCAAAAATTTTGTCGGCAAATCTAACTTTTGCTGACCAACCAAAAAATTGGTCGCGAATTACTTTTGCCGACCGTCAATTGGCGACCAAAGTAGCGACAAAAAAAATTAGTCGCGGATAACTTTTGCCGACCAAAAATAGACTTTTAGCGACCAATTTTTTTGTTGCCAAAAGTGTTAATTCTTGTAGTGTTTGGATGTCCTTCGCTCGGAAGGAAAAATGTCTTTTCTGCTAAAAGCTTGCGCAATTTTTTCAGAATTCAAGAAGACACCATAAGTCAATTGTCTCGTTGAAAAATTTCACCTCTCTAATCTCTCTGGTCTCATCTACATATACATATTGATTTATTTTGGAAGAGACATTATTTTTATTTTTATTCTTTTGTCATTGTTACATGCACACATTCAGGTATGCAGTAAATGCGTCTTGAAATCATCATGCGAGTTTGTGAATCAGAGTGTATCGAAAGGCAATAACAACCATTTGAATTTGGCTGTTGTAATGAGAGTTATAATTTTGTACGCCATGGAATCTGTTCCTCCACAGTTGGTAGTGCCTGACGAGATGAAGGCTTCTGTTAGTGTATTGCTGAAGGAGGTTCTGAACCTAAGCCAAACTCACGCATAAAGCTTTTTGACGGTTCCATATATAAAGTGGTCGTTCAGGTGCTTTAAATCTGGATTATTGTTCAGACTACTTTGTTCTTTGATAGGTTTGTTGGTTTATAGACTAGTAGACTGATTTGCTTTCATTCTCACAGTACTATCAATATTCTGATGCACAAATCTGGGAGATGAAGTGCGATGATCAAATTTCTACGTTGTTAATAACTCATGCTGAGAACGATGCGAAAGATTGTTGTGAGTTACATTACATCTATGAATGACATTCGGGGGGTTGGTCATTTTGCTTGCCAAAAATATGTGAAAAGGGGCTCCTCTGTTGGATTGTGGAAGTGTCATCTTGGATTGGCTGGTTAGTGAACTTCATAAATGCTTTAGTTATTTATGTCTTATCAAAAAAAAATTTGGCATTCAACAATTGAGTAGAGCTTTTGAGATGTATATGTCAACTTATTTCTTTATTATATATGAATAGCCATTTTATCCATTTTAAATGTATAATGTTGTCAATGCATACAATAAAATCTGAAGTATTGGGTACTAAAGTTAAATTTCATGATTGAAGATCAGAATTGGTTTCTCTTTTTACCCCCCTTTTTTAAATCCCCAATGATATTATTCTAGCTTGTTCATCCTTGAAGTATTGGGTAAATAAATACTGAGAAAATAATCGTTTGTATATACAATGTAGTTGGGTCTCTCATTTTGATGATTTTGGTTCTAGTCTTTCATCTTATTGGGTCTATGATTATGTCCAAAATGATGTAAATTACAATGCAATGTAGCTATGATGTACTTTTTTAAAATGTGTGATATTAAAATCTACCATGATGCAATTGATGCTCATTTTGTCTCCCTAGGTTGTTGAAAAGAATCAAAAAGAAAAAAAACTTCACAATTAGATTGTTAAATTTTTAAGGGGAAAATCATACCGTGGTCTTGTAAATTAGTTCATTAATTTTAATTATATCAATTTTGTTCTTTAATTTTTCATATTGTGTCAATTTATTCTATTTAGTAATGTCCCTTAACAATTGGACTGAAATCAATGGCAAAGTGATTACTTTGAAAATGAATTAATTGTTTCAAATTAGACGTCAACCTTTTGATCAATCCAAGGGGAGTGAATACATTATTTAACTTTTGATTTCAATCTAATTATTTAAATTGATAAAATTAAAACTATGATTAAATTGAACAGAAACAAACTATAAGGTCACAAGTGGCATATGAGCTGGATGAATACTTCAATTCTGCTCATTATGAGCGAGTGTTGGAGATCTTGCACATGGCATTCTGGTGGCAAACACAGGGTTATTTACACAAAAACTCTTTAAATGGGAAATTTGGCTATAAACCCCCTTTACCTTCCTTTCATGGTTAGAAGGACTAAGAAAAAAATTATACTTTCTAAACCCCCTCATAATTAAAAAATCTTGCATAAAGGACAAAATTTATTATTTAAATATTTTATCAGACTATTATACCCTCGACTAAATCTTCCCTAATCACCATCTCAATCTCTCAAGACGCCATGGCTAGGGTTTCAAGATCTGGTATCAAAACCATCAGCGACTTCCTCTGCTCCGCCTCAGATCGGAGTTCGATCTCCTTCTTCGGTTGATTTCTTCACTGTTCGATCACCGCTGTTGCCATTTGATCAAAGATCCTCGCCTGAGATCCATGAGTTGGTCGACTAGCCAAGCCATTGCGATGACCTTGAAGGCCGAATTGAAGAGTAGATACATATAGATATATATATATATCTATATATATGTGTGTGTTTGTGTGTTTTGAGATTTAAATTCGAATATATATGTGTTTTGAGATTTGAATTCGAATATATATATCTACATATTCCGATCTGTAATCTATATATATATCTATATATATGTGTGTGTTTGTGTGTTTTGAGATTTGAATTCGAATATATATGTGTTTTGAGATTTGAATTCGAATATATATATATTCCGATCTGTAATCTATATATATATATCTGTATATTTGTGTGTTTTGATCTTGATTTTATATTTCACATGTATTCAAATGCTCCATACTTTGCAACCTCTTTTGCTCCTGTGCGGGAACTTGCTTCCATTCTTACTGCTACTGTGAATATATGCACACAAATAACCAAGTTTTCTATGATTATCTATAAATTTTAGTGTAATTATTTGATTCAGCCAAAATCAAAGAGCCTGCAATCAAATTTCATTTGATAGAACCAGAGTAAAATTTTACTCTGGTTCTATTGCTCTGTTTTTTTCATTTGACAAAACCAGAGTAAAATTTTACTTTCATACAGAGTAAAATTTTACTTTCATACAGAGTAAAATTTTACTTTTAGTTTCACAGTATAAAATTTTAGTCTCATTCAGAGTAAAATTTTACTTTTAGTTTCACAGTATAAAATTTTACTCTCATTCAGAGTAAAATTTTACTGTCATTCAGAGTAAAATTTTACTTTAGTTTCAGAGTGAAAGTAAAATTTTACTCTGTATGAAAGTAAAATTTTACTTTCACACAGAGTAAAATTTTACTCTGAAATACATAGTGAAAATGTCTTAATATGAGAGCTGAGGGTAATATAGTAAAAGAAACAAGTTTTTAAATATCAGGGGGTTTTGAAAGTACTTATATAATTCTTGTCCTTTTGAAAGAGAAATTAAGTAGTGAGGGGGCTATGACCAAATCCCCCTCTTTAAATTATTGAAAAGTATTATTTTGATTCATTAAATTATAAAAATATATAAATAGATCTTTTAAACTATTGAGAAATATCAATTTGTCCTCTAAACTATAAAAATGTACAAATATCTCTAAATTATAAAAATATACAAATTAGACTATTAACAAAAGAGATCAAAGTGAAGTACGTCAATTTTAGAGGGGCAAATTGATACTACTTCTCAATAGTTTAGAAAATCCATTTGTACACTTTTATAGTTTAAGAAATTAAAAAGATACTTATACATATATATGTGCGCGCGTGCGCGTGTACGCACGCACGCACATGCACGCAATATCTGTTGTGTGAATCTATAAAATATGAGAAAAACAATAAAATCTATCCAGTGATATATAACAACCTCTTTTAATTTTGTCGCCCAGTGATACAAATATTTTGGAAAAATCCTATTCAGGTGAGATTTTTCACTTAGTTGAAGAAACTTTGCCTTTGAAAACGCTAGCTAACACACAAATCAAAAAGAACAAAGCTGCTGTTATCCATGACCCATATATTTTTAGGTTTGATATTGCACATATCCTTCAGTTTTCATTGTTTTGATCAATTGCTTCCAAAACTTACGACGTACCCAAGCATTATGAGTACCTGGGTTGCCCTGCAAATCACATGAACCGCAAATGCAGAGCGAGAAAGAGCCCAAATTGCTACACCTTTCATGCAGGTCAAAACTTATCCGACAATCGAAGCTTACCCGATAAGGAATTTTACTACCTTAGGATAGTTATAGTTATAACCACCGACTTGGTTACCCAGTAAGTTACTTCATTGACCTTGCGGCACTGAACTAGGTAGAAATACCTAGGACACGAGACAATTCTCTTTAAGGAACACATCAAAATAGCCCCATAGCTTCGTGAGACGGGGTGTTCCTCTCAAAGGGGGTCGTGCTAACCAGGTCTTCACAACTATTTACCAAGAACACAGTGCTCCACAAAGTTGAGAGAGGGAGAGAGAGAGTTCCCCCCAGTAAATGATTCACACACAAATCAGTTGAAAATCACCATTTCAATATATATAAACGTTTCTTCCCAGCAATGAATTTTCTATAGTTTGGCATGTAAATTATGTACAATCAGGTAAGTTTCCATCACTGGCAACTCAGTACATATAGTTTGGAACTCACTTCTTCTTTTGGGACTTATGCTTTACAACCCAACCACTCGTGTAACCGATTACTTCTCCATAATGAACAAAGAATAGACAGAAATTCACCATAAATGGAAAAGGTTGACATAGAATCTACAGTTGATCGATCACCTTTCAAATTTCTAGTACAAATCTGACAGTGCATGATAGAGAATGGCAGCTACAAGAGGCCGAGGCAGCAATCCAAGAAGAATATCCAATGCCCTGATAAATGGATTCCGTAGAATCTGGAATTTTTTGGGTGCGGGTGGTGACAACACTCCGTTCAAGCAAGCATCCAACAAATGCACCTGGAAAAGAAAATATAAGCAATTTCATCATATCATCCATCCTATTCTCCTTTTTAGTCATGTTACATGACATAGAAAAGAACTAGTGGACAAAATTGTCTCAAAGAATGAAATATGATATGAACATAGATCATAGTGAAAGTTATCCTTAAAACCCACCACAGAAATGCAAACATGACTAAAGACCCGTGTTTTTCCATTCGAAGACTCCCTAATGAGTGCTGAATTTATAGCATGATCAAATACAGCTAAGTATACGTACAACTTTTCTCTAATTTTGGGGCTTGTGAGCAGGGGTGGTTTGGCCAAGTAGGCTTTCAATTCTTGTAACATGAGATTGCACTCTGGAGTCCACTCAAACCGATATTTCTTTTTTTATCAACTAGAAGAACAGTTGGCATCGGTCTAAAGATCGACTGATGAATCAGTTGAGTGTCACTGCCATTCCCGTAAGTGTCTGGATTCCTTTTACGAATGTGGGAGGAGTTAAATTGAGCAGCGCTTGAATCTAATCGAGGTTGGTTTCTATTCCTTAGTGAGTAATGATGTATCCGAGGAACTTTCTAGACCTAACCCAAAAGGCGCATTTTGCCGCATTGAGTTTCATCTTGTATTTTTGAAATACCCCAAATGTTTCCTGGAGATCATCTGGATGATTCTTGGCCTCTCTTGACTTGATCACCATATTATCAATGTAAACTTTAAGATTTCGATCGATTTGTTTACTGAACATTTTCGTAACCAGCTGTTGATAAATAACCCCTGTATTTTTCAACTCGAATGACATTACCTTGTAGCAGAATAGTCTGATGGGGGTAATGAAGAACGTCTTCTCCTGGTCCTTTAAGTGCATAGCTATCTGGTGATATCCTCTGTATGTCTAGGAAACTCATCGTCTCGCGCTCGAATGTCACGTCTACTAGCTGGTCAATTTTGGGCAGGGGAAACTGTCATTAGGGCATGCCATATTCAGATCGGTAAAATCCACACAAACTCTCCACTTCCCAATAGTGTTAGACAACCACTTCGGGTATTGGACTTCATGAATGGCTCCTACTTCGAGCAGTTTTGCAACTTCCTCTTTTATGGCTTCTACATGTTGTGGTGCCAATCTTCTACTTTTCTGTATCACCGGCTGTGAGTCTGGATTCATGTTGAGCTTGTAGCACATCACCCTTAGATTGATTCCTTCCATTTCATATGGGGTCCATGCGAAAACATCCTTGTAGTAAAGTAAAAATTCAACCAATTGCCTCTTTTCTTCTAAGGTGAGACTCTTTCCTGCGAGGAAGAATCTTTCCTCATCTGCAGGGTCGATTTGTATTTTTTCGAGTTCTTTTACACTTTTGTCGCTAGGCTAGGGGTTAATCTCCTCTTCTTCTGATTCATGTGCCTGAACTTCTTGTACTCTTGGCCTTGCGATTGATACTACCATGCATCGTTTTGCTATTGTCTGATCTCCTTTTATTGTCCTTATGATATCTCCTTCTGGGAAGCATATGACTTAGTGAAAAGTGGATGGGACGACCCCCATTTGATGCAGCCCCGCCCTTTCTATTATGGTATTATATGGGGACTGCACATTAACTACTTAGAATTCGACTTGCTAGACTTTTGCTCCGGCTTTTATAGGTAAAAAAACAAAAAAACAAAAACAAAATCCAAGGGAAAACTAGACTTGAATTGAAAACATAGAGTAGTAAATCAACTGCCAGTAAGGCTTCTTGAAGAGCCCATAGTACATAATTTCTACAGAACTCCCTTAATCTATCAATATTCTCTTAACAATGAATTCCCCAATCTGCAGGGTTATCACTAGAACATCATTGTAGGGGATAATGAACCCATGTCAGGTCTTCACCGGAGAATGCGATCCTCAATTTAGAAGAACACATTTTTTTAGTGAAGACTCCTATTAAAGCCATTACCTCCTTTGTGAGGAACCGACATCCTTATTTCTTCCTTTTTTTTGGCTTGCGTACATTTTTGCAAGAACTGAATATATCATGTTGATAGTCGCCGATGGTTGCGCGTCACCACCTTTGTCCCTTCCTTTCTTTTTCCGATCAGGGAAGGAATCGATATAAGATCATGGGTGCCTGTTTTGTGCCAATTCTTCTAGAAACTGTTTCAGTGCCTTGCAATATTCCGTAAGACGCTGGTAATCCTTGTGGTAGAAACACTGCAACCTACGATTTTGAAGAGGTGGATCACCAATCATCTTGGGAGGCCAAGAGAAGTAGGGATCATTTTGGATTTTCGCCATCAAACAGTATATTGGCTCGGTAAAAGTGGTGACGATTGCTTGGAAAGCCTCCTTCTTGATTTTTGGTTGTTCAGCGATGGCGTTTGATTTCTCTGTCTTGATATCAAAAGACTTTTTCTTGTCCTTTCTTAGAACCCTTGGCGGGAGCGGGTAGGTTTCGGTTCTTTGACCCCTTGGATGTCATCTTCGATCTTGCAATGTTGTTCTACTCACCTCATTAAACTACCCATATCGGTGGGTGGCTTCTTTGTTAAGGATTTGTCGGAGCTTATGTCACGTCCCGAATTTCACGAGGTCCGCCCTACGTGAATAAACCACCCAATGATAAATAACAGATGCTACACTCATGCAGATGTATATGATATAGTCATACAATACATGTGTTTATCCGATTTCACACATTCTTAGAAAAATATCTAAGTTGAATGGATGTTCTGTGTGATAAATTAAATTGAACGCCCAAAGTCTTACAACATATACAAAGGGTGTAACCCTTACAAGAATGGCACACAGCCAATAAATAACATAAATGGCCCATGACCTACAAATAAAAGAACCACCCTACCCGGTTCTGAACACAACTTCAATGTCTCAGTCTGCATCCACATTAGCACACCTGAAAAACATTTTCAGCTACGTAGGGTGAGCATAAAGCCCAGTAGAGAATATTTCAAAAATTAAACATGCTCCACCAACATAAATGATCATGATGCAATAAATATATACAATATGCCCAAATGCATTTTCAAATCCATTTGACTTCTCAACAAAATCCTTTCTTTCCAATTATCAAAACCTTACGTTTAATCAAAACGTTTTCTAGGTTCAAAACATCTGTTTGATATAAAATCCCTTTCCAAAAACCAATCCAAGTATCTCAATACCAACCAGCAAATCCATTGCTAAATCAAATGTGAATACATCGCTAAACAAAAGAAAATACGTTGCTAAAACCATTTCCAAAACATCATGTTCCAAAACCAAAATGATAATAAATAAAATGGGTAAATCTCCAGGGCTAGTGTTCATATGAGTAACTGTACAAGTCACAATTTTATCGGTATTACCTAGAAGGCTCGACACCTACCGCATGGGTTTTAGGTCTCACACCATGGACACACAGGCCAACTTAATTATGCTTTAACACCCCCTACCCAGCTTCAACATTTTATTTACCCTTTTAGTAGCACAATCCATGTGATCTAAAATATTGTTTTTCCAAAATAATGTAAATGTTCTAAAACATAATACGAGAATTTCCAAAACCTCTTTCCAAAACATACGGTTTCAATTTCCAAAATCCATTACATGCTTCATGATATAAATGATTTCAAATTGCCTAATCCACGTGCAATTTCTAATACACGGCAATGCTATCCTCTATCGATAGCCAAAACAGTTATCTCTAATACAATAATTAAAAGATAACAATACAAATATATTTTTTCAAAAAAGTAATAACACCCATTGTTTCAAAATCCAACAACCATCCTGTTCCATTTCTTCCCAACCAAACCGTTTACCAAAAATCAATCTAACTCCCAAAACAATATCATTTAGGATTTTTCTACAAATTGGAGGTTTTTCCACTTTTAGAAATCCAAATGCAATTTGTATACCGAAAATTACCATAGTAGCATAACTATAGCCCAAATACCCCCAAATCTCACAAAACCCTCAAGCCCAAAATAACATTTCAAAATCAACGAAGGGATTATCGAATATAAATAACAAAATACGCCACAAATACATTACCGAACTAATATTGAGTTAAGGAAATAGACTAGCTGATGGTCAGGCATGGAAGGACTTTGATATGCAGCATCCTAAGTTTGCTGTGGAACCCCGACATGTAAGGTTAGGGCTTGCCACGGATGGTTTCAACCCGTTTGGAAATATGAACACATCGTACAGCATGTGGCCCGTACTGTTAATGCCTTACAATCTTCCCCCGTGGAAGTGTATGAAAGAGCCATATCTGATGATGTCAATGCTTATTCCCGGTCCATCCTCTCCTGGAAGAGACATCGATATTTACTTGCAACCATTAGTGGAGGAGTTAAAGAATTTGTGGGAGCATGGTGTGCAAACATATGATGCTACAATCGGTGAAATATTTACAATGCATGCAGCAGTCATGTGGACCATCAATGACTTCCCCGCATATGGTACCCTCTTTGGTTGGACTACAAAAGGTTACTTGGCTTGCCCTAATTGTAACATGGATGCATCATCTCAGCGTTTGCGAAGTAAGATAGGGTATATGGGTGCTCGCCGGCACTTGCCCGAGAATCATATTTGGCGAAGAAGTAAGCTCTTCAATGGTCAGAACGAGCATCGGTCCAAACCTGTGGAGTTATCGGGAGATCAAATACTGCAACAAATTGATTCGGGGACATATAGGCCGTATGGCAAGCATCCAAACAACTGAAAAAGACAACGGAATGAAACTCCACCTTCCAATTGGACAAAAAGAAGCATTCTGTTCGACCTACCCTATTGGAAAACGCTCAAGCTTCGACACAACCTCGATGTCATGCACATAGAGAAGAACATATGTGACAATTTGGTTGGGACACTACTAAGCATTGATGGCAAGAACAAAGACACAGATACAGCCCGCTTGGATCTAGAAGACATGCAGATACGCAACGAGTTACACTTGAAGAGGCGTTCCAATGGCTCATTTGAGAAGCCTCCGGCATCGTACACATTGTCCCCGGTAGAGCGACAAGGTTTTTGTGATTTCTTGAAATCGATTAAGTACCCTGATGCCTATGCAGCAAATATATCCAATTGTGTCACCGCTCAAGGTGGAAAATTATCTGGTCTGAAAACTCATGATTGTCATGTCCTTCTACAACGACTACTTCCAATTGGGATGCGTGGATACCTGTCGAAGGAGATTGGGACCACACTCTTTGAGTTGGGAAATGTTTTCAAACAGTTGTGCTCCAAGACATTGAGGGTGACTGATTTGGAGAAAATGGAGGAAGAAACCGTACTTATACTTTGTAAGCTTGAGAAGATTTTCCCTCCCGCGTTTTTTGATGTCATGGTCCACTTGGCAATTCATTTGCCTCATGAGGCTATGCTTGGAGGGCCTGTGCAATATCGATGGATGTATCCTATTGAGAGGTAATACAACAAGTTCCAAAACATCTCTACTTACAAGTACTAGATAATGTAAACATTAACATTCACATCTTATTGGCATGTAGGATGCTCGGACTTCTGAAAGGCTTTGTTCGCAATAAAGCTCGGCCATAAGGGTCCATTGCGGAGGCTTACATTTCAAAAGAGTGTACGACGTTTTGTTCAATGTACTTAGACGGGGTTGAAACGATGTTTAATCGGGAAGAACGGAACTATGACGGGGGTGACAACGGCGCAGAGTTGGCGATTTTCTCTCAAAATGTGCGTCCGTTTGGTCTACTAACAAGGGAAACTGATGTGTCTGTAGCCGACCATGAAAGGGCGCATTGGTTTGTCCTACACAACAGCTTAGAAGTGGAAGAATATCTAGAGTACGCGTCGAACCTGTGACATACTATATGTCACCTATATGCTTTTTTATTAGGAATTATTCTGCAAATTACTTATGAATTATATTGTCCTATGTAGGGAACACAAGACGTTGTTGCAACAACAATATGGAAGTGCATGCGACATTGCCAAGATACAATGCAAAGAATTTCCTATATGGTTCAAAGATCGCGTATGCTAAAATTCCTTATATTGTAGTTACACATCAACTTAAGTTATGTCAAAAAATAATAGGACACTTTTTTGTTATGTAGATGAACTAGTTGCGGCACAAGTCACCCGAAGCCACCAATGAGATGTGGTCACTGGCAAATGGTCCTAACAGCTTAGTGAACACATATTCAGGATGCATTTGTAATGGCGTCCGTTTCCATGCTCGAGACCGTGACAACCGTTGTAAAACTCAAAATAGTGGATTGGTAGTGGAAGGGGACCATGAAGGCCAACTCATACAGTTCTACGGCTACATTTGCAAAGTTTGGGAAATGACATATTTGTTTAGGCACCGTGTTGTGTTATTCCAATGTGAATGGTATAACACTGGTAGTAACAGAACTTTGCGTGTCGAACCACATTTAACTACTATTGATATACGTAGTCGATGGTATAAAGATGACCCGTTTGTGTTACCAAGTCAAGTGCAACAAGTTTTCTACATGCATGATACGAAGTTAGGTGCCAATTGGAGAGTAGTAGAAAAGTTTCAACAACGACGAATTTGGGATGTGCCCGAGGTGGATGTGCCATAACCTGATGACGTGTTCCAACAAGATGAAAGCACTAATGTTGTGCCAACTGAGCCTATGGATGACGATGTGGTGTTGCGTCGAGATGATATCGACGCTGAAATTATTCCAACGGAAGTTTTGCAGTCTAATAACCGTGTACAACCCTTGCTTGGTATGGACGATGGCTTCATATGTGATGATGAAGATGAACCGACAATGGAGGGTGACAATGAAGAAGAAGAAGAGGTTGACAGTGATTTTGATTCAGATATGGACATAGAGTGCTGATGTTTTGTCTTTTTGTCATTTTGTTGATGTAATGGGGTAAGGGATGGAGGAGGATTCCCCTTCTTTATGTGTTATGCAATTAGATAAGAGTTTAGTCCTGTTGTTTGTATTGTTCTTGATGTCATCATATTGGGCTTCGCGTTGTCTTGGATGTTGTCTATAACCATTTGCATGGAAGTGGTCCATTTAATGAGAACTACGTTCTTTACAAGGTCACGAGTTGATTGCTATGTTGTATTTTTAGCTTTCTTTCCTTCTTTTATTTACATTTTTGTTAAAAAGATCTCTTTATACTCCAAACTTAATAGATACTTTACCTAATTCCTGTATTTGACATTTATGCTTAATAGTGGTTTGTGTACATCACTTTTATTTGACAATCGTTATCAATGTTTGCTTAATAATAGCGATGATGCTTATTTAACATTGGTTTGTGTATATCAATTCATGTCCTTATAATATCGATGATGCATGTGATGCGTTTACTTAATATTTCATGTTTGCTTGCTTGTACTTTCCAGGTAGAAGCATGGTTCCTGGGACAAAAACAGGGCGGCGTAAGAAAACAGCAACTGACCCCATAGCATCACCCTCGGAAACATTTGCACCTGTCGTTGTCACACCACAGACTTTATCCGATGAGACACAACCGCCGGATGACACACAAACATGTGTGGAAGAGACACAGGCGCACGGCGTAGGTAAGACCATTGTAGTTTTGTAGGTGTGTTTCGGCCCCTAAGTATTTAATTATTTATTTGTCATTTAGCAAGTAGGGCATCGTACTATTACCTGACTATTGGTTAGTTTCATAGTGGTAATGTTCAAAATCTTAATAATAATAAATACTGATATTCAGTTTGAAGTATTTGCAAAGCCGAATATTGAACTTCATTACTATCCAAGCTATTTTACCTTCATTTTGTTGCTTCAGTGTGGACCAATTCTGTTTTTGTTTCTGATTTTGAATATGGCCGTCATTCTCATGGAAGCATGCTTTTTAGTTAATTGATTCTCATGGAAGGCAATTGGTCTGCCCACAGAGGTCAAAATTCATCTACTGAAATCATAGATTAATAAGTTTACAATTTTTGGACAGAGTTACAAAAATCTTAATGTTGCATTTGACTTATTGTCTAACTTGATTTCTTCCTTCTTGGTGGATGGATATCAAAAACCACATAAGGACACAAAAGTACCACATAATTTATGAATGCTGTATGCTTTTACTCACTCTTGCTGAAGCTTCAGAAGTTTCTCCTTCTCTTCTTCTTCAATTTTGGTCCTGATATTGACTCTCTATGACATATATATAAAGGAGATGACAACACCAGCCTCAGTTAAGTACAATGGTTTAATCAGTAAACAATTAAATCTGTGTTGGTATACATTATAGATTACCTTCTCAACATATTGCTCCCTAGTAACCAGACCAACAGTTTCCTTCTTGAACGCAGTCTCTACAATCTGAAGAACAAATTCAACAACCAAATACATCGACAATCAGAACATAATGTTAAATCTTTTTCATTCTTTAAGGGGGAAAAAACAAAAAACAAAAACTAAAGAGTGTGAGAAGGGAAGAAACAAAATAAAAAGGAACTTTTATGAAAGCCTATGATTCAGGAGATTGAGGCTTTTTATTTGATTTCATGGAGGCAATTGATTTCTATGTCAGTTCATAAATTGGGTCAAGTATTGCATTACTTCTGTGATATTTTCAATTATGATAAATGACTATTTTCTTGGGAAAAGATAGCTATGCAGGTGGACCCCATCTCCCCTTATCTTTTCCTCTTGTTTATGGAAAACTTTGCTGCTACATTTCAAGGAATGACCACTAAGAGGGCTTTTACCTATCATCCTATGTGCCAAATTCTAAAGCTACCTCAGTTAGATTTTGCAAATGATCTCTTCCTTCTTTGTAGAGCTGATAAGGAATCATTTACAGTAATAAGTAGTGCTTTTAAGGAGTTTCATAGTTTTTCTAGTTATAAACCAGATAAGCAGAGAAGTGTTGTGTTCTTCTCTGGAGTGGATGAGAGTGTGAAGAAGGATACCTGAAAGGCCATTTCCAAGTCAAGCACTCGGGGGACACTCTTGTTTCTAGTAGGCTTAGAGCTGAAGACGGTTTGCATCTTAAAAACATAAGTCTAAGCAAAATACAGATGTGGGCAAACAAGCTGATGTCATAGGGAAGAAGAGCCCCATTGATTCAGGCTGTACTTTTCACTGTTCCAGTTTATAAGTATCATACACCATGACTCTGTCTATCTCAACTCCACAAACTCATTC
Source organism: Camellia granthamiana (assembly GCA_036172215.1). Lineage (NCBI taxonomy): Eukaryota > Viridiplantae > Streptophyta > Magnoliopsida > Ericales > Theaceae > Camellia > Camellia granthamiana. The sequence continues at coordinate 45,347,232 of CM069907.1, read as the reverse complement.
TCTTGAGTAGCTTTAAACTTCCTCATTTGAAACATGTGCTAATTCATTACCAAATATCATGGATTTTACCTGTATCGTATGAACTCAAAGGGCATAAACAGCCCAAGTATGAACTCAATGCAGTTCAGACTTCTTTTCTTTGCTCCAAGTGTGACCATGGAAAAATTATTGTGCTGCTGTAATAACTTGATTTGTCAAAAAAATGGAAACGTCAGAAGGTTTGAAAATGACATTTGTGTCAACTCGACTGAGAGGGTTTTAATTCAATGGTCTGAATGAACCAAAATGACTTATGTATCATTAGAGCATCACTATCAAACTCATTAGAGTCTTCTCTTAGTTATTTTATATATAATACAAAATTATAAAAACACATGGAATCAAACTCAATTCATGGCTGGCTATGTTAGGTGAATATCAAATCACAAGTTAAAAGATAGTTACGAAAGAGGAGTCAACAAATGATTTTAGGTAACAAAATATTTAATATATTATATTATATTTATTGTTTTTATCAATTATTACTTTAACATGATTTCATGAATTATCCAATATTTTCATGGTTTTATCCGCTTATTTGTTTTGTGTTAACACAGTGCAATTGAAAATTGAATCCTTAACTTACAGATTTTATGCATGTGAAGGCCTTACACTTGTTGCCCCTTATTGTCCAAGGAAAAGTAACTCAAATCGTGTACGCGGTCCTACAGTGGGAAAAGGAGTGCGAAAAAGGCTTGTGAGAAAAAAAGGGGAGAAGCTACATGTATATGTCAATCGCATGCTTAATGCACTCACTGGAGGGAATGCCACGCCTGCCACAAATGAGTTGGGCTTGCAAATAAGGCGGTTGTGCCCCCTTAAGGGAGTGAAGTCATGGAAGAAAATTGATAAGAGTATCAAAGCTGTAGTACAGGCTGTGCTAGTAAGTTCGGACCTTAAACTAAATGTCTCCATTATGTACGTCGAAAACTTAGTTGAAAAAGGACGTTTCGGGGGCGAAAATTCGAAACAGCCCCCGAACCTCCGTTTGGCCGACACGGGCAGCTTCCCCATGCCAAATATGACTTGTGACATTTGACGGAATGTTATTCGGACCTATAGGTTATGATTTAGAGACGAATATGTCGAAAACTTAGTCGAAAAAGGACGTTTCGGGGGCGAAAATTCAAAACAGCCCCCGAACCTCCATTTGGCCGACACGGGCAGCTTCCCCATGCCAAATATGACTTGTGACATTTGACGGAATATTATTCGGACCTATAGGTTATGATTTAGAGACGAATACGTCGGAAACGTAGTCGAAAAAGGACGTTTCGGGGGCGAAAATGGAAAACAGCCCCCGAACCTCCGTTTGGCCGACACGGGCAGCTTTCCCATGCCAAATATGACTTGTGACATTTGACGGAATGTTATTCAGACCTATAGGTTATGATTTAGAGACGAATACGTCGGAAACTTAGTCGAAAAAGGACGTTTCGGGGGCGAAAATTGAAAACAGCCCCCGAACCTCCGTTTGGCTGACACGGGCAGCTTTCCCATGCCAAATATGACTTATGACATTTGACAGAATGTTAGAAATGATCCAACAGAAATCATCAAAGCACGGCCTGTAATTAGCACTGAAACATAAGCCCATTAGTTTCTTCAAACACATCAACGATGCTTTTGACATATGCAAACATATGAATGAACCTAATTCTTTAAATAAAAACTAAAAAGAAATAAAAGGAAAAGCATCTATACATTATCACAGACTTTCCTTTTCCCTCCATCCAAATGCATCATCCTTTCCATTACAATGCATACTTGGTATGCAGAACATAATCCTTTCTACTAGTAAAGTGTCATATATATACATAGAAATAAAAAATACCATGTGAACCACTGCCTCCAAGAACTGGGGTGATAAGTGATGAAATTGAATCAACAATAAGCAGCAGCACCTGACCACCTGTCTGCAGCCGAACCAGTTTTCAAATGGACAATAATGGAAGAAGAAAGCAAAAAAACGTGCTTCGTTTTAATAAACCTGAGATGTCAAATTGGACTTCAGCTGATGTGACACGTCCAACAGCGTGAAAATGTCATATAAAGAGTAACATACTATGTTCTTCAAAACTTTTTGAAGAATAGTGTGGTTGCCCTGGAAGAAAGACACAGAAAAACATTAAACTTGAGCCAAGTTTTGCAGGTAACATACAGAGATTCGTACATTAATTATGTATTGTTGTTATTCATTGTCAGACTTAGCTTAAGGCAGTTGGTTGAGCAATATAATCCTAAAAATATCTGACCTGTTTGTCAGCAGGATCTGATATGAGAAACTGGGCAATGCGTTTAGGTGAAAAGGAGTTGCCTGTGTCTAATAATACAACTTCCCCCTTTTTGTGACATTTGAGGCAGCTTGTAGGCAAACCTAAACAATTATAAGATTTTGTATCTTCGATACTGTAATGGTGACCAAAGGTAGGCCAAGCAAGCATACAATAATAATTTAAGGATAGCAAAACTAATAACATCTTAACAACATAACTCAGAAGCACATTTAATCAAAACTAACTAGGAAAGTTTGGATGAACGTCATGGTTACCATTCAACCATGGTTGATGCCAACCATCTATAATAGAGATGGCCTGGGTAATGCCCTATTTACAAGAAAGTGCACATATAATACTAGGAATGTTATTCGGACCTATAGGTTAGGATTTAGAGACGACTACGTCGAAAACTTAGTCGAAAAAGGGCGTTTCGGGGATGAAAATTAAAAACAGCCCCCGAACCCCCGTTTGGCCGACACGGGCAGCTTCCCCATGCCAAATATGACTTGTCACAACTGACGGAATGTCATTCGGACCTATAGGTTGGGATTTAGACACGAATACGTCGAAAACTTAGTCGAAAAAGGGCATTCCGGGGGCGAAAATTCAAAACAGCCCCCGAAACTCCGTTTGGCCAACACGGGCAGCTTCCCCATGCCAAATAGGAGTTCTCACAACTGACGAAATGTTATTCGGACCTATAGGTTGGGATTTAGACACGAATACGTCGAGAACTTAGTCGAAAAAGGGCGTTTCGGGGGCGAAAATTTAAAACATCCTCCGAACCTCTGTGTGGCTGATACGGGCAGCTTTCCCATGCCAAATATGACTTGTTACATTTGACGGAATGTTATTCGGACCTATAGGTTGGGATTTAGACACGAATACGTCGAGAACTTAGTCGAAAAAGGGCGTTTCGGGGGCGAAAATTCAACACAGCCCCCAAACCCCCGTTTGGCCGACACGGGCAGCTTCCCCATGCCAAATATGACTTGTCACAACTGATGGAATGTTATTCGGACCTATAGGTTAGGATTTAGACACGAATATGTCCAAAACTTAGTCGAAAAAGGGCGTTTCGGGGGCGAAAATGCAAAACAGCCCCCGAACCTCCGTTTGGCCGACACGGGCAGCTTCCCCATGCCAAATATGACTTCTCATAACTGACGAAATGTTATTCGGACCTATAGGTTGGGATTTAGACACGAATACGTCGAAAACTTAGTCGAAAAAGGGCGTTTCAGGGGCGAAAATTATAAACAGCTCCCGACCCTCCATGTGGCTGATACGGGCAGCTTTCCCATGCCAAATATGACTTGTTACACTTGACGGAATGTTATTCGGACCTATAGGTTGGGATTTAGACACGAATACGTCGAAAACTTAGTCGAAAAAGGGCATTCCGGGGGCGAAAATTCAAAACAGCCCCCGAACCTCCGTTTGGCTGACACGGGCAGCTTCCCCATGCCAAATACGACTTCTCTCAACTGAAGAAATGTTATTTGGACCTATAGGTTGGGATTTAGACACGAATATGTCCAAAACTTAGTCGAAAAAGGGCGTTTCGGGGGCGAAAATTCAAAACAGCCCCCGAACTTCCGTTTGGCCGACACGGGCAGCTTCCCCATGCCAAATATGACTTCTCACAACTGACGAAATGTTATTCGGACCTATAGGTTGGGATTTAGACACGAATACGTCGAAAACTTAGTCGAAAAAGGGCGTTTCGGGGGCGAAAATTCAAAACAGCCCCCGAACCTCCATGTGGCTGATACGGGAAGCTTTCCCATGCCAAATATGACTTGTTACATTTGACGGAATGTTATTCGGACCTATAGGTTGGGATTTAGACACGAATACGTCGAAAACTTAGTCGAAAAAGGGCATTCCGTGGGCGAAAATTCAAAACAGCCTCCGAACCTCCGTTTGGCGGACACGGGCAGCTTCCCCATGCCAAATATGACTTCTCACAACTGACGAAATGTTATTCGGACCTATAGGTTGGGATTTAGACACGAATACGTCGAAAACTTAGTCGAAAAAGGGCGTTTCGGTGGCGAAAATTCAACACAGCCCCCGAACCTCCGTTTGGCCGACACGGGCAGCTTCCCCATGCCAAATAGGACTTCTCACAACTGACAAAATGTTATTCGGACCTATAGGTTGGGATTTAGACACGAATACGTCGAAAACTTAGTCGAAAAAGGGCGTTTCAGGGGCGAAAATTATAAACAGCTCCCGACCCTCCGTGTGGCTGATACGGGCAGCTTTCCCATGCCAAATATGACTTGTTACATTTGACGGAATGTTATTCGGACCTATAGGTTGGGATTTAGACACGAATACGTCGAAAACTTAGTCGAGAAAGGGCGTTTCGGGGGCGAAAATTCAACACAGGCCCCGAACCCCCGTTTGGCCGACACGGGCAGCTTCCCCATGCCAAATATGACTTGTCACAACTGATGGAATGTTATTCGGACCTATAGGTTGGGATTTAGACACGAATATGTCCAAAACTTAGTCGAAAAAGAGCGTTTCGGGGCGAAAATTCAAAATAGCCCCCAAACCTCCATTTGGCCGACACGGGCAGCTTCCCCATGCCAAATATGACTTCTCACAACTGACGAAATGTTATTCGGACCTATAGGTTGGGATTTAGACACGAATACGTCGAAAACTTAGTCGAAAAAGGGCGTTTTGGGGGCGAAAATTCAAAACAGCCCCTGAACCTCCGTGTGGCTGATACGGGAAGCTTTCCCATGCCAAATATGACTTGTTACATTTGACGAAATGTTATTCGGACCTATAGTTTGGGATTTAGACACGAATACGTCGAAAACTTAGTCGAAAAAGGGCATTCCGGGGGCGAAAATTCAAAACAACCCCCGAACCTCCGTTTGGCCGACACGGGTAGCTTCCCCATGCCAAATAGGACTTCTCACAACTGACGAAATGTTATTCGGACCTATAGGTTGGGATTTAGACACGAATACGTCAAAAACTTAGTCGAAAAAGGGCGTTTCGGGGGCGAAAATTCAAAACTGCCCCCGAACCTCCTTGTGGCTGATACGGGCAGCTTTCCCATGCCAAATATGACTTGTGACATTTGACGGAATGTTATTCGGACCTATAGGTTGGGATTTAGACACGAATACGTCGAAAACTTAGTCGAAAAAGGGCATTCCGGGGGCGAAAATTCAAAATAGCCCCCGAACCTTCATTTGGCCGACACGGGCTGCTTCCCCATGCCAAATATGACTTGTGACAACTTATGGAATGTTATTCGGACCTATAGGTTGGGATTTAGACACGAATATGTCCAAAACTTTGTCGAAAAAGGGCGTTTTGGGGGCGAAAATTCAAACAGCCCCCGAACCTCCGTGTGGCCGATACGGGCAGCTTTCTCATGCCAAATATGGCTTGTTACGTTTGACGGAATGTTATTCGGACCTATAGGTTGGGATTTAAAGACGAATACGTCGAAAACTTAGTCGAAAATGGCCGTTTCGGGGGCGAAAATTCAAAACAGCCCCCAAACCTCCGTTTGGCTGACACGGGCAGCTTCCCCATGCCAAATATGACTTGTCAAAACTGACGGAATGTTTTCAACTTGCTAATTTTGTCAATGTACACACGTGTGTTATTATTTTTTTTCACATGATCTAATAACCTCTCTGAAATGGCACTGACATACATTAATCAGCACCGATGGTTTTATATCGAATCTAATGATTCAAGTGCCTTTTGCAAACAAATAATGATGAAGTTGGTAAGAAGAATAATTTCTATTCACGTTGGGCTTTGATATTGGTTTAGGCACAAAATTTAGATACATATTGCATATAAAGATTGTTTCATTAGATGTATGTTACTAATGAAAGATTTAGTAATGATTGTTTTGCATTTAACAATGTTCCTTGTAAAAAAGACTTTAGAAAGACTGTACAATGACTGATAATTGATTCATCATGGAAGGTTGCTTCTCACTTATTTTTATTTGTCAGTTTTTCCCAAATTCATACATGAAGTTGGGCATTTTTTGTTCCAATTCTATTTTTTTTTTTGTTTTTTGTAGATGACTTTGTTGCGTGGACTTGCAGAGATATTTTGGTGTATGGAGAAGAAATTGTACTTTTGTATAGAAGTAATATAATACTTTTGTCATCTCCAGCTTTTGTGCAGTTAACTAATGCTGATATAGAAAACCATTGGCATGGTAGATAGATCACCTTTTGATGCCGTCCAGTAAATTGATTTTTTGTCGGAGAACATAGATGTATTTTTGGCTTATTTGTACATGCATCACCTTTTGTCGTGGTACAGATTACGATGGTAATCTGTACCATGCCAAATGGTCATTTCACATGGTATGGTAAATGTAATTTTTGTATATGGAGGGCTTTACTTTTTGTATGATTGTATATGTTGTATGGAATTATTATTTTAATTTGGAAAATAGTTCGTTTGTATGTACTTGGACAGTTATAGTAATTTATTTTTTGTATACGGATGCAGATTGTGGAATGATTGATAATTTATGTATCATTTTATTTATGTACGTATTACAGGTTGAATGGAATACAAACAGGTTATGGACACATTATAATATTAGCAATAAAACATAATATTATGTTTTTGCCGATTAAACGTTTTGTAGCCAATGAAAAGTGAAAGAAAAAAAAAAAAAAAACATTTGGCTACTAAAAGTTTTGTAGCTAAAAGAAAATCAACCATTTGGCTACTAAATTTTTTGTAGCAAAACAAAAACAATCAATTAGCTACTAAATGTTTTGTAGCCAAAAGAAAATTAAACTTTTGGCTACTAAAAGTTTTGTAGCTAAAAGAAAAGTGCTTATTTGGTGACTAAAATATTTTGTAGCTAAAAACTAAAGTTTCAGAATAAATATGACTTTTGGCGACTAAAAATTTAGTAGCCAAAAATATTGTAGTTTACGCGATTAAATTTTTAGTAGCAAAAAAAGTTAACGTTTAGGCGACTAAATTTGTAGTAGCCAAAAAGAAAGAGTATTTGGCGACTAAAATTTTAGTAGCCAAAAAAAATTGACTTTGGGCGACTAAAATTTTAGTAGCCAAAACACTAAAATTTACTTTTGGTGACTAACAAAATTTAGTAGCTAAAAAATTTTCTGCCACGAAATAATTGGCTTTTGGCGACCAAAATATTCGTCGACAAAAGTGTATTTATTTAATTAATTTCTAAACCTATTGGCGACTAAATTTTTAGTCGCCAAATATATACATTTGGCGACTAAAGTTGGATTAGTCGGCAATTATATTTCCTGACTATTCTTCGGCTACTAATTTCTCGACCAAAAGTTTTAGTCGCTAAAGACTATTGGCGACTAAAATATGACTTTTGGCGACTAAAAATTTAGTCGCCAAAAGTGAAAATTCTTGTAGTGTACTATAGAAGTTTTTGGAAAAGTACTTTCCCATTGGTAAGACCAACCAACTTAGGCGAGCCATCACCGATTTTGCTCAAATTGATGGCAAGCAATTTCATGAAATATGGGAAAGACTTTGTGATCTTCTCCAACAATGTCCCCACCACCAAGTGCTTGATTAGCAACTTGTTCAGACCTTTTACTATGGCTTAACTGAGCCTCACCGCAAAATGGTGGATTCTTCTTGTGGTGGGACATTCATGTCCAAAAATGACGTCGAGGTATGGCAAATATTTGAGAACTTAAGTGATAATTCCCTTCACCATGCCTTTGTAGCCTAGCAAGTCCATCAACCAGTAGATGGAGCCCCCAAAAGAGGGGACATTTATGAGATAGGACAAAATCTAAAGTTAACCCAACAAGTAGAGGCATTATCCTGAAAAATGGACCAATTTTTAACTTTAGGATATGCCCCTACAAAGCAAGTTCATCCTCAATTTCAGGAGGCATGGCTATTTGTGAGAGCCTTGCTCATGACTTGAGTGAGTTCCCTTCGGTATCATAATTTTCGGAATTAGTCCAAAAGCATGTGAATGTGGCTCAAGGATTCTCTAGACTAGGTAATGACCCATATTCCAACACATACAACCCAAGATGGAGAAATCACCCTAATTTTTCGTAGGGACCTCCTTCACAAGGCACTTCTCACAATCCTCCACCACCAAGGCAAAATTTTAATAATTTTGCCAACCAATCTTCCTACCAACCACCACAACCATATTGACAACCACAACCCCTGCCTGTTCCTCAAGGAAACTTAGCCTTTGAGACTCAGGTGTTAGAAGGTCTTTCAAAGCTTAAGGGGTTAGCATCAGTAATTCACTTCCATACTCACTCCATTGCCAAGCTAGATGCCCAATTAGGTCAAATGGCTAAAAACATGAATTGGAGAGATGACAAAAAATTATAGAGTCGGACTGTGGCCAACACTAAGGGTCAATATGGGGCAGAAGGGTCGAGTGGGAATGGAAAGCACCACGAATAGGTGCAAGCGGTTATTACTTTGAGGAGTGTAAGAGAGTTAAAGCCTCGACCAGTTGCATGCAACTAGGGCTAAGAAGGGTGACCACAGTGGTAAACGCAATGAGAGCAAGGGAGAGAGAGAAACATATAAAGGGGATGACTTAGTCCCTAGTACTTCACATGAGTCTAAGGCACCATATGTGTCTAAGGCACCCTTTCCCCAATGTCTTGATATACCATTACCTTTTAATAAGAAGGCGACATCCATGGAAGCAATGATGGAGGTTTTTAAATAGGTTAAAATTAACCTCCCCCTGTAGGAGGCAATTAAACAAGTACCCTCCTATGCTAAATTTCTGAAAGACCTTTGTACGCAATAGCGTAAATCTTAGACAAACGTGTTCCAAAAGGTCGTACTTACGAAGCAAGTACGCTCCATTTTGTTAAGTGACACACCCCTTAATCTTAAAGACCCGGGTGCCCCAACCATTGCATGCATTATAGGGGATCATTTCATTGATATGGCCTTGTTAGATTTAGGGGCTAGTGACAATTTGTTGCCGTACTCTATGTACAAGGAATTCGGGCTTGGCGAGTTGAAGCCCACTACTATCACACTCCATTTGGCTGATCGGTCCCTCAAAGTGCCACGTGGCATGATTGAGGATGTGCTAGTAAGGGTCGATAGATTTTATTTTCCTCTTGATTTTGTGGTTTTAGATATGGAACCGGTAGCCAGCTCTAGGAAACAAATCCCGATGATCTTAGGCCGACCTTTCTTGGCAACGGCCAATGAGTGTATAAATTGCTGTACTGGGGTTATGGATGTTTCATTTGGGAATATACAAGTGAAACTTATTATTTTCCAAGCATCCCAACAACCCCTTGAAAGAGAGGAATGCTTATTTGTGGATGTTGTGGGTGGGATAGTGGAGGAGGCTTTACCATCCATTCTTGTAAAGGACCCTCTAGAGGCTTGTCTAGCTTATTTTGAGTTTGAGGATTTTGATATTGACGGGTTAGTTGAGGAGATGAATGCCTTACTTAATTCTTCTTCTACATCGGATTTTCCTCCATGGAAAGCCCAGTTTGAGTCCCTTCATTCTCTGTTTAGAGAGCTTGCCATACCATCTCTAGTCAGACCACCTACACTTGAGTTAAAGTCACTCCTGACCACACTCAAGAATGCATTTTTAGGGCCTCAAGAGACTTTACCAATCATCATTTTATCTTTTACAGAGAAGGAAAGTCAATTAATGAGTGTTCTTGTGGCACATCAGAGTGCTATAGGGTGGTCGATGGCTGATTTGAAAGGGATAGATCCCTCCTTGTGCATGCATCATATACATCTAAAGGAAGACGCCAAACTTTCTAGGGAAATGCAACGGAGAGTTAATCCCAACATGGAAGAGGTTGCAAAAAAAAAAAAAAAGGTTTTGAAATTGTTAGATGTAGGTATTATATACCCCATCTCGGATAGCAAGTGGGTGAGTCTCACACAAGTGGTGCCCAAGAAATTGGGCATCACTGTTGTCGAAAATAAGCAAGGAGAGTTAGTCCCCACATGAACCACTATTGGGTGGCGAATGTGTATTGATTATAGGAGATTGAATTCCATGACTAGGAATGACCATTTTCCATTGCCATTTATTGACCAAATTCTTGAGAGGTTATCGGGGCAAGGTTTTTATTGTTTTCTTGATGGCTACTCGGGGTATAATCAAGTTCGGGTGTACCCTGCTGACTAAGAAAAGACCACATTCACTTGCTGACATGCCCCAAATTTTAATTACTCGAAAACATTACCAAGAGCCTAAAATTTAGGTCTATTTTTTTTTTTAAAATTAAAAATATCTATTACCCTTCAGTAATAGAAACATAATAGTACATGTTCTCTCTCATGATAAGTACAACAATAATAATAATAATACATGCCAAGCTCCCGCGATGGGGTTACAAATAAATGATTACAAACATCACATCACAATGAGATTACACATAAGAGATACATGAACTTCCTAATCCTTCAACCAATCAATCCGAAATCTCTTCCTATAAAAAAAAAAAATAAAAATGAAACAACAAGGGGTGGGCATAATTTCCCAATAGGAATCTCATAGTTGTAAAACAATAACCATCCTATAGATAGAAATGATCATGCATGCAGGGTGATACCATATAGTATGTGACATTTTGTAATTTCAAGATATCATACGTAGAGTATCTTTTTCTCGAAATTTCTTTGAACATTTAGGAAAACCTTCAATTATCAAAACTACCATTTTTATCAGAAAACCAAAAATCCTTTTGGAAACAAACATGTTTAAGGAACCACATCATTTTATATTTATTAACCCATTCCAAAGTATTCCTTATTAAATTTCCATCTTAACATTCCTCCTTTTTATTCTCATTCTTCCCTTTTACTTGTTACATTTATTATAACTCCATACCTCAAGTTCATGTTCCCTTAATACTCAAAACAGCCCTCACACACTCCATTCCCACCTGTTAATCCTTTATTGCTATAACTCTTTAACGTAGAAATTCAAGAAAATTACATCACATTCACATTTGCATTATCAGTTATAACTCAACACATCACAAGGATAATAAACCCTTTTTTAATTCAATTTCTCAATTACTCACAAAGCAAAACTCTTAATCTTTCCTTATAGATACAAACAATCCGATGAGTTCTTTATCACTAACCCCTTATCCAATTACCATTTCATTATTCATTCTTTTCTAATAATTTCTATATGCATTTCCATTCCATACCAATTTACACATCAAATGGTAATTTCACAAGTTTATCACAAGTCACATATATCATCACTGACCTCAACACACGTCACAACACATTCCACATTTTGCCGACTTGATACGGCGGGATAGCGGGCACCCAATTCATAGCACATTCCACCTTTTGTCGGCTATTATATAGCAAGAAGTGAACTCCCAAAAATTATTTTCTCAAAAAAAAACATGTCTTTTCCGAAAACCGTTTTCAATCTTTTAAAAACTATCCCCTACATTTGCCGGCTATTATACGGCAGGACGTGGGCACCTAAAACATTTTCGAAAACCATCCGTTTTTCTACTTTCGCCGGCTACAATACGGCAGGACTGTGTGGACACCCAAAAACATTTTTCCACTTTCGCCGGCTACAATACGGCAAGACTGTGTGGACACCCAAAAACATTTTTCCCACATTCGTCTAGCAATAAGCCTAGAAAGGGCAATTGGGCACCTTGAATTCAAACCACCCCCCACATTTACCGGCTATTATACGGATGGCTGTGGGCACCGAAAAACCATTTTTTCCAATTTTTAAAACCATCCCCCACATTTACCGACTATGATACGAACGGTCGTGGACACCGAAAAAACCATTTTTCAACTCCCTGCGAGGGTACCAACCACAACACAACCCAACACAACTCAATTCCACACAACAAAACTCAACCAACTCAATACAACATAACCCAATACCATTCACATAACACACAACAAGATTCAACACAACCATTTCAATACAAAGTTCATATCATCCATACCGTTAGTAATTTCTTTTCCCTCAAGTTTGGTTCACATTATAACATAATTTAAAACATCAACATTATGAGTTCAATCTCAACTTTTACATAAATTTCTCAAATTCTTTAAAATTTTAATTAAACTTGTACATGTGTAATTTAACACCTCAATTTCATGATTCTACTATCAATTGAAGCAAAACCATTAGCCATCTTCTTGATCCAAACTAGGGTTTTTAAGAGAAATTAGAGGTTTTCACAAAACACATTTTATTCCAACCCTTCTATTACTTTTACACCCAAACTCATGACCCAAGATCATAATCCAACAAATAAACCCAACTCTCTTCAAACCTTAATCCCCAATCTCGTGATTCATCACAATATGCATAAAAATGTGAACTGTTGTATTTATATAAAGAAAATACCACAAATCTATCCATAAATGAGGGTATTGAAAGAGAACTAGAAACCCCTACCTCTTGAAGCCAAGAGATGATGACCCAAACATCAATGGCGACGAAACCACGAACTCTTCGGACCAAAAGGATGCCCTTGACGAGATCTACACTTTTTTCTCAAAGGACCATGGTGAAAAGGTCACTCTAGGTGAGTAGATCTAGGGATCTTAGTGCCAAAAGCTTGAGTTTAGAGAGAGAGAAGAGAACTCACGGTTTGAGAGAGAGGAAAGAGGAGAAAAAGTGAAATGAAATATGTTTGGAGCCTATTTATAGTAGTAGAGAAATAGCCCTAAGGTCAAAAAAATAATAGGCCCAAAACCCCTCAAAATTAGGGCCCAAACCAACCCAAAAAGATGAAAATTACACACAGGGTCGACCCTTCGGGCTGAGGTGTCAACCCTCCAGGAAGAAAAGCAATCTGTGCAACAGGCAAGGTGTCGAGCCTTAGACAGAAAGGGTTGACCCTATTTTCTAGCAACTAACACACAGATTCTACAATATACAAGGGTTGACCCTTTCCAGACTGGTGTTGACCCTTGTGGACAGTAACAAGAGGCAGGTGTCGACACCACCAAGGCTGGTGTCGACCCTATATTCCAGTAACACTTCCAGAAACTTCACCAATAAATAAGGGTCGACCCTTAGGAAGGCTGGTGTCGACCCCAGAATAGAATTTCTAAGTTCCCAAACAACTTTTTGACAAGAACAAGCGCAAACAAACAAACCCAACGAGTTTAAATCGGATCATACTCCTCCAAAACCAACATTCAACAAGTCCAAAGACTCCCAAAAATGAAAATAAGGGAATTAAATACACTCTCCATTGGATTAAAGGATACGGGTGTTACACTTGCCCTTTTAGCACTTATACTTATAGGTGCATGCCCTTTGGGCTATGTAATGCATCAACGACTTTTCAACGGTGTATGATCGCCATTTTCTTCGACATGTTGGAGAAATTCTTAGAGGTTTTCATGGATGATTTGTTGGTGTTCGGACCATCTTTTGAGGAATGCCTTAGAAATTTGACTAGAGTATTGGAATGATGTACTGAGGCAAACCTGATTTTGATTTGAGAGAAGAGCCATTTTATGGTTCATGAGGTTATAGTGTTGGGACACATCGTGTCCCTTCAAGGTATAATGGTAGACAAAGCCAAGGTTGACCTCATTGCAGGCCTTCATTTCCCCACTTCTGTGTGTCAAGTTCAGTCTTTCCTCGGGCATGTAGGTTTTTACCGTCTGTTCATCAAAGACTTTAGCAAAATATCACATCTTTTGTCTAGGTTACGTGCTAAAGACATACCTTTTAACTTTGATGATGCATGTTTGAAAGCTTTTGAAACACTTCGAGCGACCCTTACTACTACTCTAATCATGAAATCTCCGGATCAGTTGCTCCATTTTGAAATCATGTGTGATGCCTCAGACTATGCAGTAGGGCAGTTTTGGGACAAAGGGTAAATAGGGCACCCTATGCTAGTTGTAGTCTCTCGGATGCACAATTGAATTACACTACTACTGAGAAAGAGTTGTTAGCCGTGGTGTTTGCCTTAGATAAATTCCGGTCCTATCTCCTAGGTTCCAAGGTCATAGTTTTCACTGATCATGCCACTTTACGGTATTTACTATCAAAGAAAGAGACCAAACCTATGTTGATTAGATGGATTTTATTGCTCCAAGAGTTTAACTGAGAGATCCGAGATAAGAAGGGATCTGAGAATGTGGTGGCAGATCACCTTTCCCTAGTCCTTGTTAAGTACACTAGTGACCCTTAAACTTTGCATGATTCGTTTCTAGATGAACAACTTCTTGTGGTGTCACAAGCGAACCCCCCGTGGTTTGCTCATATTGTGAATTACTTGGTCATTGGGCAAATTCCTCAAAATTGGTCTAAGCAAGATAAAGACTGATTCTTTTTCACAAATCAAGTATTATTTTTTGGAGGATTCGAAGTTGTTTATATATTGCTCCGATCAAGTGATCCGACGGTGTGTGCCGCAGAGTAAGGTGCATAGCATTCTTACATTTTGTCATTTTTCTGCATGTGGCGGTCATTTTAGTGGGCATAAAACAACCGCCAAGATTTTACAAAGCAGGTCTTATTGACCCACCATTTTTAAAGATGCCCATCAATTTTGTAGAACTTGTTTGCGCTGTTAGCAAATGGGTTCGGTGTCTCATCATGATATAATGCCAATGTCCCCCATTCTTGTGGTAAAGATCTTTGATGCTTGGGGGATTGATTTTATGGGTCCTTTCCCATCATCATTTGGGTTTGAGTACATTCTCTTAGTAGTAAATCATGTCTTTAAATGGGTAGAGGTGATAGCTATCCGAACAAATGACCATAAAGTAGTAATAAAGTGTTTGCATGAAAACATCTTTAGTCGTTTTGGGTTTCCTAGAACCATAATAAGTGATCAGGGTACACATTTTTGTAATTGGTTCTTTGAGTCGGTAGTCTAGAAATACTCTATCACACATAAAGTTGGCACTTTATACCACCCTCAAACTAGTGGCCAAGTAGAGGTGTTCAATAGGGAGGTGAAGCACATAATAGAGAAAACGGTGAGGCCGGATAGAAAAGATTGGTCAAAACACTTGATTGATGCATTATGGGCCTACCACATTGCTTATAAGACACCCATTAGGATGTCACCATATAGGGTGGTGTTTGGAAAAGCTTGCCACCTCTCGGTTGAACTTGAGCATCGAGCGTTGTGGGCCATAAAGAAGTTTAACTTTGATATGGCTGTAGCTAGCCTTAACCAAAAATTACAACTCAATGAGTTGGAGGAGATTTGAAATGATGCATATAAGAGTTCGAAAATTTTTAAAGCTCGGACTGTCATGCCCCGATTTTTAATTACTCGAAAACATTACCAAGAGCTTGAAATTTAGGTCTATTTTTTTAAAATTAAAAATATCTATTACCCTTGAGTAATAAAAACATAATAGTACATGTCTTCTCTCATGATAAATACAACAATAATAATAAAAATACATGCCAAGCTCCTTCTACGGAGTTACAAATAAACAATTACAAACATTAGAGTACAAAGAGATTACACACAAGGTATACATGAACTTCCTACTCCTTCAACCAATCAATCCGAAATCTCTTCTTGTAAAAAAAATTAAACAACAAGGGGTGAGCACAATTACTCAGTAGGAATCTCACAGTTGTAAAACAATAACCATCCTATAGATAGAAATGATCATGCATGCAGGGTGATACCATATAGTAAAGTAATGTTTTGTAATTTCAAAATATCATACGTAAAGTACCTTTTTCTCCAAGTTTATTTGAACTTTGTAAAGAAAACCTTCAACCATCAAAACTATCCCTTTTTATCAGTAAAACATAAAATCCTTTTTGAAAACAAATATATTTAAGAAACAACATCATTTTAAATTTATTAACCCATTCCATAATATTCCTCATTTAATTTCCATCTTAACATTCCTTTTTTTATTCCCATTCTCCCCTTTTTCTAGTTACATTTATAATGCCATAACCTCAAGTTCAAGTTCCCTTAGCACTCCAAACATCCCACGTGCATGTTATTCCCATCAATCTATTCATATTTGCTGTAACTCTTCAATGTAAAAATCCAAATCTCTTTATAGTCAATAATTGTTATCCTACACCCAACTCCTACTTATCGAACAACTACATCACATCCACACTTGCATTATCAACTATAATTCAACATATCACAACTACATCATATCCACATGTGTGTTATCAATCATAATTCAATATATCACAAGGATAATAAACCCTTTTTAATTCAATTTCTCAATTAATCACAAAACAAAACTCTTAATTTTTCCTTATAGATGCAAACAATCCGGTGAGTTTTTTTATCACTAAACCCTCATCCAACTACCATTTCATTATCCATTCTTTTCAAATAATTCCCACAAGCATTTCCATTCCATACCAATTTACACATCAAATGATAATTTCACAAGTTCATCACAAGTCACATATATCATCACCGACCTCAACACACGTCACAACACATTCTACCTTTTGCCAACTTGATATAGCAGGATAGCGGGCACTCAATTCATAGCACATTCCACCTTTTGCCGGCTATTATATAGCAGGAAGTGAACTCCCAAAAATCATTTTCTCAAAAAAAACATATCTTTTCCGAAAACCATTTTCAATCTTTTAAAAACCATCCCCTACATTTGCCGGCTATTATACGGCAGGACGTGGGCACCCAAAACATTTTCGAAAACCATATGTTTTTCCACTTTCGCCGGCTACAATACAGCAGGACTGTGTGGACACCCAAAAACATTTTTCCACTTTTACTGGCTACAATACGACAGGACTGTGTGGACACCCAAAAATATTTTTCCCCACATTTGTCTAGCGATAAGCCTAGATAGGGCAATTGGGCATCTTGAATTCAAACCACCCCTCACATTTACCGCTATTATATAGACGGCTGTGGGCACCGAAAAACCATTTTTTCCAATTTTTAAAGCCATCCCCCACATTTACCGGCTATGATACGGACGGTCATGGGCACCGAAAAAACCATTTTTCAACTCCCCGCGAGGGTACCAACCACAACACAACCCAACACAACTCAACTCAACCCAACATAACTCAATTCCACATAACATAACTCAACCAACTCAACACAACATAATCCAATACCATTCACATAACACACAACTAGATTCAACACAACCATTTCAATACAAAGTTCATATCATCCATACCGTTAGTAATTTCTTTTCCCCTAAGTTTGGTTCACATTATAACATAATTTAAAACATCAACATTATGAGTTCAATCGCAACTTTTACATAAATTTCTCAAATTCTTTAAAATTTCAATTAAACTTGTACATGTGTAATTTAACACCTCAATTTCATGATTCTACTCTCAATTGAAGCAAAACCATTAACCATCTTCTTGATCCAAACTAGGGTTTTTAAGAGAAATTAGAGCTTTTCACAAAACACATTTTATTCTAACCCTTCTATTACTTTTACACCCCAACTCATAACCCAAGATCATAACCCGACAAATAAACCCAACTCTCTTCAAACCCTAACCCCCAATCTCGTGATTCATCACAATATGCATAAAAATGTGAACTTTTGTATTTATATAAAGAAAATACCACAAATCTATCCATAAACGAGGGTATTGAAAGTGAACTAGAAACCCCTACCTCTTGAAGCCAAGAGATGACGACCCAAACATCAATGGTGACGAAACCATGAACTTTTAGGACCAAAATGATGCCCTTGACGAGATCTACCCTTTTTTCTCGAAGGACCATGGTGAAAAGGTCACTCTAGGTGAGTAGATCTAAGGATCTTAGTGCCAAAAGCTTGAGTTTAGAGAGAGAGAAGAGAACTCACGGTTTGAGAGAGAGGAAAGAGGAGAAAAAGTGAAATAAAACATGTTTGGAGCCTATTTATAGTAGCAAGGTAATAATAGAATAATAGTTCCAAAGTCAAATGAAAGGAACAAGTCAAAACTCCCAAAAAGTAGGGCCCAAACCAGCCCAAAAATCTGAAAAAAAAAACACGCAAAGGTCGACCCTTTATGTAGAAAAGGCAATCTGGTACAAGCAATGGGGTTGACCCTTAGACAAAAGGAGGTCAATCCTATTTTCCAGCAACCAACACAGAAAATCTGCAACATAAGAGAATCGACCCTCTCCAGACTGGTGTCTACCCTATTTTCCAGCAACACCTCCAGAAACTTCACCAATAGGTAAGGGTCAACCCTTAGGAAGGTTGGTGTCGACCCCAAGGCAAAATTTCTAAGTTTCCAAGCAACTTTTAACAAGAACAAACGTGAACGAACAAACCCAACGAGTTTAAATCGGATCGTACTCCTTCAAAACCAATAGACAACAACTCCAAAGACTCCCAAGATAAAAATAAGGATATTAAACACACTCTTCAAAGGATTAAAGTATGCGGGTGTTACACGGACTAAGGAATTTCATGATAAGCACATTAATAGAAAATCATTTGAACCCGGTCAAAAAGTATGGCTCTTTAATTCAAAATTGAGACTCTTTCCTCATAAACTTAGATCAAGATAGGATGGCCCCTTTGTGGTCATTAAGGCATTTATTCATGATGCTGTTGAGGTGCAAGATCCACGGAATGGCCACACTTTCAAAGTGAATGGCCAAAGACTGAAGTCATATATAGAGGGGATTGGGAATGGTGACATGATTGAGTCCATTGCTTTGATGGACCCATTTTACTTTGACTGAGATATTGATTTTTTATTCTCTTTTCTTTCCTTTCTATTCTGATTTTTATTCTAGCTATGCTTTACTTGATGTCTATGAGACTTTAAATCCTCTAAAGGTGTAATTCCTTTGGTGTAAGTCGTGCATGAACGGCATTTCATGGTCTGGTATAGCCACCTAACTGTGTTTGTAGTGAGTTCCTAGGAGACCAACTGAGACAGTGAAAACTAGAGTTCGAATGGAAAAGCCTAGAACACAAAGGTTTGGAATTTCCGAGACTAAAGTTTGGTTTAAATACTCAGGGGTGTGGAGATTGCTTCAAAACCACCCCTCAATTCTAGATAATAAATCAACCTAGTTTGTCACCCTGTTGGAGAATAAGGAAAGTTACAAACATAGTTTGGGAGAAAAATGGTACTCGTGTGTGACAACCCTCATTACTATTTACTGATAACACCACTGATTAGTGCTAATCTATGATTAAGCATGTTAATTGACAGATTGACTGAAATTATGAACTGATTGATTGAGTGTGTTAGTTTGAATGCAATTCTATCTGTTGACTGTTAAATGATCTGTTCATGTTTTATGTTTTGAACTGCAAATTGAAGGCCTTATCTGTGGTCGAACCAGAAATTGATTAATGTTTTATGCTAATTGGAAGTTATGTGATTTTATGGTATATTTAATTAAAATTTGACTTGGTATGATTAAATCAGATTAAATAATGTTAAAACACATTAGTTGCCTTAATTACCATTTTGCCACTTAGTGGCCTATCTCTACAACATTACTTGAGACTTGTGTGGAGCCTTTGACACAACATTTCTTTATCCATTTGAGAGCAAAACCAACTAGAGAGAGAGAGAGAGTTAAGAGAAAATAGAATTAATCAAGAATTGCTTGGAGAATTGGAAGATTTTAAAGAGAGGATTGCATATTTGAGCTTCTAGACTTGACATTCAAGACCTAAGGTAGGGTAATTGCCTTCTTGTTTATAAATTCTAGTCTTATGTTGCATGGTTCATGGAAGTTTAGAGATTGAAGTCAAGAATTGGATTAAAGTGTTGAATTGAGTAGAAATTCATGCATGCATGTATACATTAGTGAGTTTCGAAGTTGTTTCATGGAAATCCTTGCATGCATGTCCATATTATTGTTATGTTCCATGAATTCATCATGATTTTGAAGGAATTGGCTCCTTGGAGCAAGTGTTTGAAGCTTTGAAGTTGTCTAAATCCATGCATGTTACATATTCATCATGTTCTTGAAGTTTATTGGAAATGGTGTTTAATTAAACTACCTTTAGGTTTTGATTTCTCAAATTGGTCTTCAAAACATGTCATATTATGAGTTTGAAAGTGTTTTCCAGAAAATTAGCTCAAAAGGATCGAATTTAATGCATTAAAACTTGATTTTGAGCTTGAGGTTCAAATCTGGAAATTCTAGATTTTGGACTCCTGCTCGAGCGGGGTAAGTGGCGCTCGAGCGGGAAATTCGTGTATCCAGCACTTTTGTTGTGTTTACAGTCCGCTCGAGCGGGGTTTTGCACGCTCGAGCGAGGACTTGTGTCACAAGCTCGAGCGGGTGTCGAGCGCCCATCAAGCGTGATTTTCACACATCCAGTACTTTTGCAGTCCGCTCGAGCGGGAAAGTTTATGCTCGAGCGGAGCCTTTTGTTTGCATGTCCGCTCGAGCGAGGAAACCCACACTCGAGCGAGACCCCTGTTTTATGAAAATCTTGAAAAGTGTTTCTAAGTGCATCTTTGCATCCTCATTCCATCCTAGGCATTCTTAGGCCTAGTTTAAGGCGTCTTAATGAGGATATTGTTGTAGAACCACACCGAAGCAAATTAGGGATTAAGTTATTATTTCCCAACTATGTAGCTTAGTGTGTGTTCGTTCTGTAACTGTGTAGGGTTGGCATCCGAGGGCACTCACTAGCTTATCTGTAGCCCAGAACTTTGTGAGTAACAATGTTGTAAAGATATGTTCAACCATGAATATTTCTGAATGAACAACTGTACTGCTTTCTGAAATGATATTTCTTACTAAATGAATATTTGTCCTATTTGTGAACTGTATTCGTGGCATCCATAGCAATTTACTGTTACTGTACTGTACTGCTACTGTCACAAAGATCTCTGTCGGTTCCCATGTTAGAACCATTACTGTTTACTGATATGATGGCCATCAACTGACTGTTCGGTCTATTAAGACCTACTGTACTGTTTTGCTATTGGATGTACCACATATGACTATTATAGTTTCTGAATGACTGTTATGGCATGAAATATGAGCCACAAACTGAATGACTGATATACTGATAATCGACCGTTTTCAATACTGAAAGGACATGCATTCTTAACCTCTTTACGCATATGTTATTCACTGGGCTTTAGCTCACTGCTCCTATATATATATGTAGGTGTTCAGGCACTAGACCGTTGCTAGGAGCGTCAGACTACGCTCTTGTTTTGTCAAGCCAACCTTCGTGCCTCACTTCGAGGTTCCAGATCTGTGCAGTCAAGGCTGTTTTGGGGTGTTTTAGATTTCCCCCCGTTGCCTCTGTTTTATGATAACTGTTATGTTAAGTCTAGCACTGTACTGTATTGTTAAGGATTCGGTCCCTAGACTGAATGTCTGTATATGTTGTATGTACTTACTGTTTTTGTACTAAATGTAAATATGTGATGAAAAGTCTTTTTGCATACAGACTGTCACAGCTCATTGGACATCTTTTTATTACTATTTTGGCTTCCGCCAGCCCCTGTACTCTGTATTACTGTTTTACTGTTAAGTAGGCCTTCGGTAATCTCGAATTACTGGCCGGTTACGGTGCTAAACCCATAGGGGCGGGTTTGGGACGTGACACCATGGTTTTCATGTAAAGATTATACCTTTGTTGAGCATTTAGATGTTTTTGAAGTCCAATATTTATTTCGGATGCGCAATGAAGGTAGAAATGGTCTAAAATGTTTTTGGATTGTACTTGGGTTAAAAATTGTAGTCTTTGAAAAAAAAAAAATTCCCACACGTGCGGCAAACTCCACCGTACGTGCAGCAATATTTCAACTCCCTTTTTTCGCTACTTCTTTAAATGCAGGTGCGGAATTTGGTGCGTGCACATCACTGCACGTGTGGCGTGATCTTCCATACGTGAGGCACGACGTTGAGTTCAAAAAAAAAAAAAACAATTCTTTACTGCAAATTTTTAATTTTTTTTTGTTTATTATTATTTTCCATATTTATTCAAAAAAAAAAAAAAAAAACAAACCCCACCACCATCAACCTTTCTCCAAACAATAAGCAACCAACAACTATCTACTCAACGAATTAGGCAACTCAGCTTTCCAAAGCCATAACCATCATAACCCATAATATACACAGATACACTGAGACAATAATGATAAATAAGTTCTACTCTACTTGCCTTAAGCACGATAAGCCAAGGATACAACTTTCCACAACGAAATGCCAGGCCATAGATACACCTCAAGCCATTTTAGTCTTACTTCATTTCATGACAATTCATTTCAATTCATAAGCCAATTTCATTATCTTTCAATAACCTAACTGAGACTACAACTCAGTGGTTCTCCAATCAACACAATTACCACACAAACACTTAAATCTACCATTTTACGAAAATTTCATCTACGGGATCGACACCCATGTATACGCGTGGTTTCGGGACTTTCACCGAGGATACTCTGGCCAACTTAATTTCAATGGAGTCTATCCATTATCTTCTCCTAAACATGGAGTATAATCCCTTTCTCCTCCCAAACAATCATACATATACAGTGTATTTAAAACATAGTCATATTCAATAACAACCAACAATAGATTAGTTTTAATTCACCTAATCGTAATGCAATTTCTACAACAATCATAGATATCCTCCACCGATAGCCTAATATAGTTATTTCTAAATAGATATGCAATCTCCAAAATAGATAAACTATCCATATTTTCATAGATGAGAGATGACAATTATCCAACTCCATCATTTACATATCTATCCAATTTCACACTTCTCATACCAATTCCATTATTTATACAAAATAATTGCGTGAAATATTATTAGGGCGAAACCCCATTTTTTCCCAAATCCAACCATTTTCAAAAATCGATTCTCGTCATTTTACAAAACCAAAACCAAATCCATTCTCTTTATTTTGCAAAACCAATTCCATTGGTATCAAAACCATAACTCAACTCAACTACACATGTTTAGTCTAAAACAATACCAACACCGTGGTTACTTCTCTTTTTATTTTCTTTTGATATAAACACAATTATAAAACTCATATTAGCAAAATAAAAAGATTATTCAACTTTCTCCCTTTTTAAATCCATTAAATCAATAATATTGAATTAAGGCTTTCCTCTCTCGTCACAAACATGTTAAATCATTTCCCCAATTAACCCAAACAATAAGCAACTTAACAACTCCAATCACAAACATCAAACCTTAGATCCCCTTTCATGGCTTTCAAGAAAATCCATAATGAATATGGTTTTTATGCAATAGAATCTACCACATATCTATCTATAGACGAGGTATTGAAAAGGAGCAAAGAAATCCCTACCTCTTAAAACGAAGAGAAAACAATTCAAAAATCACCGGCGACGAAACCACAAGCTATTCGAATCAAAAGAAAGCCTTTGACAAGATCTATAATCTTTATCAAAAAACCAAGGTGAAAAGATCACTCTAGGTGAGTAGATCTAAAGATCTTGGGTGAAAAAGTGAGGTTTTAGAGTGAGAAGAGAGAGGTCACGATGTAAAGAAGGAAAAGAGGAGGAAAAAATGAAATAAATAAGTGTTTGGAGCCTATTTATAGTAGCAAGGTAATAATAGAATAATAGCCCCAAAGTCAAATAAAAAGAACAAGTAAAAAACCCTCAAAAAGTAGGGCCCAAACCAACCCAAAAAGCTGAAATTTACACGTAGGTGTCGACCCTTCAGACAGAGGTGTTGACCCTTCAGACAGGCAAAGTGTGCAACAGGCAAGGTGTCGCCCTTCCCAGACTGGTGTCGACACCAAATTTCAGCAAGCAATTCCAAGACAAGGGTCGACCCTTCCCAAAATGGTGTTGACCCTTGAGGCCAACAACAAACGGCAGGTGTCGACACCACCAAGATCGGTGTCGACACCAGAACAAGATTTCTAAGTTCCCAAACAACTTTTCAACGTAAACAATCATTAACGAATAACCCCAACAAGTTTAAATTGATTTGCACTCCTCCAAAACCAAGACACAACAACACCAAAAATTCCCAAAATAAAATAAAGGATTCAAATACACTTCTCAAAAGTTTTAAAAGGGTACAAGTGTGACATATTGCAATTCTTACTCTCAAATACATAAAGCTTTTGTGTCTATTGTCTACTTGCTGACTTAAGCATCGAAAAGGTTTTCAGTACACATCTAGCAGCTAGCTCACGTTTGTATTTTCAGGTAGCAAAGCAACGACGTTTGAATGAGTGCAAACTTAATCAATAAGATTATACGAGAAGATTATTTCGTACTCGTACAGTAACTCTTCCTCCTATTGATCTCCTAAATTAGCTATAATATCGGCATACTTGATTGCCTCCCTATAGACACCGCTAATTTTGGGATAAGATTATTGAGTTGATGACAAATGTACGGCTGATATTATAGGGATTTATTGACAAATGCATAGTTGGTACTATCGGGATTGACGACTTGTGATCACTTGCACCATTCATAATTATAAAACGACACTTGCACCATTTATAATTATAAAACGAGCAAATCTTTAGTTATTCGCATGATCAATTTGCTCTTTGTTATGAGTTCTATAAACTTTCCTTCACATACCTCATGGTTAATGACTTTTACATCCCTGTTTTTTGGCAGTGATGGCAAAAGAAAACAAAAAATGGATGATAGTGTGTTGTCAACTTCTTCCAAAAAACAAAAGCTTTCTGAAGAACATAATATTGGCGAGGGCATTGATATGATGAGCAGCTTGCCGGAAAATGTTCTCCATCACATCCTCTCATTCCTCACAACCAAAGAGGCCATACAAACGTCCATATCATCAAGAATATGGCAATATTTGTGGATCTCTATTTCCAATATTGATTTGAATGATATGATTAAAAAATTAATATTTTAATCATTAAACTTAATAATAAATAATAAAAAAAAATGGTATTTTAGACATTTTATATACACCTAGAGTGAATTTAATGACAAATATTTTAGTATTTAAATTGAAAAAATTCAAAACTCAAGATTTATTTTGTTACAAAATCAAATTTTAGATTTTTATTTTTATTTTTTTGTAAATACCACAAAAAATTGTCATTTACATTGATTTATTTATTTTTGGGTTACTTACACTTTTCATTCTTATAATTTGATCCAAATTTTATTTTAATCCTTATAGTTCAATTTAAATAATTTGGCCTTTATACTTCAAGTTCAATTTCAATTTAGTTCTTTTGTCTAAATTTTGATTAACTTCTAATTTAAACAGAAAATCAAATTAAAATCTTAAAAAATTGACAAGTGACAAAAGAAATAATATTGCATCACAAATGACCAATGCTAGTATGGTGGGCGACTTGCTTTCTTCAACGATGCCGTATTGAAATGCGAATGCAAAGTGGGCAACATGTCTACTTATTAATTTTTGGAGAAATTTAAAAATAAAAAATAAAAAATTCAAAGTTTAAGTTGTGTAACAAATCAAATTATAATTTTTTAATTCTTCAATTTAAATCATAAATTTTTAAAATAGTATTAATTCTAACTATCTGTAACGAAAAGACACAATTTAAACAATTTAATCATTTTTTTTTTCTTTCAATACTATTAGTTACCACTCCTTCTCTTCCCCAATCTATTGCCACCCTTCCATCTTCTTCCCTGTTCACCGCTACTCCTCCACTTCCAACACGACCGCCACCGTCTAACACCATCAACAAAAAATAATTAAATTGTCTAAATTATTCATACTCCATTAGTTATGACTAATATATTGTTAGAATTGATATCATTTTAAAAGTAAATGGTTTGAATTAAAAAATAATTAAAATGTTAAAGTTTGATTTGTTATCAAGATCAAACCCGAAATAGTTCGCTTTTGTAATTTTTTTTTAAATTTTTAATTGCATTGTCAGATAATAAAGGAAAATTAAATGTGAAAAAATATCTGGACTTAAACAATAACTTTTTTGGGTTTGGTTTTCAAATTCTATTTTATATTCCTTTCCAAAAAAAATTAAACCATTATGATGTTCTCTTTTTTGTGGCAAAAAATATTTTTTAAAAAACTTTTAAATTTTTTTTATGTGTTTATTTTCATCAAACTATTCTCTATTTTTTAAATAAAAACAACAAACAAAATTTTGTGGGGATTTTAGTTAAAGCTCCCACATTAAATTTTCTTTTACTAGTACAACGACACATGAAAATATTTCCTAGGTCAAGTTTTCTAAATTTGTGGAGGTTATTCTTGGACCAAAATACTTCCACACTAAAGCTGGAAGCATTATTTTTTGGTGGATATAAAATCTTTAAAAATGTAATGAATTTTAATTTATATATCTATTTTCATAAAATTTATATTTTCGTAATCCTCTCATTGAGATTTATCAAATAAGATCGATACTAAATATGAAATTCAGAAGAAAAAATTGACAAAATTTTCATTGAATTTACTTTCATTGAATAGTGAAATTTCGATGTGATTGACTAAAGGTCAGTGAAGTTTCATTGACTTAAGATAAATTTTACGAAAGTTGACAAAACTTTACTATTAGTTTTCAGTTGAGAACTAACAATTACCAAATTAAAGGCTATCTCCAAGCTATTATCTAATTTCAAATATAAGAACCAATTTAAAAATTTTGGTACTAATTTTATATTTAAGATTAAAAAACTGAAGTTGAGAGCTACAAAATAAAATAAAAAAATTATCCTATTTTAAAACAATATTTTTTTCTTAAAAAAGTCGCTATTCTGCCTACGCCACCTGTAACTCATTATGTTAAATATAAACTTTATTAATTCCGTGTGAGTTGGGTAATTAATACTTTTGAGTTCAATTCTTCTACGACTAATATGATAACTAGAATGACTTTTTTTTTTTTTTTTGAATGAAAAAAAAAATGTGTTATGAGGATATCATAGTATTCGTGGGCCCTGGCATCAGGATAACAAGTCGGTGACCAGATTTAATTCAATCCAAAAGAAAGAACCCATCACAAAGACGAGATGAATGCACTAATTCCCAACACAAAAGGCAAAATCATGAGCGGAATAAAGCACAATCAACTTTTAATCGTTTAAAAAAATGAGCCACACTAATCACACCTCAAAAAATCAAATCCAAAAATCAAATCCCAGTCATCTATGCGGAAGGAAGGCACGTTTCCCTCCACCATAATTGGAATGAATTCAAGTTCTTCTTTGATTTGAACAACAGCCAATATAATGCCCACTACCAATTTATTAGCGGTTTGAAAAATCACATCAACAGTGCTATTGAAAATAGGCAGGTCCAAGGCATGTATTGCACTTAGTAAAAGTCTGGGGGTTAAAATCTCAGGTCTCAAGTTTGAAAGTCTTTCAGCCAATTTCTTGGGTGTAGTGCAATTGGTTAGGAGGTTAACCTCAAATTGTTGTTACCACAACATTTGGTGTGAATTCAATATTCTCCCGTTGTGCAAGTCCTGACTTAAACGGAACTTGTTTTGAGAGGTTGAGACAAGTTCTCAGGTTATAGTCTTTGACTCAGAATAGACAACAGGACACCTTAGTAATCTCTGTAAGGGGTGTTGTCTTGGACCTGAAGGAGAAGAGGAGGATTTTCCTGTATAAAAAAAAAAAAAAAAAAAAAAAAAAAAAAAAAAAAAAAAACAGGTAAAGTCCACTAAAAAAAATCATTGAAAGTGGACTCAGTATCAATAAATAAAATAAAATGAGAAACTTAAACTTTAAATTATCTTTTGCTAGGACTCTAATCAATAATTGCTAATTTTTCTATGATGCCTCGAAATAATCCAACATAAATCAACTGCACCAACCAACATCCACTAAATAATGATAATAATCCTCCCATCTTTACATGATTAATAAACGAGTTTATACAAAAGTTTCACATACGAATTATACATTCATTGGTATGAAAAACACATGAATATATAGCATGTGAAGTATCTAATCTCTAAATAAATAAAATGCCCTTAAGGGCTTACATCTTCCAAGGTGTTGAGCCCAGCTACACAAAAATTGTTTCATGAACCCATACACTTAAAGCCCTTGGCTAACAAGTAAATTTACAATAAAATAGAGCCATCTACTCTTCACAAAAAAAAAAAAAGTCCACGCCCTCAGCTCGGCGGGATCACCATGTCTTTTCCTGCACCAAAGTCCCATAGGGGTGAGCATAAAGCCCAGTAGAGAATCCTCACAAAGTATATACAGTTATGCAAACCTCCCATATTAAAGGTAAATGCAAGTGCCATGTAATGCCATTATAAAGAAAACTTCATTTCATACTCTTCTTGAAAATCACCATGTTTCAAAAACAGTTTGCAATCTCAACAATTTCGAAACTTCCAATTTTAATCAATAGGGCCGGTAAATACGACTCAGGTAATCCCTAGGTTAATATCTGCAAGTAGGCTCAACAAGTACTACCAAAACCCCACTTTACCGTTTGCTAACCGGAAGGGAAATGGTACCTCATCCGCGCGTGTTTTCGGTCTTTCACCCCGGACACTCAGGCCAACTTATCAATTCCATCTACACCTCCTATCCGGACTTATCCACGTATTTACCCCAAAAACACTTCTTTAGTTCTCTTTTCTCAACAATTATTTTTCTCAATGCAAGATAAATCAATTTCAATCAACACATGCGGCAATTAAACAATAGTGTATGCAAGATAACAATTGGTAATGCTACAATAATCATTCCATTTTCATTCTTACATAGTTCAACAATAATCTCAAATAAACGAGCTTTCATTCCTTCCATTCCATATTATTTCACCGTGGAACCATGTTCCCATTTGATTCCATGCACAAATAACTACATTTCCACCTCTCAAGCAATTCCAACAACATAACCATTTCAAGGCTATAACAACAATAGACAATAATTGTAGACATCCCCGAACGTCCCGGGAGGGAATCCCCCCCCCCCCCCCCCATTTTGTTCATTTGGGCTCACTACAGTTCAGGACTCAAATCGTCACGGTTCTTAATCTGATCTCACAGTGTACAATGTGAGATTGATAAATCACCAAAGAGTCCAAATCTGGAAAATCGTTTTGAAAAATAGATTTTTTTAGAAAGAAGTGCCAAACATGGACTGCTTTGCCCGATCCAAAGTCGCCACCTAAATATTTATTTTGGGGGAATTTAGGAAACCCTGACTCGTTGCCAAAGGCTACGTGTCCGTCATCACCAAAGTTGTCTCAGCTCGGGAACTTGGGTACGATTGGGGAAGGTCAGCTATGAGCATCCCCGCTCGCCCGATCAAAGATCGGCCCTCTACTAACCATGATATCGAGTTTTGAAAATGTTATGTGTTCTCATTCCGGTTATTAGCCTAGATTTACTATGTGATGCGTACAGCATACAAGTATAGACTGGGTCGCTTGAATTGGAACAAAACATTTCATGTTTGTTTTGAAAACTATTTGCTACACGCAAGTAGGCTTAAAATGCAGATTTTGCCACCTTCGGGTGGGCTTACAAAACATGGTTTTGCCACTGTCTAGTGGGCCAAAAACTCACAGTCGATGCATTATTCCAATTCAGATAATCCAACCTTCACCCACAACCATTCAGGCAGATATATCACATAAGCACATAGACTCATGGTAAGCATGCTATAATGGCAGTCACTCACACGCATGCAAGGATGCTAAAGCATAAACACTTACCAAGTACTCCAAGCCAAAACAGAAACTACTTAGTAAGCATATGCATGATCCTAGTTCATGTAAAGATGGCTAATGCAACACATGCAAGATGCAACTACAATAGGCTCAGCTATTCTAAAATGGCATATGATGATGCTACAACTAACACGTATTCAACTTAGAATTTAAATACAATGCAGTTAGTATGATGCGCCGAGCCCGGTGCATGCATGACAAATGTATGGATGCACACATGCATAGCATAAGGTATGCTAATTTAAATATGCCCTAATACTAACCATTGAAAGCAGGTAAGTAAAGGGGAGAAAGACGTGGGGTTGGAAGACATGCACACACGTACGCACACTTATTACAAAATTTCCCTCACTCGGAGGGTCCGAATAAATAATACAGATTTAACTAATTAACTAGCTGACTAACTAATTAATTAATTACAAAACTTCTAATTAATCAACAAATTAATTACAAAAATAGTCTAAATAAGAAACTAAAGAGACCGCCGCAGCTCTGCCTCGGAATGCGTGGATGATGCATGCTTGACTCGCCTTGCTCGGAAACCCGGTACCATGCCACTGTTGCCTCTGTTTACACTGCATTGCTCCTCTGAAATTCATGAAAATTTCCTGGACCCTTCTGGATCACTCCCTGAGTGTTGTGGGATGCCCCCGGCCATGATAGAGTATTACCGGCCATGAGAATGTTCTTATCGGCCAAAGATTGGGCCACCGGCTGGACACTGATGGTCGGTCGGCACTTCAAGTGGTCGGTCGGCACTTCAAGTGGTTGGCCGGCCATTTATGCCTACAGAATACTGGTTTGACAGCAGCAGAGGACAGACAAGGCATGTTATGGAATTTTCAAGACAATATGTGCATGTCCACTCTCCCTATCATGTTGTGGACTCAAGGGAGTGTGGGCCTCGGTTTTCGGGCCACCAATCACGCATTTCGATGCATGATGGCCGAAGGCACCAAGTTTGCAAATCAATATAAATGCATGCAACAAAACAAATGGATGCCTCACGCCCTATCATGTTGAGATCAAAGGCGTCGGCGACCGAGGAGTGAGACGTGTTTCGTCACTTTAAGTACGAACACACCTCATTCTTCATGTTTGGTTTGACACCCCAAACCAAACATAATGCAATGCATGTACGCAAAATGCAATGCGAAAACATGTAATTAATGCAATGCAACATGAGCAATGTAACATATCATGCAAACACCATGGCAATATGACAAGTATGCAACACTACAATGCAACCTAGATAGGCAATTATGCAAAGTGATAGGCATGCAACAATGCACTAACTACAAGGATGCAACAACCATGCAATGTAATGAGCATACAACAAAATGCAATTGCATGACCCATGGTCTTACACTATAGGTGGACAGACCTCAGCCTTGTCCATAACAGTGGCCAAAATGATGCAACAAGAGCACAAATCACATATGCAAGCATGCATACCCCAAGGCCCATCACCTAAGACATGAAAGAGGCAACTCTAAGCATCTGTAAAAGAGACAAACATGGGCATTAGACCAACAAAAATCAGAGCTATGGTATGTTAGAATAAGCCCCAAAACCCACATAAATGGCATCCCAAATGACTTAAACAAAGAGGCATACACCAAAGCCCCAACATAGAGCATAAGACCACAACTCTTCAAGGCATTAAAAGGGTAACAAATGCAAGCATGTGGGCATAAAACATGAACTGAAATGGCATGACAAGTGATTCCAAATCACTGAAATAGACCAAATGAGGCATGCTAACGACTCACACACCCGAAGCCAAAAAGCTAGAATACAAAAAGGCTATATAAAGCATGGAAAGCATGACTCCAAAGACTCAAGATAGACCTTAAGCATGTTAAAACATGACCAAAAACTTCACAAAGCTAAGCCAAAACATGCAAGCATGATGGTCCAAAGGCAAGATGTATTTCTAGGCAAAATAGAGGAATACAAGGCAAGTGCATTATGCATGCAAGGGGTCAACAAACCAACATGGGACAGAGGTAAAACTTACTAAATGAACACCAAATAACCTCTGAAATAAAGTCAAACAAAGCTAGGCATGCATGCTACCCTTATGAGCCAAAACACAAGCAAATGAGACAGTAAGGGGAGAGGGGTGTCCCTGCCCTATACAAGACCTCAAAACCACTTCATCACCACTGAAAATCCTCTAGATTTCAGTGGTGAGAAGGCCAATACACGAAATTTCCAAAGCTCAACCGATAAGGCTCAAAATGAGGCCAAACAAGGCCTAAGAGGGGGTGGACGACCCTCAACACCAAAATGACCTTAAACAAACATGTTAATCATGCAAATACAAGACTTTTTTCAGTTTATAGCTAAGTTTGAATCAATATGCAAGATAGCCTAAAAGCTTGTACAAAAAAGAAGGAATAAGAGGGTAAGTGTCTCACCCTTGAAGACCTCTTTCAAAACACCAAACCAGCAGCCCTTTTGGATCAAAACAGCTCCAAGACTCCTCAAACAACTCCGTAACACTTCAACAACTCAAAGGTGGTGTGCTACAAGGTGTTCTAGTGTGAGAAAGTGGACAAACAATCACTTTAGGGCATTCTAACACACACAAATATAGAGAGAGGGGGAGATATAGAGAGAGAGAATGGTATATATGCTATATCTCAGATTGATCAACCTCTGGAAAGGGAGGAGAGGCTCCCTTTTTATAGGAAAATGCAATGCAAAGCTTCCAAGGGAAGCTAACTCAAGGAACAAATCCCTCCATACACGTGTATGGAGGGCAGAGTTTGTGCTCACCAGCTGGCACAGCTGGCATCCACTCAGCCTGTAGAACACGCAGGAAGGCCACCGACCAGTTAAATGGTCAGCCAGATACTTTTGCTGGCCGGCCGGCTAAATTGGTGGCCGGTAGGTGGCTGCCAAGGTCAAAAAGTGGTTGGTGGGTGTCCAGATTGAAGCCCCAGAAGTTAGCTTTCCAATGGCGCAAACCTTGCATTAAAATTCCTCATGTGCAAAAAGTTATGCCCATTTTGGTGAAGCCGCGTAGATTCGATCCAACCAGATTGATCCCCTACTTCAACTAACCATATCTCCCCCACCCGGACTTGGCTTTAGGAGATTCTTGAGTACAAAATGAAGCCTCGGAAGTCTTCTTTCCAATGATGGTGGCCTCATAGCTTAACTCCAAGTGCACAGACAGATAAACCTGATTTGGCAAGGACCGCTCGACTCTCTCTTAACGATTCATACCCAACTTCTTCCTCAGCTACGTTTCTTCTCTCTTCTCCTCTTTTCTTCAACTCTAAACCCCTTAACAAGGTTTTTTGAAAGATTTTTCAAATATTTCATCTCTCTTTCATTCATTTCCATTTTGTCCTTACTCGGTTTATCGAAAAGTGCATCATTTGACAAAATGTGAGCCTCGGAACATTGTAGAAACTTTATTTCAAAAATGTTTTGAAATAGAGGGTTTTAAGATCTAAAAAACCATCCAAAATAACTTTGGTCCAAAATGGGGTGTGAAGTTGAGATTTGTCTCTCTCCTTGCCGAAGAAACCGAACCTTTGCCCTGCACACCTTTCTCCACCAAGTAAACCATCAGTAATGCCCAAGTATTGAGGGCGGTTAAAAATGGGGTGTCTACAGTTGCCCCTCTTTGACAGAACTCAAAATTCAAGAAATGACGTGAGTGAATGTCAAAGCCCCAAGACGACCCATTTTTGACAAAGCCGAAGACTTGGACAAACAAACAAAATACAGATGCAGTTGGTTGAACCCGCAGGTTGCCTACGTATTCCTTTGCAAGGAATCAAACCAACATAGTTCAGGGGCAGGATGCAAAATGTTATGCAGGAAGATTTTTGATAATTGGACTTATACGCTGCGCGAAGCCGGTTTGAAATTTGGACTTATACGCTACGCAAAGCCGGTTTGAAAGTTGGACTAATACGCTATGCGAAGCTGGTTTGAAAGTTCAGGATTTATGTAATGCAATGCAATGTAAAAATGCAATGTAATAGCTAGAAAGCGAAGGTACCTTACAGGGGCAATTGGCAATGACCTACCTCATACTGCTGGGGACCTTCCCCTTCTTCTTGGTTAAACTGCATGTACTACTTTTCTCCCTGGCTGTGGCCACAGCTTTCCCTATTCTCCAACAGGGTGACAGACTAGGTTGGATCAGTATCCAGAATTGAGGCGCATACAGATGTTATCTCAATCTATAGGGCTGCCATACAGATTTCAAGCCGAGGATATACCCCTGGGTATTTAAACTAGACTTTAGTCTCGAAAATCCTGAACCTTTGTGTTCTAGGCATAAGCCATTCGAACTCTAGTTTCCACCGTCTCAGATGGTCTACTAGGAACTCACCGCAAACACAGGTAGGTGGCTATACCAGACCACTGGAAGTCATTCGGGCACGACAAACACTAAAGGAATTGCACCTTTAGAGGATTTAAGGTCTCCTAGACCAGAGAGTGCAAAAGAAAGTGTGAGTGAAGAGTGAATGCACAAAACAGTGCTAAGAAGATGCACGAAACAGTGCGATGCAATGTACTAACAAGTACAGGTTAGGTGCGCAAGAAAGCGCGATAAAATGCATGCAAATGCAGGTAAGGTGCACAAAACAGTGCGACGCGTAAGATAGCGCGATAAAATGCATGCCAAATGCAAGTAAGGTGCACAAAACAGTGCGATGCAATGCACTGACAAGTGCTACAAGCATTTTCTATGCAAGATAAGAGAGAACATGTAATAAAATGCACAAGATAGTGCGATGCGCAAGAAAGCGCGAGTGTAAATTGCACAAAACAGTGTGATGCGCAAGAGAGCGCGAGTGATAAACTGCACAAAACAGTGCAATGCGCAAGAAAGCGCGAGTGATAAATTGTACAAAATAGTGCGATGCGCAAGAAAGCGCGAGTGATTTGAAATGCACAAGACAGTGTGATATGCTAAACAGCGTGAGTGATTTGAAATGCACAAGACAGTGCGATACGCTAAACAGCGCGAGTGATTTTAAATGCACAAGACAGTGCGATACGCTAAACAGCGCGAGTGATTAAACTGCACAAAACAGTGCGATGCGCAAGACAGCACGAGTGAAACACAATCACAAGATGCACAAGACAGTGCAAATGAGATACAAAGTGTAAGTGCACAAGACAGTGTGAGTGAATGCATTTTCTATGCAAGTATGGAAGAGTGCATTTTTTATGCAAAAGATACGAACATTTTCTATGCAAGTATGGGGGCACTTTCTATGCATTAAACAAGCATACTCTATGCAACTTTTGAAAGAACGTTCCATGCAATATTGAAAACATATTCTATGCATGAGACAAACAAAGCATGTTCTATGCAAAAATTGAAAGCAAGCATATTCTATGCATGAATCATAACGATGCGCAGCACGCATGTAACAGAAGTGTATATGAAAGTGCACATTCTATGCAATAGAGGGACATAAAACATGTACTCTGGTGCCTCTAATTTATCTCTCGGAGGGCTTTGTAACACACTTAGCTCAAAAAGGGCACACCCTGTTCATATTGGCGAGAGGTAACATCTGCTGCTGCTTTAATTGCCATTCTGACTTGAAGCAGGCTTACATTTGGAGTCGAGATACACTCATGCTTTGATAGCATTAACAAGGCCTGAAGAGGTACATCCGGAGTACAATCTCGGAATTTTCTTGAAGGTGAAACACACTCAGATGCTCAAAATTTTCCCCACTTTCTTTTGCTTTGCAGTCTGGAACCTATATAGCTTCAAATAGGTCCTGGTTTTACTGTTCACACTTATCGGGGGTGGACCTTGCAGTTTATGAAAGAAACATTCCTGTTTTGCATAAATGTTGAGAATGGCACAGCACTCTGAGCATAAAACGACTCATTTTTTTTTTGAATTTGAGAAATGAGAAAAAGTTTTTGACTGGGTATTGAGCCTATGACTGAACACAGCACACAACGACTTAACAAAGAAAAACAAGAGGTAAACAACCTAAACACATCGAGAAACACTCGAAACGACTCAAAACAATAATCGAGACAAAACAAAAAACACGACACTCAGACATGCACAGGGAGCCTATTTCTCCGGGTATTGTTTCCTGCCCTTTCTCATTTGTGATTCTCACGTCACTCGGCCGTCAAACTCTGTTTTTCTGGAAAAGCCCTTTTCCTCACTTTTTGTCTCAGCGCACATCTCTCTATTCTTCAATCTCTCATTTTTTTATCCCTCCCCTGAGTGGTTGATGGATAAACAGAAAGTTGTGGGCTCTTGCCCCTAGCATTCCGCTAGATTCTTCTTCTTCCGCTCACAGCCAGTGAGTTCCTCCCACAGAGGGGTTGCGCTAAGACTGGGTGTGTAGCAAATCTGCAGCTGACATCCGTTGACGATGCTCTGCTGGGGAGTTTGGACGTGATCAGATCTATCCAGATGAGGGAGTGGAATATCTTGATCCATTCCAGTTCGTGCTTCGCACTTGGCTTGATACCTTGTTGCTTAGAGGATGAGTGAGCTTTCAACCCCTTTGCTGACAGCTTCAGCTATGCCCCTTTTCCTGGCAGGTAGAGTGCCCTCTCTAGCAGGTATGTTAACCATGGGGAAAAGACAGAACACTTGACGCAACTGTGCCCCTAGTTCATCATTTTGACCATTTTTGTTTTTGCTTTCTACTAAAACAATTTTGACCAATATGAGAGTTAGATTAGCATACTTGTTCAACTTTTTGATTTCAAAATCATGCAAGTCAGGCTATGAGTACTGAAAACTTTTCTTTTTGGGTCCAAGAAATGGTCCAGTTTTTGGAAAAGATGGAATAATTTTCGAGAGAATATTAGTCAACCTCGTTAAAAATTCTCAAAACTATTTTTGCAAACGACCACTGCTTAACAAGCACGGAACCTACTCTTGGGATGCACAACCTCAGATTTGAAGGAAAAAATGCCCCTTGCCTGAAGGACACTGCATGGTAACGGAAAGTTTCCCCTTGTTTGGATAGCGCCGCAGCACACTATATTCAATCCTCCCCAGTGATGTTCACAACCGAACTCTCGGATACAGAGAAGACAAAGTTGGTCAGAACCATTACATGGACACAATCGATTTTGAAGTGTTTTACGGCTGGACTTCAGAATGAAGTTGCCTACATATCCCAAAGATGGGAATCAAGCCTTACGTAGTTCGGGGTTTAAGGTACACTCGGGTATTTAACCTCTCCTTTTGTGCTCTAACTTTTACCAAGGTCGCCCTTCCGGGTTTTCAACCTTGCGAGCTTTGTTTTTCTTTTTCTTTTCAATTTTTTCGTTTTTTTTCTTTTCTTTTCATTTCATTTCTTTTTTATTTCTTTTTTCATTCTCTTCCCTTTTTTTTTTTGTTCTTTTTCTTTTGTTCTTTTTTTTTTGCTTTTTTTTCTTGCTCTAACTTTTGCCTGGGTCGCCCTTCCAGGTTTTCGGCCCAGCGAGCCTCTCAAGGGTAAAAGTGTAGCTTTGTCCATGTTGAATGGTTTGAGATCTTGAATTCATCTGAATCCAGGAGAATGGTTGCTGCTCGCTGATGATGTAAAAGTCCATCCAATGGAGGGTGAATTTGCCCTAGTGTTGTGGATAGGAACTCGGTTATCCTTTAGCAATGTCTTCTTCTTTCCTCCCTTCTGGGGTTTGGCATTCTTGCCAATCTTCATTGATTTGTGGAATGATCCATCTTCGGCTCTTCGAGCACAATCTAGCATCTTTTGCCCCTAGTTCGAGTGGCACTTTTGACCTAGCTTTGCAAGCTTCTTTTGACGACATCTGATCTTCTTGATCTGACTTCCATGCCCCTAGTTTGAGGGCTGCTTCTGATCCGGCCACACAGGCATCACATTATGGTTGACCATTGAACATTCTGAATCTAAGTTCAAGGTTCGAAAGCAAGAGGTCGAGTCTCGAGGCTGAGAGCGATCCTAGGCTGCACAATCTTAAGAGCGATTCCACACAGGTCTTCGCAGAATGGCGCAAAACATTTTTGAAACCTTTTAAGAAAACGACTAATCGCTCGCGCTGAAGACAGTGTAGAACCAATCTGGATCAAGCCAGGATCCTTCTCAGTACTGACATTAACAAGCATGATCTCGATCATTAAGGGCTTAGCATGCCTCTCTTTCTCTCAATTGATCAAATTTTGCAAAACCTGAGGAATTCCTTCATCTTCATTTTCACCACAGTGTTAGAAAAAGTTTTGAAAAACTTAGGTCAATGCAATAATTTCAAAGTACAAAAGAGCAGGTGGAATGCACTGCCGTTTCATTCAACTTTCTGGCACAACTGGCACAAGGCAGAAGCAAGCACAAAAGCATGAAAACCACTGCTGTTTCATTCATAACTGTTGGTGTGACCTGGCTCCATGGCAGAAACAGACTCAAAAGAAAGCGACAAGACAAACACAAAACAAAATAGTGATGCCCGAGGTAACACCCCCGGAATCACC
This sequence comes from Camellia granthamiana, assembly GCA_036172215.1. NCBI lineage: Eukaryota > Viridiplantae > Streptophyta > Magnoliopsida > Ericales > Theaceae > Camellia > Camellia granthamiana. Next base: position 45,308,817 of record CM069907.1, on the reverse strand, counting down.
TGACTCTAACAAACATGACTGACTCGATACAACAAGATAGACCCGAAACAAAAAGACTGACTCAAAACAAAGAGACAGACTCAAAACAACACAACAAAACTGACCTAAATACCCAAGTCAGAAACTACATTCGCAAATGCTCAAAACAGTGCGTGCCATACGCCATAATTGGAGTAAATCGAGCGCCACCCGCAGCTGGTTCATCCCCCGATCACATATTCACATTATCCCCCAAGTTCACTGACCTGGTGCCGATAGACTTTGTAGGACCCGGCGCGACGATGATTCCATTGTCAATCAGATCTTGTATTTCATGGTGGAGACGGTAACAACTATCAATGCCATGACCGGTTTGTTGATGGAAGGCGTAGTACTTGGCCGGATCATGGGAGGGAGGAAGTTTATTTGGCAGTGGCCGCAGCTCCAGGGGTTTCAGATCCCCCTTTCTAATCAGGACCCTCAAGGCCACTGATAGAGACATGTACAGTGGGGCGAACACCCTCTGGCCCCGAGGTGGGTGTTTTGAGGTTTGTGGAGTTTTGCTGGATGCACTAGCAAAGGGATTGACAGGCGCTGACTGGGTTTGTTGATCTCTTCCGAGCATGGGATTAGAGCTGAAAGGGACATTCCTGGTGTAACGACCCTTCTCTCGACTTGCCCCTTGATTTGAACTGCTCTCATTCTGAGTGGCGAAAGTGTCATCCACAGTTATTGCAACAACTATGAGTACTTGCTGTTTGTTCAGCCCTTCGGCTTTCAAAGCCTCAATATTCCACTGAAGGTGTTCATAGGGACCAATGCCTGCCCGTACCTTGTTCTTACCACTTGCCTCCACTTTGCAAAGGGAGTGGCCTTCTTCCAATGTAGCTCGTCCCAAGGTTGGGGAGCCTTTAGACATGAACTCCCTGGTACGTAATGTGGTCGATGATGGGGCCAAAACCCTAAAGGCTAAATCTGCCATAGTTCTCTGAAGATCTTCGATCATTCTCATCAGCTCAGAAGTAGTGGGCTCATGGGTTTAAGATGATTGGGGTCCAGGTGCATTCATCATGCATAAGTCCATGCTGACTGGAATGAACACCTCCGGTTTGGGTAAATGGGCTGGGGTGATATATACGCTGGGGTCGTAAGGGACGACCAGTGTGTGGATTAGGTTGAGATGTGGATGAGGTACTTGGTCATTGGGGGCTGAAGGTGGAGCTATCGTCCGGTTGTCGATGAGATTTTGGACCTCATGACGAAGGCGGGTAGCAACGGTCGGTGCCATGACCGCGTTGCTGATGGTACATACAGTACTTGAAGGGGTTATGTTTGGCTGGGAGTGGGTCAGGCAGAGGTTGAGGATCGAGGGGTTTGAGATACCCTCTTTCCATCATGACTTTTAGTGCGCTAGTCAGGCTCATATAGAGGGGGTGAAAGTTCTGCCTTGAGCTCGGGCTGGGCCGGCGGTTTGTAGGCTTAGATTGGCAAAAGGGTCGGCTGTAGCAACTGTATTGATTTCGGTGGGTTTGGAAATAGCGCTACTACAAGCATTGGTACTCCCTGAAATCACCCTCCGTGTCGGTTCACTTGTTCTAGGAATCATCCCACTCTTGAACGCATTCTCGATCTGAACCCCCAGTTCATGCAAACTTTTAAAAGTGAATAGCGGAGCGACTATCAACTTTTGCAACATATCATGCTCGAGGTTTCGCACCATCATTTGCACTTGATCCCTCTCGGAATGCCGATCTATCATCTGTGCTGCCTTTGCTCTTCATCTTGCAACAAATTCCACAAAAGGCTCTGTTGGGTTCTGGCAGGTTGCTTCAAGCTCTTGGATGGTCATTTCAACTTGGGTATTGTAAGAATACTGATCAACAAAGGCCTCAGCCAACTCTTCCCAGTTCTGCTTCACTGTATTCTCCAACTTGGCATACCAAGCGGCTGCTACACTCGACAGGGTTCTTCCATACAGAGAGAGTTTCTGTGGCTTAGTCAGGCCCATCGGCTTCAAGACATCCAAGAAAAGTCAGATATGCACCATAGGATCTCCAGACCCGTCGAAACAATCAAGGTGTGGCATTTTGAATCTGTCTGGGAGCCGTACGGTAGACTCAGTGTGCCCATCCTCAATGTCAGGAATGGAGTTAAGGCCCTGTGCCTTTTTGAATTGCTTCTCAAGGTTCGCCATTTTCACTGTAGTTGGATTGAGCTCATTAACATCAAGGGAATAAAGCCTCTCATTAGGCTGCACCAGGGGTCTGAGCACCTAAGCTTGAGTCAACCTTTCTCAAGGATTCAGACATTGCAAATCTTCAACTGGCGGAAGTGGGTCAAAGTTCGGCTAGGGTCCCAAAGCTGGATGTGAGGCAGATGCCCTAGATGGGCGCTGTGTTTCAATACTGGTCTCAGCCTGCATGGCAGTTCCCTGATTTAACGCTGCTATCACAGCCACAAATTCTTCCGAATCCTGTGCCATCACGGTCTGCTGAGTTCGAACAAAGGTGATGTGACTGGCGACTGACGGATCAGGTGAACCGGTGAGCCCTGACTGGCCTTTCTTTGCCTTGCCTCAGCGAAAGAACACTGGTTGCCCTTGAATTGAATTTCTGAGCTAACAAAGTCTATCAGCACTAATCCAATGTACCCGGGGGATATCGGAGCCTTCTGAAGCTATGGTTCCAGGACTACCCTAGCAAAAGAGAAAACAGAGAGCATCTCAGCCTGATTTCACCAAAATAGATTTGACTCTTTACTGAATTCTGCCTGTAAACTGATACCCTCAGGTAGAACTGATTACCCCAAAATACTGATGCTGGTGCCCACAGGCTTGATACCCAAACTTGTAAACTGATACATGCATTCCTATAGAGACGCACTCTAAAAGCACATAGAAAACAAGTGAGAACCAAAAACACCCCTATGTTGGGGGTAGGGTTTCCCTGTCCTATTTTGTCATGAGCTAGGGTTTCACTACGCACGCAGCGGTTTCAAACAACCTATGATCGGGTAAGCAACGTGTCCTAGTTTGGAATGGTCACTACGGATTTCGATATGCACTAGGTCGAATGGTCAAAAATGGTGCCCCGATAACAACCGGGGTTTGTGTTCCCATCGTGGCAGAGCCCTTAACCGGTCAGCCTTATGGCATGCTTAACAAAGCAAGCCTCCGGCAAACCGTTCAGGAATAGAAGACGGAAAACACGGTGTCCTAAGTGCACCAATGCACATGCAATGCAAAGAAACACATAAGTGTAGTCAAAACAAGATATCATGAGTTCCACTCAAGTTCTATAAATCCCCAACAGAGTCGCCAGAAACCGTAGACGTCCCCGAACGTCCCGGGAGGGAATCCCCCCCCCCCCCCCCGGGTTTTGTTCATTTGGGCTCACTATAGTTCAGGACTCAAATCGTCACGGTTCTTAATCTGATCTCACAATGTACAATGTGAGATTGATAAATCACCAAAGAGTCCAAATCTGGCAAATCGTTTTGAAAAATAGATTTTTTTAGAAAGAAGTGTCAAACATGGACTGCTTTGCCCGATACAGAGTCGCCACACAAATATTTATTTTGGGGGAATTTAGGAAACCCTGACTCGTTGCCAAAGGCCACATGTCTGTCATCACCAAAGTTGGCTCGGCTCGGGAACTTGGGTACGATTGGGGAAGGTCAGCTATGAGCATCCCCGCTCGCCCGATCAAAGATCAGCCTCTACTAACCATGATATCGAGTTTTGAAAACGTTATGTGTTCTCATTCCGATTATTAGCCTAGATTTACTATGTGATGCATACAGCATACAAGTATAGACTGGGTCGCCTGAATTGGAACAAAACATTTCATGTTTGTTTTGAAAACTGTTTGCTACCCGCAAGTAGGCTTAAAATGCAGATTTTGCCACCTTCGGGTGGACTTACAAAACATGGTTTTGCCACTGTCTAGTGGGCTAAAAACTCAAAGTCGATGCATTATTCCAATTCAGATAATCCAACCTTCACCCATAGGCATTCAGGCAGACAAATCACATAAGCACATAGCCTCATGGTAAGCATGCTATCATGGCAATCACTCACACGCATGCAAGGATGCTAAAGCATAAACACTTACCAAGTGCTCCAAGCCAAAACAAAAACTAGTTAGTAATCATATGCATGATCCTAGTTCATGTAAAGATGGCTAATGCAACACATGCAAGATGCAACTACAATAGACTCAGCTATTCTAAAATGGCATATGATGATGCTACAGCTAACACATATTCAACTTAGAATTGAAATACAATGCAGTTAGTATGATGCGCCGAGCCCGGTGCATACAAGACAAATATATGGATCCACGCATGCATAGCATAAGGTATGCTAATTTAAATATGCACTAATACTAACCATTGAAACCAGGTAAGTAAAAGGGACAAAGACGTGGGGTTGGAAGACACACACGCACGCACGCACACTTATTACAAAATTGCCCTCGCTCGGAGGGTCCAAATAAATAATACAGATTTAACTAATTAACTAGCTGACTAACTAATTAATTAATTACAAAACTTCTAATTAATCAACAAATTAATTACAAAAACAGTCTAAATATGAAACTAAAGAGACCGCCGCAGCTCTGCCTCGGAATGCGTGGATGATGCATGCTTGACTCGCCTTGCTCGAAAACCCGGTACCATGCCACTGTTGCCTCTGTTTACACTGCCTTGCTCCTCTGAAATTCATGAAAATTTCCTGGACCCTTCTGGATCACTCCCTGAGTGTTGTGGGATGCCACCGGCCATGATAGAGTATTACCGGCCATGAGAATGTTCTTATCGGCCAAAGATTGGGCCACCGGCTGGACACTGATGGTCGGTCGGCACTTCAAGTGGTCAGCCAGCCATTTATGCCTGCAGAATACTGGTTTGATAGCAGCAGAGGACAGACAAGGCATGTTATGGAATTTTCAAGACAATATGTGCATGTCCACTCTCCCTATCATGTTGTGGACTCAAGGGAGTGTGGGCCTCGGTTTTCGGGCCACCAATCACGTATTTCGATGCATGATGGCCGAAGGCACCAAGTTTGCAAATCAATATAAATGCATGCAACAAAACAAATGGATGCCTCACGCCCTATCATGTTGAGATCAAAGGCGTCGGCGACCGAGGAGTGAGACGTGTTTCGTCACTTTAAGTACGAACACACCTCATTCTTCATGTTTGGTTTGACACCCCAAACCAAACATAATGCAATGCATGTATGCAAAATGCAATGCGAAAACATATAATTAATGCAATGCAACATGAGCAATGTAACATATCATGCAAACACCATGGCAATATGACAAGTATGCAACACTACAATGCAACCTAGATAGGCAATTATGCAAAGTGATAGGCATGCAACAATGCACTAACTACAAGGATGCAACAACCATGCAATGTAATGAGCATACAACAAAATGCAAATGCATGACCCATGGTCTTACACTATAGGTGGACAGACTTCAGCCTTGTCTATAACAGTGGCCAAAATGATGCAACAAGAGCACAAATCACATATGCAAGCATGCATGCCCCAAAGCCCATCACCTAAGGCATGAAAGCGGCAACTCTAAGCATCCGTAAAAGAGACAAACATGGGCATTAGACCAACAAAAATTAGAGCTATGGTACGTTAGAATAAGCCCCAAAACCCACATAAATGGCATCCCAAATGACTTAAACAAAGAGGCATACACCAAAGCCCAAACATGGAGCATAAGACCTGTAACGCCCCGACCCTTTACACGTCATCGATATTGTCCGCTTTGGGCCACGCCCGCACGGATTTGTTCTTCCCAGGGGGGTCACCCATCCTAGAACTACTCCAGGCTAAGCACGCTTAACCGGGGAGTTCTAATAGGGATTTCACCACTTGGGAAAAGGCCTCGATGCTGTATAAGGGTCCCGGTTTTTACTTTTATAGCCCAGGAACTCCCCCTCCATTCCCGATGTTGTAAGGCCCCGGTGTCCCACATCGGGAATGGAGGGGGAGTTCCTGGGCTATAAAAGTAAAAACCGGGACCCTTATACAGCATCGAGGCCTTTTCCCAAGTGGTGAAATCCCTATTAGAACTCCGCGGGTAAGCGTGCTTAGCCTGGAGTAGTTCTAGGATGGGTGACCCCCCTGGAAAGGACAAATCCGTGCGGGCGTGGCCCAAAGCGGACAATATCGATGCCGTGTAAAGGGTCGGGGCGTTACAAATAAAAATGGTATTAGAGCCGACTCTCCGGAGTACCGAGTGTGGGCCCCTGGCGTCGCTCGGTGTATGTGGGCGGGCTTGCGAGCTGGCAGGCTACTGCACGGGGACGTGCAGCCCTAAGGAGGGGTGATTGTAAGGCCCCGGTGTCCCACATCGGGAATGGAGGGGGAGTTCCTGGGCTATAAAAGTAAAAACCGGGACCCTTATACAGCATTGAGGCCTTTTCCCAAGTGGTGAAATCCCTATTAGAACTCCGCGGTTAAGCGTGCTTAGCCTGGAGTAGTTCTAGGATGGGTGACCCCCCTGGGAAGGACAAATCCGTGCGGGCGTGGCCCAAAGCGGACAATATCGATGCCGTGTAAAGGGTCGGGGCGTTACAAGACCACAACTCTTCAAGGCCTTAAAAGGGTAACAAATGCAACCATGTAGGCATAAAACATGAACTGAAATGGCATGACAAGTGATTCCAAATCACTGAAATAGACCAAATGAGGCATGCTAACGACTCACACATCCAAAGCCAACAAGCTAGAATACAAAAAGGCTATATAAAGCATGGCAAGCATGACTCCAAAGACTCAAGACAGACCTTAAGCATGTTAAAACATGACCAAAAACTTCACAAAGCTAAGCCAAAACATGCAAGCATGATGGTCCAAAGGCAAGATGTATTTCTAGGCAAAATAGAGGAATACAAGGCAAGTGTATTATGCATGCAAGGGGTCAACAAACCAACATGGGATAGAGGTAAAACATACTAAATGAACACCAAATAACCTCTGAAATAAAGTCAAACAAAGCTAGGCATGCATGCTACCCTTATGAGCCAAAACACAAGCAAATGAGACAATAAGGGGAGAGGGGTGTCCCTCCCCTATACGAGACCTCAAAACCACTTCATCACCATTGAAAATCCTCTGGATTTCAGTGGTGAGAAGGCCAATACACGAAATTTCCATAGCTCAACCGATAAGGCTCAAAATGAGGCCAAACAAGGCCTAAGAGGGGGTGGACGACCCTCAACACCAAAATGACCTTAAACAAACATGTTAATCATGCAAATACAAGACTTTTTTCAGTTTATAGCTAAGTTTGAATCAATATGTAAGATAGCCTAAAAGCTTGTACAAAAAAGAAGGAATAAGAGGGTAAGTGTCTCACCCTTGAAGACCTCTTTCAAAACACCAAACCAGCAGCCCTTTTGGATCAAAACCAGCTCCAAGACTCCTCAAACAACTCCGTAACACTTCAACAACTCAAAGGTGGTGTGCTACAAGGTGTTCTAGTGTGAGAAAGTGGACAAACAATCACTTTAGGGCATTCTAACACACACAAATATAGAGAGAGGGGGAGATATAGAGAGAGAGAATGGTATATATGCTATATCTCAGATTGATCAACCTCTGGAAAGGGAGGAGAGGCTCCCTTTTTATAGGAAAATGCAATGCAAAGCTTCCAAGGGAAGCTAACTCAAGGAACAAATCACTTTATACACGTGTATGGAGGGCAGAGTCTGTGCTCACCAGCTGGCACAGTTGGCATCCACTCAGCCTGTAGAACACGCAAGAAGGCCACCGACCAGTTAAATGGTCGGCCGGCTATTTTTGCTGGCCGGCCGGCTAAATTGGTGGCCGGTAGGTGGCTGACAAGGTCAAAAAGTGGTCGGTGGGTGTCCAAATTGAAGCCCCAGAAGTTAGCTTTCCAATGGCGCAAACTTTGCATTAAAATTCCTCATGTGCAAAAAGTTATGCCCATTTTGGTGAAGCCGCGTAAATTCGATCCAACCGGATTGATCCCCTACTTCAACCAACCATATCTCCCCCACCCGGACTTGGCTTTAGGAGATTCTTGAGTACAAAATGAAGCCCCGGAAGTCTTCTTTCCAATGATGGTGGCCTCGTAGCTTAACTCCAAGTGCACAGACAGATAAACCTAATTTGGCAAGGACCGCTCGACTCTCTCTTAACGATTCATACCCAACTTCTTCCTCAGCTAGGTTTCTTCTCTCTTCTCCTCTTTTCTTCAACTCTAAACCCCTAAACAAAGTTTTTTGAAAGATTTTTCAAATATTTCATCTCTCTTTCATTCATTTCCACTTTGTCCTTGCTTGGTTTATCGAAAAGTGCATCATTTGACAAAATGTGAGCCTCAGAACATTGTAGAAACTTTATTTCAAAAATGTTTTGAAAGAGAGGATTTTAAGATCTAAAAAACCATCCAAAATAACTTTGGTCCAAAATGAGGTGTGAAGTTGAGATTTGTCTCTCTCCTTGCCGAAGAAACTGAACCTTTGCCCTGCATACCTTTCTCCACCAAGTAAACCATCAGTAACGCCCAAGTCTTGAGGGCAATCAAAAATGGGGTGTCTACAATAATTTCGTTCCAACACCAACATTCTTTTCTCTATTTTATGAAATTCAACATTGATAACTATAGGTAAAAATCTTTCCTTTCTTTAACTCTTTTGATATACAAAATAATGCATTGATAATAAAACTTCATGTGTTCTCATCACTTATTTTGAAAACCCCCAAATTTCTAGTTTTCTTCTTTACAAACAACACACTCTAATCACTTAAATAGGACCCTTGAGATCACATCATTTTCTTTGTCTAAGACAAGCTTAACTCTCAAGATTTGCTACCTTAAGAGGATTCGAGATTTTTAAAACCCACTTTTGAAAATCTCTACATTTTGGATCACAAAAATCAAAATCAACATAATAACTTCAAGAAAACTTTTAAATCAACATCAATATTGCAAAACATGTATATATAACTCAAGAAGTCCCTACCTCAAGGTTTTGGAGAAGATGAGAGAAGAAACCCTAGAATCAAAAGATGCCAAAGCTTAATCTCCACCGCACACAATGTAGTTCTTGCTTTGCTCACCAAGATTTGAGAAAGAAGATGGGTCAAAGCTCCATGGATTGTAAGAAATCAAGGTTTTTGGGTGTTTGGTGAAAGATTTTAGAGAGAATGAGGATTAAAATGATGTTTAGAGTGAGAGAGAAATGCCCTAAATGTGATACATACACAGCCAAAAAGAGAAAAAAAAAAATAGAGATTCGAACTGCCTAGAATCCCGCACGTGCGGAGCGCCTCCCCCGCACATGCGGCCTTCACCCCCGCACGTGCAGTGGTCCCTTCCTGCTTCTCCCTCCGCACCTGCCTTTTAGGTAGTGTGCAACCCCAAACTTCCCCTGCATTCCGCACGTGCGGCCCAAAGCCTCGCACGTACGGCCCTGTTTCTCCAACCCAAAATTTTTCTCCGCTCAATTCTAGGCACTTCGGACCTAGTCTCGCACTCTCCGGAACAGGTGAAAATCAACACCGAACAATCAAGAATAAGAGTTTACTTAAGGAACAATTTCCAAACACCACGAATCTGAAGTTAAACATAGTAGAACGGGGCGAATAACACCCCCAGTTATCACAACGTCCCCACCATATGAAATTTCATCCCCGAAATTTAAACAAACTCCTCAAACAAGAAAAGACAACAAGTGATCAAAACTATGCAGAAATTGTTTCGAATCACTATATCCATCTTCAATCGAAATTTGCTATTCTCATCATGGTTTCCAAGTGCCTAGTCCTAAAGCTAACATCAACGGTTTATGATATCATATAAGTACAAAATAGTTCAATCAACATGAATGACCACATATCCATTTTATATTCAAAACAACCACACTTATAACAACACATGATAATCTTGGTACATTTCCTTCAACACTAAAGGATATTACAAATTAAAACCACTCAAGCACTCATAAACAAATCCGGATACTTGGAGCAGACTTCCGTTTCCCGTTCCCACGTTGTTTCTTTAATCCCATGGTGTCTCCACAGCACCTTCACTAATGGTATAGTTTTAACCCTCAATACTTGCTCCTGGGCATCTAGTATTTGAACCGATCGCTCTTCATAAGAGACATCCTCATCTACTTCCAAATCAACCCAATCTAGCACATGAGAAGGGTCGGGTTCGTACTTCCTAAGCATGGACACATGAAACACATTGCGATCCCCCAAAAGTTGTGGTGGTAAAGCTAACCGGTATGTCACTTCCCCAATTCTCTCCAATATCTCGAAAGGCCCAATGAATCTCAGAGACAACTTTCCACTCTTACTAAACCTCATCAAACCCTGCCTAGGTGAGATCTTAAGGAAAACATGGTCACCCACTTCAAAAGATAAAGGTCGTCTCCTCTTATCGGCATAACTTTTCTGTCGGCTTTGAACTATAGCTAACCTTTTCCGAATGAGAGCAACTTTTTCAATTGTCTCCCTAATAATTTCCAGACCCAACAACGTCCCCCACCTCAGCCCAACAAATTGGTGACCTACAAGGCCGACCATACAAGGCCTCAAACGGCGACATCTCGATACTAGCCTGGTAACTATTGTTGTAGGCAAATTCAATCAATGGTAAATGCCTCTCCCAAGACCCCTTAAAATCAAGGACACAAGCTCAAAGCCTGTCCTCTAAAATTTGAATGGTACGTTCCGACTGCCCATCGGTTTGAGGATGGTAAGCGATACTAAAGGTCAACTTAGTTCCCAATGCCTCTTGAAGGCCTTGCCACAACCGGGCTGTAAAGCGAGGGTCGCTATTCGACACAATGGTTACAAGAACCCCATAAATTCGAACTATCTCCCTAACATATAACTTTTCCAAGTGCTCAACTGAGTCGCCGGTACGCATCGGAAGGAAATGCATAGACTTAGTCAACCTATCAATAATCACCCAAATGGCATCATTGCCCCGCTGTGTTCTAGGAAGCCTTACTACGAAATCCATGGTAACGTGCTCCCATTTCCACTCGGCTATTGGTAAGGGTTGTAACAAACCCGCTGGTCTTTGGTGTTCGGCCTTCACTTGTTGACAAGTAAGGCACTTCGACACAAAGGATGCAACATCTCGTTTCATACCCCGCCACCAAAACTGACAGCTAAGATCACGATACATTTTGGTGCCTCCCGGATGTACTACAAGGCGTGAGTGATGGAACTCTCGAAGCACTTCCTTTCTACAAGGTTCTGGTACAAACAAACGGTCTAGGAATCGCACACTCTGATCCGAATGGATGTTCAAACCCTTCTCTTCCTTCCCATTAGAGATTCTATCACGTATTGACTCTACTTCAGGGTCCCTTTGTTGTGCCTCTATAACTTTACCAATCAAAGTAGGTTGAGCGCTTAAAGTAAACAAGGTTGCACCCTCACCGGACTCACCCAACTGCAAATCAAACTTGCCGATGTCACCCAACATAACCCATTCCCGAATGGCCACACTCGCCAAACTACTCACGAATTTCTGACTCAAGGCGTTTACCACTACATTGGCCTTTCCTGGATGATAGTGTAACTCAAAGTCATAGTCCTCGAAAAATTCCATCCACCTTCGTTGACGTAAATTCAAGTCTTTTGGGGAGAATAAATACTTTAGACTCTTATGATCGGAGAAAAGTCAAAAAGTTTGGGAACCCTTCTTGTGAAAAGTTACTAAAAAGCCAAAAGTCATTTGGGATCCCTCCTTTTTAGCCAAAAAGTCAAAAAGTTACTAAATTAGCCAAAAAGCCAACAACCCATACCAAAAAGCAAAAGATTCTCTTTTCTCTCTACTTTTTGCACATCTTTTCGTAAAAAGTCAAAAAGTCATCCCAAACATACTAGTTTTTTTTAGCTCATATTTTAGCCAAATAGCCAAAAAGTTACTAAATTAGCCTGTTCCCAAACGAGGCCTAAACCCCCTTTCTAGTCAATCTAGTCAAAGGCGCCGTTAGTCTAGAGAAGTCCCTCACAAAACGTCGATAGTACCCCCGCCAATCCCAAGAAACTCCGAATTTCAAAAACATTTTTAGGTTACTCCCAATCTTGTACAGAATCTATCTCTGAAGAATCTACGATTACTCCCTCTCTTGACACTACATGCCCCAATAACTTCACCTCAGTGAGCCAAAACTCGCATTTCTCAAATTTGGCATACAATTGGTGCTTCCTAGGCAAATTAAGCACTACCCTCAAGTGAGCCTCATGTTCTTCCTCGAAAGACGAATAAATTAGGATGTTGTCCACAAAGACGACCACAAAATGGTCCAAGTATTCCCTAAAGATTTGGTTCATCAAGTCCATAAAGAAACCGGTGCATTAGTCAACCCAAATGGCATTACAAGGAACTCATAGTGGCCATAACGCATACGAAAGGCCATTTTCTGAAGGTCCTCCTCCTGGACTCTCAACTGGTGGTATCCTGATCTCAAATCTATCTTCAAAAAGAAACAAGACCCTCTAAGTTGGTCAAACAAATCATCTATTCTGAGTAAAGGGTATTTGTTCTTGACAGTAACTCGATTCAACTTGCAGTAATCGATACACAACCGTAACGACCCATCCTTCTTCTTCGCAAAGAGAGACGGCGCTCCCTAGGGCGATGTACTAGGGCGAATGAAACTCTTGTCTAAAAGCTCTTGGAGTTGAATCTTCAACTCATGCAATTCTGCAGGTGCAAATCTATACGGCGCCATGGAAATTGGTGCCGTTCTAGGCATTAAGTCAATAATGAACTCGATCTCCCGGTGGGATGGCAAACTAGTAAGATTCTCGGGAAATATGTCTGGGTATTCACAAACTACCCTTGGCAACTCAACACGAGTCCCATCACTCTCGCTATCCAAGAGAGTAGCTAGAAGGCCACTAAGCTCGTTTCTACTACGAGGGTCAAAAACTGGCGACAAGACCCTATCAATCCGGTCTCCCAGAAAGTAAAAACAATCACCACTCGAGGTGCACACTGTGACCCTCTAATGAAAACAATCAATCACCGCTCGATACGTAGATAACCAATTCATGCCTAGAATAACATCAAAACTCGACATGTCTAGCAACACAAAAGCAAATAGGAGTCGAACCCCGACAACCTCTATCTCATAACCACGACACCCCCGATCTAAGTCAACTGTACCCCCAACCGGTGACTCAACTCTGAGAGAAGACGCTAACTGTGCCACCTCTAACCCCACTACACATACGAACACAGCAAATATGAATGAATGAGATGCACCTTTGTCTATCAACACATTAGCCAAAGAATTACACACAACGAAAATACCTCTCACAATTGAGGATCCCGGCAGTTGCTCTGGCGCGGTAACAGCATACACGCGCCCCTGTGGCCTCTAATCAACCTGCTCATCTCTCGGAGCATAGGCCTGCGTTACTGACTGAGCCGAAGCAGCTCCTTGATGAACTCGCGAAGTCTGAACTGAGTGAGCCTGCTGGTGGCTCTGAGTCTGCCTCGACCCCGATGTGCCAGATGCACCTCTCAACTGCGGGCAAGCTCTCTTCATATGCCCTAACTGACCGCACTGATAGCAAGTAGGCCCATGTCCCCTACTCTGAGACTGACTCTGAGATCGGTTAGGTAGTGGTGGTGGCAACATCTGCTGTCTTCCTCCCTTTTATGGACCTGCAAAGGCCTTGTGACCCGGTTGGCCACATTTGAAGCAAGAAAACCCACTCAGTGCACTCTTCCCCGGGCCCGCACTAGGCAAGGGAAAGGTAGGTCTAGACTGTTATGGTCGAGGCTGAGATGAAAATGTGTTTCTACTCTTCTTGTTGGGCCTGTAGTCCCCTTGTGATCCTTGGCCCCTAAACCTCAAATTCTGAAGTCTCTCCTCCTCGACCTCCACAGTAATCTCCACATGTGCTGCCGCCTCCACAAGACCGTCATAGTTTCGAATCATGATCCCGGCAACCTTGAACAAGATCTTAGTTCTTAACTTCTTCTCGAATTCAATGCAACGGCACTCTTCCGTCGCTACCAACTCCGGTGCAAACCGGGGAGAAGGCCGCTTCAAACTCGGCCATGGACATATTAAGCTGCTTAAGGTCTTGGAACTCCTGCCTCAACCTTTCACTAGCAGTGGGAGGTAGGTACTTGTGATATCCCTGTTCCGTATTATGTTAACCGGTCCATATTTTGAACATGATTATGTGTTTGATATGATTTCGTGTGGCATTTATGTGAAAATATGTGGTTTTGAATTTCTATCTGTTCACCGTAGGAATATCTGTTTGATTATCTGCTTTGGAATTTAAATTGAAGGCCTTATCGGCCACAGAACCCGAAATTAGTTACGTCATTGTGATTAGCTTAACTTTTAGAGCCTACGGTGAAATTTAATTGGAAATTGATTCGGATCAGATTAAATTGATTTAATTAATGAATTAAGTGCCCAATTGTTTAATGTTAATAATTGAGATTAATGGGACATATATAAAAAGGGCAATACACACTCAATTTCTCCCTTTAGTTTCACTTTGGCTGATTTTGGGCTCTAGAATGTGAGAGAGCCGAATTTGAGGGAGAGAGTGTAGGAAATTGAAGGTTTGCTCAAGAAGCTTGGTGATCTTGAAGGCACACTCAAGAATTTACCATAAATTGGAAGGATTAAGCTCCTAGGTGAGTAATCACCCCTTAATTCATGAGTTTGAACTTGTGATTTTGTGAATTCAAGTAAAATGGTAGCTCATGGCAAAGAATTGAGTTGTATTTGATGAATTTGAAGTCAATAGATGCATGGATGTAGGAAATTGCTATGAATTTCCATATTTGAGCACAATGTGTATGATCCATGTTGAATTTTTGGTTTAAGTCCATGTATTTGATCATCTCTTCACCAATTAAGTTGAGAATAATGAGTATCTCCCACATGCATATGCAAATCATGGAGGTGTGAGTTTGAATGTTTGAATTTAATGTGTTGGTGATGAGTTTGGGTCAATTTGAGGCATGCATGTAAGTAATTCAAGGAATTAAGCTTCATTGTGTTGTAATTTGGTGTTTGTATCATGTTAGTACATGTTTATATGAAGTTTGAGCCATAATATGCAAGAAATGTTGGTTGGAATGTTGAATTTGAGCTCAAGAACCATTCTGGAAAATCCAAAATTTATGATGTCCGCTCGAGTAGGGGAACCGCCGCTCGAGCAGAAAATACGTGTTCCCAAAACTTTTGCAGACATGGTGTCCACTCGAGTGGGGAAGTTCACGCTCGAGCGGGGAGCCATGTAGTGAGGCCTTCCGCTCGAGCGTCAGAATTCACGATCAAGCGTAGAAATGACATAACCAGTACTTTTACAGGCCTCATGGGTCCACTCGAGCAAGGAAGTCCACGCTCCAGCGGGGACCCTGTTTCTGAAAATTTTGAAAGTGCATTCTGTGTTTCGTTTTCCGTTCTCTTTCACTTCTAAGTACTCTTAGGCATACATTGAGCATTGTAATTGAGTTAAAGAGATAAGAATGAAGCCTAAAGAGGAATGTGTGAATTAAGGAATGAACTGAATCATTTGTGACCCATATGTGTTATGTGATGTGTAGGGTCAAGCTCCAGGGCAAATCAACCGACAGACCACTGTGAGTAATATCTTAACAAAGATATCTGAATATGTCGTTGTCCTATTGCTTACATCTATGTAAGTCTTGTAAGTTCATTAATTTGAATGGTGGATAATGTTTGCTATGATAGAATGAATAGGCCAGAGGCCAGTATGATCTGAATAATAGAATGAATGGGCCAGAGGCCAGTATGATCTGAATAATAGAGTGAATGGGCCAGAGGATAGTATGATCTGAATAATAGAATGAATGGGCCAGAGGCCAGTATGATCTGAATAATAGAGTGAATGGGCCAGAGGCTAATATGATCTAAATAATAGAGTGAATGGGCCAGAGGCCAGTATGATCTGAATAATAGAGTGAATGGGCCAGAGGCCAGTATGATCTGAATAATAGAATAAATGGGCCAAAGGCCAATATGATCTGAATAATAGAGTGAATGGGCCAGAGGCTAGTATGATCTGAATGATAGAATGAATGGGCCAGAGGCCAGTGTGATCTGAATGAAAGTATGACTGGGCCGAAGGCCAGTTTGACATGAAAGTATGAATGGGCCAAAGGCCAGTTTGACATGAATGAATGGTTGGGCCAAAGGCCAGTTCGGCATGAATGACAGATAAATGGGCCGAAGGGCAGTTTGACACGAAAGAGTTGGGCCCGAGGCCGTATGACGTATTTAGAACCGCAGTTACTTAACTTACATATGTATATGTATGTATGTACTAGTTAGAAATATAAATTAGGCCCAAGGTCGATTGACGTATATTGTTCCAATGTATATTCTTTATTTGATATTATTCGCTGGGCTTTCGCTCACGCTCATTCATGTGTTTGTAGGTGCGCCAAGAGAGGTCCAGACCCAGCCTCAGTGAAGTTTGTGTGGAACAACTAAGGTTTTGAAGAGTCAGCCCTTGCGTCTCACTGTAGACACCCCATTTTTGACTGTCCTCAAGACTTGGATGTCACCGTTGGAACACTCGGTGATCATCCATGTTTGTGTTCGTCTTGATTTCTCGGAGGTCTCGGATACGCGCCTTGCCTCGGGATCTCTCGACTCGATTGTTTTGTGTTTGGTTTTGCACCGAACACTTATGCTTTTGCTTTGGAGGGCAGGGGATGACTTGTCAGCCATCCCCACACCTCGCCGGCCTTCCCCTTTCCTCACCGGCTATCCATTTGTTCCACCAGCCTTGGTTTCTTGTTACCAATGGCCGATTGGCACTTTAGTTGGCTGACCGGCACTTTATTTGGCCGGTGACCTCTTTTCCTAGCCGGTAGCCCCTTTTGAACCCTTCAGGCATGGTGCATGCCAGCTGTGCCTGTTGGAATGCACTAATCCTTCCCCCCGTGCATAAGGCTGGCTGTTTTGCCCCTTTTGCACCCTTTTGGTCTAGCTTCTTGAGGAAGCTTGGACCTTTGTCTTAGCTTCCTCAAGAAGCTTTCCAGCTATCCTAGCTTCCTTAGGAAGCCTTGAACTTCTTGCCCCCTTTGCCCCTTTCTTATTTAGCTTCTTGGAGAAGCTTTAAACTCTTGGCTTGCCTATATAAAGACCCCTCATCCTCCATTACAAAGGGTTAGAGGTTTTGAACAAAAAACCAGAGCTTATACATACATATATATGTAATATACTCTCCCTCTCCATATCTCCCTCTCTCTCATCCTTCGTGTGTGTTTCAAGGCCTAAAAAGTGTGTTTTTACCTTAGTTTTGCACTAAGACACACATCATTACACCTTGCTTCGACCTTGAGGGGCTTGGAGGGTTTGTTCTTGTGATTTTGAGCTGGTTTTGATCAGAAGAGAGTGGCTGGACCTGCTGTTCTTGGGCTGTTCTTCAAGGGTAACAATCTTGCTTTAAATCCCCCAATCTTGCACTAGTTTTTGACCTATCTTGCATGCTGTTTTAGGCTTTGTGTATAACTGAAAAAAGTCTTATATTTTCATGCTTGAGGTATCTCATTGAGGGTGTTTTGGCATTTGGGGTCGAATCCCCCCTCTTAGGCCTTGTTTGGCCCCTTTTTGTACCATCTTTGTTAAGCTTTGGTCACTCTTGTGTCTTGGCCTTCTCACCACTGAAATCCAGTGGATTTCCAGTGGTGAAGAAGGGGTTTTGAGGTTTTTTTTAGGGGAGGGATACCCCTCTCCCTTAGTCTCTCATTTGCCCTCATTTTTGGCTTAATATGGTAGCATGTATGCTCAGTTGTTTATGACTGCTTTTCAGAGGATTTTTGGGTGTTTTGGATCATGTTATACCTTTGTCCTATGTTGGGTTTATTGGCCTCTTGCATGAATAATGTACTTGCTTTGAAATCCCATCATTTGGCTTAAACAGTGTCATGTTGCAACACATCATTTGAGCATGATTTTGGTTTGGCACTAAGAAGTTTTTAGCATTATTTTTCCATGCTTGAAGTCTTTTGGTTATCAATTTGGTCATGTTTGACATGTTTGATATGGTTGCTTTGCATTTTGGCTTGTGAGCCCTCAAGTGTATGAATCATAAACATGCCTTAGTTGGCCTACTTTAATGAGTTGAAGTTGCTTGCCATGTCATTTCAGTCCCCAAATCATGCTAGCATGCTTGCATTCATCATTCCTTTCATGCTTTGAAGGTGTGCCCTTTTATACTTTGAAATGAACATTGTGCATGCCTAAGTATTTGAGCCTTCAAGGTTGCCATATCATTGGGATTTAGGGCTGATTTCAGTACATTCAAACTCTGTTTTTTTTTTTTTGGTTCTATAGCTCATACCATGTTGGCTTGGGGTAGTGGTAGTAGGATGCTCCTTTGTTGTGCCTTAACTTTGGGCCTATTAGTGTGTATGCTTCCATGCTTGATTGTCCATTACTTTGGTATCTTTGGCCACTGTTTTGGGGTGTGGCCAAGGCCTCCCATTTCAGCCTAAGTCCACTCTTATTCATGGCTACATGCTTGACTTGTTGCCTCTAGTTATATGCTTGCATTGTGCCATGTTTGCATCTCATTTTAGGTTGCATTGTATCGCATTTTGCATGCTTAATACATTACCTTTGCACGTTTGGTTTGCATTACATTTGGCATGTTTTGCATTTTAACCTCATGTTGCATCTTTAAGTCAAGCTTGTATACATGCATTCCATTGTTTGGTTTGGGGTGTCAAACCAAACTTGAGGGGTGAGGAGTGTTTGTACTTCAAGTGACAAAACACGTCTCAACCCTCGGTCGCCAATCCCCTTGACTCTAACATGATGGGGTCTTGGCATTCATGTATTTATTGCATGCATTTTACATTGAATGGCAAGCTTGATTACTTAGGCCATCACACATAATTGATGGTCCGAGAATCGAGTGCCATGCTCCCTTGAGTCCCTTACATGATAGGGAGTGTGACCATGCTTACATTTGCTTGAAATTCTATGCCATACACTGTCTGTCCTTTGTTGCTGTCAAAAACTGTTTCTGCAGGGAATTTTGGCCGACCGGCCACATATATTGCCAACCGGCCAGAGATCTGTGGCCGATGGACTGAAGAGTAGCCGATGTCCATTTCCCACGGCCGGTGGTCATTCCCCTTAGCCGATGGTGCTCTGCAGTGTACAAGGAACCTATCCCAAGACTTGTGCAGTCTTCAGGGAAGCAGGGCAATGTAAACAGAGGCAACAGTGGTATGGTACGGGCTTTCCGGGCGAGACGGGTTTGAGCATGCATCATCCAAACATTCTGAAGATGGGGCTATGGCCATTTTAATTCTGCATTTAATTTGTTAATTAAATAGGAATTCTGTAATAATTAATTAAGTAGTTAATTATTTATTTGGACTATAATATTTATTCGGACCCTCCGAGTGAGGGCAATTGTGTAATAAGTGTGGGTGCGTGTGTGCATGTCTTCCAACCCCCACTTCTTTCTCCCTTTTACTTACCTGCTTTTGATGGTTAGTATTAGGGGATATTTAATTTAGCATACCTTATGCTATGCATGCGTGCATTCATACATTTGTCTTGCATGCACCGGGCTCGGCGCATCATTTTAACTGCATTCGTATTTTAATTCCAAATTGAATACGTGTTAGTTGTAGCATTTCACATGTCATCATAGATTAGCCGAGCCTGTCTAGATTGCATCCTTGCATGTGTTACATTAGCCATTTTGAACATGAACTAGGATCATGCATATGATTACTAACTAGTTTCTGTTTTGGCTTGGAGTACTAGGTGAGCTTTTATGCTTTAGCATCCTTGCATGCGTGTGAGTGTTGCCATGACAGCATGATTACAATGAGGCTAGTTGCTTATGTGATATAACTGCTTGAATGCCTATGGATGAAGGTCAAATTGCTTAAATTGGGACAATGCATTAAAAACTGTGAGTTTTAAACCCACTCGATAGTGGCAAAACCTTTTTTTTTTTCTTCTAAATCCCACTTGAGGGTGGCAAAACCTACATTTTAGCTTGCTTGCGAGTAGCAAACCATTTTCAAAACGAACATGCGATGTTTTGTTCCAATTTAGGCGATTTGGTCTATACTTGTTTGCTGTGTGCATAACATAGTAATTCTAGGCTAATAACCGGAATAAGAACACATAACGTTTTCAAAATTGGATATCATGGTTAGTAGAGGCCGATCTTTGATCGGGCGAGAGGGGGTGCTCATAGCTGACCATCCCCAATCGTACCCAAGTTCCCGAGCCGAGGCAACTTTGGTGATGACGGACACGTGGTCTTGGGCACCGAGTCAGGGTTTCCTAAATTTTCCCAAAATAAAATATTTAGGTGGCGACTCTGTATCTGGCAAAGCAGTCCATGTTTGGCACTTCTTTCAAAAATCTGTTTTCTCAAAACGATTTGCCGGATTTGGACTCTTTGGTTCAGATTAAGAACCGTGACAATTTGAGTCCGAACTGTAGTAGACCCACAAAACGAACGGGACAGGGGCCTATCCTCCCGGGGCGTTCGGGGGACGTCTACACTCACGCACGAGACACGTCTTCGCCCTTTTACCATTCTATGTTATTTTGTCATGTTGGCGAGGACTTTGGTTTACGTCTGTGTATAGTTTTGTTTGGCTGACTTAGATTTGAATGATCCTGTCTGTACAGAACTTTATGTTACTATACTTTCTGTTGTGAGTTATTAACATATGTCTGTATGGAATGTTATGATGTGCACATAAGCACGGCTCTATGGACAATGTTTTAAATTTGCTTCCGTTTGACCCCTTTACTCTGATGAGTTTTGACTTATTTGGTTTGAGGCCATAGGTAATCTCATGATTACTGACCGGTTATGGCCTTAACCCATAGAGGCGGGTTCGGGTCGTGACAGTACTTGTCTTGGAAGGCCACCACAAATGCCTCACATATCGGTTCTATTCGGCCGTTGGCGTACTTCTACCATTGGCCCGCGTCCCCCTTGAGATAGTAACTCGCAAGAGTCACTCTAATCTCACTGTCTTCGATGTGAAGCATCTCAAATGTCTTCACTATCTGTTCGAGCCATTCATCTGCTTTCTTAGGCTCGGGGCCACCATGGAACTCATCCAGCTTGCCCCGCAAAAACTCCCTCGTGAGGAAACTCTCCCTTGTCTCTACGGCATTCTCCCTAGCTTGGTTTTCTGCCCTTAGGATGTTCATAGACTCCCTCAAAGCCCCTGTCATTTCTCAGGCTAAGGTCCCCATTGCGGCTTGACCCGCTTATCCCGGAACCTCCACTTGCCCCACTTGCTCGGCCATGTTAGCTTGGCCTAACCCCTCCTCTTGCATCGAAACCCCTTGGATCGGTACTTCATGCACACTCTGGCGACCCCTACCGCACCTTCCATCTCTACCACCACAAGTTTGACCCCTTCCTAACATCCTAATTAAGGAATAAGATAGATAATTTAGCACATAATTCCAAATGTGCTCACAACTTGCCTCACACGTTAAACTACAACAATTACGTATATTTTACCACACAAACAATTCAGTTCACTCCACATAAGCACTTAGTCATGTAAGCACATACAGATTATCCTTTTATGATGAGATTCGTCCCACGAAAAATCAAGAATTCTTAGTAGAACGAGTATTGATCAGGTACCCTTTTAATAAGACCTTAAAGAATTTAATAGGCGAAAATAACATCCCAAAAGTCCAATCCCATACCCATATAGTCAAATAATCATGAAAAACAAAACATTTCCAAATCATGCGAAATAAACCCATTGTGGCAAAACAACCACTTCCCGCAAGTCCCAAGTATTCAAACCCGATAGCTCTGATACCAAGTTGTGACACCCTGAAATAATCCAACATAAATCAACTGCACCGACCAATATCCACTAAATAATTATAATAATCCTCCCATCTTTACAAGATTAATAAACGAGTTTATATAAAAGTTTCACATGCAAATTGTATATTCAACGGTATGAAAAACACAAGAATATATAGTATGTGAAGCATCTAGTCTCAAAATAAATAAAATGCCCTTAAGGGCTAACATCTTCCAAGGCGTTGAGCCCGGCTACACAAAAATGGTTTCATGAATCCATACACTTAAAGCCCTTAGCTAACAAGTAAATTTACAACAAAATAGAGTCATCTACTCTTCACAAAAAAAAAAAAGTCCACGCCCTCAGTTCGGCAGGATCACCACGTCTTTTCCTGTACCAAAGTCCCACAGGGGTGAGTATAAAGCCCAGTAGAGAATCCTTACAAAGAATATAAAGTTATGCAAACCTCCCATATTAAAGGTAAATGCAAGTGCCATGTAATGCCATTATAAAGAAAAAGGTAAATGCAAGTGCCATGTAATGCCATTATAAAGAAAACTTCATTTCATACTCTTCTTGAGAATCACCATGTTTCAAAAACAGTTTGCAATCTTAACAATTTCAAAACTTCCAATTTTAATCAATAGGGGCAGTAAATACGACTCAGGTAATCCCTAGGTTGGTGTCTGCAAGTAGGCTCAACAAGTACTACCAAAACCCCACTTTACCGGTTGCTAACCGGAAGGGAAATGGTACCTCATCCGCGCATGTTTTCGGTCTTTCACCCCGGACACTCAGGCCAACTTACCAATTCCATCTACACCTCCTATCCGGACTTACCCACGTATTTACCCCAAAAACACTTCTTTAGTTCTCTTTTCTCAACAATTATTTTTCTCAATGCAAGATAAATCAATTTCAATCAACACATGCAGCAATTAAACAATAGTGTATGCAAGATAACAATTGGTAATGCTACAATAATCATTCCCTTTTCATTCTTACATAGTTCAACAATAATCTCAAATAAACAAGCTTTCATTCCTTCTGTTCCATATTATCTCACCATGGAACCATGTTCCCATTTGATTCCATACACAAATAACTACATTTCCACCTCTCAAGCAATTCCAACAACATAACCATTTCAAGACTATAACAACAATTGACATTAATTTCGTTCCAACACCAACATTCTTTTCTCTATTTTATAAAATTCAACATTGATAACTATAGGTAAAAATCTTTCCTTTCTTTAACTCTTTTGATAGACAAAATAATGCATTAATAATAAAACTTCATATGTTCTCATCACTTATTTTGAAAACCCCCAAATTTCTAGTTTTCTTCTTTACAAACAACACACTCTAATCACTTAAATAGGACCCTCGAGATCACACCATTTTCTTTGTCTAAGACAAGCTTAACTCTCAAGATTTGCTATCTTAAGAGGATTTGAGATTTTTAAAACCCACTTTTGAAAATCTCTACATTTTGGATCACAAAAATCAAAATCAACATAATAACTTCAAAAAAACTTCTAAATCAACATCAATATTGCAAAACATATATATATATAACTCAAGAAGTCCTTACCTCAAGGTTTTGGAGAAGATGAGAGAAGAAACCCTAGAATCAAAAGATGCCAAAGCTCAATCTCCACCGCACACAATGTAGTTCTTGCTTTGCTCACCAAGATTTGAGAAAGAAGATGGATCAAAGCTCCATGGATTGTAAGAAATCAAGGTTTTTGGGTGTTTGGTGAAGGTTTTTAGAGAGAAGGAGGAGTAAAATGATGTTTAGAGTGAGAGAGAAATGCCCTAAATGTGATACATACATGGCCAAAAAGAGAAAAAAAAAAAAAAATAGAGATTCGGACTGCCCAGAATCCCGCACGTACGGCACCCTTTCCCGCACGTGTGGCGCGCCTTCCCCGCACGTGCGGCCTTCACCCCCGCACGTGCAGTGGTCCCTTCCTGCTCTTCCCTCCGCACCTATCCTTTAGGCAGTGTGCAACCCCAAACTTCCCCTGCATTCCGCATGTGCAGCCTCACCTTCCGCACATGTGGCCCCTCCCCAGCATGTGCGGCCCTGTTTCTCCAACCCAGAATTTTTCTCCGCTCAATTCTAGGCACTTCGGACCTGGTCTCGCACTCTCTAGAACAGGTGAAAATCAACACCGAACAATCAAGAATAAGAGTTTACTTGAGGAACAACTTCCGAACACCACAAATCTAAAGTTAAACATAGTAGAACGGGGTGAATAATACCCCCGGTTATCACATTTTCCAAATTCAAAAGAATAATATTAGGGACTATGAAAAAAAATCACGAAATGTTTCATGAAGTTTTTCATCATTTGATTAGTGTGTGGTGTTTTATGATATGTGTAATCTAACAATGGAAAATCTTTCATAATTATTTTCATGATATTTTTTTTATGATCTCTAACATTACTCAATTTGAAAACCAAATAAAGCAAAGTATATCATGTATGAGATGGAAATTCATGTAGTGTTTGATGAATTAGTCACAGAGTGAAAATTTTAAAGTTGGAATAATTAATTATGTAATAAAAAAATTTATGGACAAAATAAAGCTCATTGTTAGATAATTGAGAAACAAAATGAAATGCATATTAGGGGTGAGTATGGTCTAAATTGGTTTCATTTGAGGTACAATCAGAATCAATCCGTTATTTACGGTTCCATAAAAATTAGAACCAAGTCAATCCATTTAAATCATGAAACTAATTCGAACCGAAACTATTTAAGCATTGTTCGGCTCGGTTTGGAATCACCGTTTTACATAATCTGTTCACAAGAAAAATCATATGACATTTAAAATAAAAAAAATTAACCTATCATAAATTTTAAAAATAATAATAACATTCCCACTAAACTAAAATATAACATTAAGCAAATATTCATTAATCCGCTCATGATTTTTCAAAACATAAATTGAATAAACATAATATCTAAGATTGTATGCGTCATGGTATATGCTATGTATATGGTTTTAAGTTACATATGGTCCGATTCAGTTTTAATCTAAAACCGTGAACTTAAATCTGAAATCGATTTGCGAAGACCAATTCTTCACCAAGTAAAAATCAAATCACAAATTTAAAAAATTAATCCAAACTTACCGGATTAAACTATGCCAATTCAAATTACAAATTTTTTGATTTGTTCACTCAGCCCTAATCAACACGCCTATCAAGTTGACAAAGGAAATGATGTTCCTTCCACAAATGACTATTGCTAGTATGGTGGGCGACTTGCTTTCTTCAACAATGCCGTATTAAAATGGGTATACAAAGTAAGGGAATATGTCTACTTATTAATTTTTAGAAAAATATAAAATAAATAAAAAAAAAAATTAACGTTTAACTGGGTAACAAATTAAATCATAACATTTTTATAATTTTTTAATTGTTCAATTTAAATGACTATCTGTAAGGAGAAGATACAATTTAGACAATTTGATCATTTTTTTTTTCTCTTTCAATACTATTAATTATCGCCCCTCTTCTTCCCCAATGTATTGCCATCGTTCTATCCATTTTCCCTATCTAACGCTACTCCTCCTCTTTCAACACCATCACCACCGTCCAATACCGACAAAAAATAATTAAATTGTCCAAATTATTCTTACTCTATTAGCTATAACTAATGTATTGTTAGAATTGACATTATTTTAAAAGTAAAAATAGTTTAAATTGAAACAATTAAAAAGTTAAGATTTGATTTGTTATTGAAAAATCTAGAAATCCGCTAGATATTGATTTATAATTATGTATCAATTTAAAGCAATAAAACAATCCCAATCAAACAATCAAGACAAATCGACACAACGATTTTATGTGGAAAAACCACAACTGGACACCTCCAATTGCGATTAAAAAAAAAACACGGGCAAAAGCCACAAAACAATCCACTAAAAAGACATAAAGGAATTACACAGGTATACTCTCAATTACCTAGCGAATCCACGCCCGAATTGAACCAACCCCTATGTGCCTCTTCCAACCCCGTCTTCACCTCGGAATTGTCTTGACGATAAACCACTCCAGAATCCACCAAAGCTTCAGGCTCGAATTCTTCAGAATCCACCAAAGAACAAATCTCTTTTTTGTATAGAATGAACAAACAAACCTTTGATGTATTCTTCTTAACCCATGAGTTGAATACTCAATTAAACATCAAAGAAAACTAGCAAAATATCCCCAGATATAAATCTTAATATCCAAAAAGAAGATCTGAAGAAGTAATCCTAAAATCTGACAGAAACACGTACTTATAGAAATCTGAATCGCGATGCTCACTAGAGCGAAGACTCTCTCGCTCAAGCAAGGAACCAAAAACCCGTGTTTTCCATAAGTGGCTTCGCTCAAGTCAAACAACCTACGCTCGAGCGTACATTCATCATTCTCAGATTTTTTTGCCAGACGCAGCCTTCGCTCGAGCGAGAACTCCTTCGCTCGAGCGAGCAAGGGCAGACATGCAACTTCAAATACAATTTTGCATTTTGCTTCGGGGGCGCTGCCCCTCGACCCTGCCTGGGCGTTGCCCCGGACCCGCCAAGGGGCACTGCCCCCTCGACCCTGCGAGTGGACCGGGCAGCTTGATCCCCATCATAATCAGCGAAGTGGCAATCTTGAAAGTATTAACATCACAAACTTCTCTGCAAGGCACAGTTCGGGTTAAATTCGCATCTAAAAACTCATAGCCTCATTGAAATAAAAATGCGAAAACAAATACAACTGAAAGGAATTTTGTCAAACGGGATTGCCAAGAATAAAAACCTAACAATCTCCCCCTTTGGCAATGCCGTGACAAAACACACCTAACAAATAAAATCCTAATCACCTCAACCCATTACAGCCAACAAAAACAAACTTCTTTACAAACTTCTTTCTCAAAGTCATGATCTACAAAACAGTTATTAGTGCCACAATCTCCAAAACAACTATTAGTCCCACAAGAGTATATGAAAAAGCAATAAACATATGACAAGATTATCTTGAAGTATGAGATGGAAAACATGAATAGATGCAACTTGGAGATTTTAAGAACATGTAGAACGAAAACCTGAAAACTAAGACACATGCACCCGACACATGGCATAAATACATGAAATCCTAAGACACATGCACCGGACAACATTACTCCCTCTTTTTGTCACAAATTGACAAAGGAAGCTCAATTAACTAAAGCAAGATCAGAAACCACACAAGCAATGATATGATGATGTAAATATCAGGAGCATGCAAGAAGGAAATAATTAGCAAACAGTGCATAGCAACATGCAAAACAACTATAGCTGATCTCCCTTACCAAACAAATCAAAGTGTTCATGCTAACAAACTCTTGTAATGATAAACCAAACTCCCCTACACTAAAAACAATGAACAATAAGAAAAATGACAAAAATAATATGGTGGAGCAAGCAAGGAATTCCATATTTGTACCTTAAAAACACACAAGATTATCCAAGAAACACAATTACTTGATAACACAATGTGCACAGTCTATAGAAGATTCCTCATGAAAGAAAGTGATGCATTATGTGAAAAGCATAGATCCCATGATAAAAGTGTGTGTGTGACTCTTGGAGTTCGACAAACACAAGATTCAAATCCTTGTAGTGATATGAAAGCTGGACCTCCGGCAAGAGAATCTAAGCACAACAAAGGAAAGTCAAACCACTAAGAATCAAGGGGTATTTGGTGAGTAAATGCGGAGGCTCCCCCTCAATCAATGAATTCTTTTCTTTTTTTTTCACATTTTTTTTTTCTTTTCTTTCTTTTGCACATTTTTTCTTTCTTTTCTTTCTTTTGCACACTCATTGACGGCTGACACGCTCAAGAGTATGGAAACTGAACCAGAGAAGCATGGATATAATAAGAATGGCCTAGTTGGTGACTCTGAGGTAGCCTTTTCCTTATGCTTGGACTACAAAGAACAGAGGGAAAAGCCATGGAGATGCAAAAAGATGGAAGATGGTTAAGAGACTCAACATCACCCATGATATGCTAGTATAGGTCAATTCCTCTAGAAAAGAAAAAGATACAACGCTAGAAGTCCATAGAGAAAAATGATCACTAAGGCAGAAGACTCCAAAATTTGCTAATCCAAAAGTGTGTACAGACTGAGACATACTAATCAAAAAGCACACACTCCAAAATGAGTAATGACCACAAAAAGTACACACGTATTAACATGTAATGGATATTCTTATCAATTCCAATATGCACCTAGGACCACTCAAAAATTTCAAGCTTGCAAAATCATACTAAGAAAATCCTTTTGGATTTTTTTTCAATTTTTTATTTTTTTTAAAAACAAAAGCAAGACAAAAAATGAACAAGGACATACTAAATGATACCACACATTAAATGACCCAAAAAGAAAAAACAAAACAAAAACCCAAAAACTAAAATGAATAAACAAATTAACACAAGTCAAGTTTTCTTTACCCAAACCGCTTTAGTATGAACAAAGTTGTGAGAATTGCGGTTCTTGGGTGGTGTCTTGACGTTGTGGTTCCTTTCCTCTGCAATAAGAACTCGTCTGGACATGGTTTCCAACTTCCTATTCCTAGGTCTAGGCAAATGCAAACTCGCTCCATGTTTGGTCTCATGCTGATCAAAATAATGAGGTCTAATATGACCTTTAACCTCATTACTACCAATGAAGCGTCTCCTACTCCACGAGATGTTGGAATTTCTTCCATCTCTATGAGACACTCTCCCATGCAACTTATAACAATAAGGACGAATATGACCATGCATACCACAATGATGACAAATAAAAATAGAGTGTACCTTTTTTTCATTGGCCTTACCAACTCTAGAAAGTTTGAGAAGTCCATCCTCATGTTGAATTTTTTGTTCTCCCTTTCCTTGAGTTCTTGTATCATAAGATGTGGAAGCATTCTGTTTTTGCTCTTTCTTACCACCAAAGCCAATGCCACTCTTATCAGAACAAATTTGTTGAGACCCAATGATATTGTACAAAGTCTTTGATCCTTTGTTCCAATGACCAATGGTAGCCATAGCACACTTGAGTTCTTCTTCTTTCTTGATCATTAGTTCTTCCAAAGCAACTTGAGACATCTCGAGAGTTTCAATCTTTTCTTCATATGTTGCATAGATTTGTTGTAGCTCATTCCTCTCTGTCTCACAAGTCAACAGTTTTGCACAAAGAGCTTGTTGATCATTAGCTATCTTGATGGCATCAATCCTAACCTCAGAAATCTCCTTCTTTAGTTTGACATTCTCACTTTCACATGCTTTGAGTTTTGTAGTGAGTTTGTCATTCAATTTGGATAAGCTAAGAGATTCCTTATACAACTTTTCACAAGCTTGCTCAAGCTCTTCATCATCACTTCCCGAGGATTCATCATCAGTGGCATTCTCACCGGCCTCTTCGGATACTCTGTTCGTCCTTCAGTTTCAGAAGCCGCCATGAAAGTAAGGAATTGTTTATGTCCCTCTTCACCTTGATTTTCATTGTCACTCTCATCTTTATCAGATTCTGATTCATCATCCCAAGTGATAGCGAGGGCTTTCTTCTTCCTCAAACAAGTGGGGCATTCTTGAGCAAAGTGGACAAATCCTTGACATTCATAGCATTGGACTCTTTCAGAGTTCCCTTGTATCTTTCCTTTCTCCTTCTTGGCTATAGAATTAATTTTGAGTTTATCTTTGCCTTTAGATTTATGAGTATGAGTAGAGTCCAAAAGATTAGGATTCTTTTTCAAAAAAGATTTTTTAAATTGTTTAACAAAAGCAGCCGTAATCTTGGAATCTATCTCACAATCCTCATCAGAATCCTCTCCAACTCTATGACCACTACATAAAGCAATAACATCTTTTTGTTTCTTTTTGAAATTCCTATGGGCCTCATAAGTTTGGAGATTTACAACCAAGTGATCCAGCTTGAGGTTGTCAACATCTTGAGCCTCCTCAATAACCGTAACTTTTGGTTGGAACCGATCGGGCAAGGATCTCAAAATTTTTCCCACAACTTTGGATTCTGGTATTTTTTCACCTAAATTAAAGCTAGAATTAACAATGTCACTCAACTTTGCATAAAATTCATCAAAGGTCTCACCATCTTTCATTGAAAGGTTTTCGAAACTAGACGTGAGCCTTTGAAGTTTTCAGCGTTTAACAGAAGGAGTGCCTTCATGAATAGTTTGTAAAATATCTCAAGCCTCTTTTGCGACTTCCCAATTGCAAATCCGGCTAAACTTTTCAGGTGTGACAGCGCAAAAGAGAGAATTGATAACTTTACTATTCCAGCTACTATTTTGGTAATCAATTGTGTCCCACTTATCGATTGGTTTGGGAAAAGTTACTCCATCAACGGTAATCGTCGGTTCAGTCAACCCATACACGACAGATTGCCAAACTTTTTTATCAATAGATTTTAAAAACAATCTCATCCGAGCTTTCCAAAACGAATAATTGGATCCGTCAAGTAGGGGCGGTCGAACCATAGAATTTCCCTTACGAATTGAATCCATTATCACAAATCAAATAAGATCTCGCTCAAAAGTTTTAAAAAACAAAAGAGCAACCCGCTCTGATACCAATTGAAAAATCTAGAAATCCCCTAGATATTGATTTGTGATTATGTATCAATTTAAAGCAATAAAACAATCCCAATCAAACAATCAAGACAAATTGACACAACGATTTTACGTAGAAAAACCACAATTGGACACCTCCAATTGTGATTAAAAAAAAAAAGGGCAAAAGCCACAAAACAATCCACTAAAAAGATATAAAGGAATTACACAGGTATACTCTCAATTACCTAACGAATCCATGCCCGAATTGAACCAACTCCTATGTACCTCTTCCAACCCCGTCTTCACCTCAGAATTGTCTTGACAATGAGCCACTCCAGAATCCACCAAAGCTTCAGGCTCGAATTCTTCAGAATCCACTGAAGAACAAATCTCTCTTTTGTATAGAATGAACAAACAAACCTTTGATGTATTCTTCTTAACCCATGAGTTGAATACTCATTAAACATCAAAGAAAACTAGCAAAATATCTCCAGATATAAACCTTAATATCCAAAAAGAAGATCTGGAGAAGTAATCCTAAAATCTGATAGAAACACGTACTTACAGAAATTTGAATCGCGATGCTCGCTCTCTCGCTGGAGCGAGGAACCAAAAACGCGTGTTTTCCATAAGTGTCTTCGCTCGAGCCAAACAACCTGCGCTCGAGCGTACATTCATCCTTCTCGGGTTTTTTTGCCAGATGCAGCCTTCGCTCGAGCGAGAACTCCTTCGCTCGAGCGAGCAAGGGCGGACATGTTTTTTAGTTTTATTATTTGTTTTACTTGATATTAAAATTTGGATTACTTTAATATTGGTATGGCAAATTAAAAAAGAGAAGTAGGGATTTTTAGTATTAGGAGTATTATGTTTTTCTAGATTATTTTTTACCTCAACTCTATGGTAAAAAATAATTATATCTAACATTCTATGATCTGACCCAACAACAGTACTATTGAGCAGGACACATACAGTTATTTATTTCCTTCTTTTAAGACTTTGTTCTTTCGGTGTTTTAAACAATTAAAGTAAACCCGTATTATGCCCCAAATGGAAAAGTAATTTTTAAATATTATGGTATTTGTCCCTTCTTAGTGCACTGAATTAATCTAAACTACATATCATCTTTATAATTTTATATGTATCAAGTAATCACAATGGAAAAAACTTCACATCTCAAATTATTGGTCACATTCTCATACCATGAAACTTGAATGGGATCATCATTTATTTTTCAAATGAGTGTCCACATGACTTAAAACTTGACATAATTTAAGATTTTTGGTAATCTCAGAGGTTCATCATATCCAAGTCTGCAATTGCAACCATAGTTATGACAGATACACAGCCCAAATAACTACAATTACCACTCAATAGGGTGTTAATCCATGTAGAAGAAGCTCAATGTGCAGTTTCTGCTAAAAAGAACAGGAAGATCCAAATTGAGTCCTATTGCAGTTTTCATGGCGTAATAGGTAAAACAACAATTACATATCTTTATAACAAGCAACACATAGTTGTTGGCATCAATTCAAAAGTTTTACAAATTACAAAAGCTAATAGCATACACATGGACGAAAATTATAGATTAAAGGCTGCTTATTGATTTAATTTCTTCTTCCTTTTCTTTTCTCCCTCCTCTGAGCTTGCTTTCCCCTTCCAAAGGTCTTGACAAACCATTTATGATACCTCGTGGTCAGAATGTGTCCAGTAACCAACCCAACTATTAGCCCACTTCCATAAACCATGAATATGACAATCCAGTCAACACCGCTTGGAAACTTTGAATCATCACCTTGAAAGCTCAAGGGTGGTGGTGTTGAGGCCTCTGAATTTCCACATAACTTCGACAAAGGCTTACCACACAATCCTGAATTCCCAAGATATGAGTTGTTTTCAAATGTGTCGAATTGTTTCCCTTGAGGTATAGGGCCTGTGAGATAATTATTAGAAACATTCAGGAATTCGAGGAAAGTGAGTTGGGGTAGCTGTGGAGGGATCTCTCCTGAAAGCAAGTTGCGAGAAAGATCCAATGATTCTAGCTCTGTTAGATTTGCCAATGATGATGGGATTTTTCCAATGAGACTGTTGTTGGAAATACTTAGCACCTTAAGCCCACAAAGACTTCCAAGAGCTTTTGGAATTTGCCCTTCGAATTTGTTGTTCGATAGATCAACAACTACAACGGCATTTTGGATCTTCTCATATAAGGTCGGTATGCCTTTGCTAGTTATTGTTATTGAATACATAATAGTCATTTGAGATGGAAAATATATGAATGCCACATTAAGTCTTCTAGTAGTAGACTTCACCAACTGAATTCTAAGAATTATCTGACAGAGCTACATATATGTTAACTTTTCTGTCTTTTTCATTTTCATTGCAGTCTAGTTTTGGAATAATTTTGATGGGAAGTTACCTGAGAAACCATTGTGAGAGAGATCACTAATGCGCAAGTTTGGAAACTTTAGATTGGTTTTAAGATTCTCAATGGTACCACGGAATCTGTTAAATCGCAAAATAAGAACTTGTAACTTAGGAAGATCTCCTAACCAAAAGGGAAAAGAATCCTCAATCTC
The DNA here is from genome assembly GCA_036172215.1 of Camellia granthamiana. NCBI lineage: Eukaryota > Viridiplantae > Streptophyta > Magnoliopsida > Ericales > Theaceae > Camellia > Camellia granthamiana. Next base: position 45,275,810 of record CM069907.1, on the reverse strand, counting down.
ATTGTTTCCAAAAACAAGAATCTCAAGCCTTATACAATTTGCCAATGATCTTGGTACTTGCCCATATAATTTATTTGGATTTAAATCAATCATTGTCAAACTAATCCCTGTACTGAATGTCTGAGGAATAAGCCTATGAAAATCATTACAGCTTAGATTGAGCACCATCAGAGAAACAACAGAACTTGTCAAACATTGAGGAATTATGCCACTTAAGTTATTATCAGACAAATCTACTATATAAAGATAACTATTATAGCAAATTGATTGTGGAATTTGTCCTGTCAATAAATTGCCAATGACCCTATAAATAAAGACAGACGATGGTGGAACGGGGAGTGCTCGTTGTAGCCTACTGAAACTAAGGTCTATAATTTTTAATGAATTCCATGAATGTTTGAGGAACAAAGCCTGAGGAATAGTGCCATGAAAAGTGTTGCTCTCACATTGAACACCTTCAGAGAAATACAGAAACTGGCCAAACTTTGAGAAATTGTGCCATCCCCTTCTAAGTTATTATCGAACAAATAAAAGTGGGCCTAATTTGTATAACAAACATGGCCCAAGTCTTAAAGTGGGCTTTTACTATTGATTTGCTAAATTCCAAGCCTAAAAATTGGATGTGCTGAAAGGTTTGGGTTATAAATTTAAGTAAGCAGAGCAGTTTTTTGCAATATCAACGGCTTTGGGCTTTCATAGGCTGAAGTTGAATAGTCAATTACTGGTTTTTTTTTTTTTTTTTTTTTAACTATAAACAAGGATGCTCTGAGGTGTCATCACTGCATCCGTGGCCCAAGCCCTGGGGTAGCCAATTGCTAGCCTCATTTAACCCAACCCAAAGGAAGAGACCCACCACCAGGGTACCAATGGAGCTCAACCACACGCCACAGACAATAGACGAGGTCTTCGAAGAGAGTTAGCGGCGAAGCAGCAGAATTCGTCCCTTCCAAGAATTGAATCTGAGTCACGCTTGTGAAAAGGGATGCCTTCTCCATTAAGCCACCACCCCTGGTGGTAATGTCCATTACTTAGCGTGACAAAATCTCACATTAACAAACTTTTACCTTCTTTAAGTGTTATTTTCAAAAAATTGTATAGATTAAAAATGTCAATTTAGGTTATGAGTCAAAATACCATTATAAAACCCTAACTAAAATCACTACACTATTGATCATAACTAACACTATGTGGTGTCATAACCAAAAAAAAACATCGTAACAAAAATAGAAAAAATCACCGAGTTATAGTCAATACCACAATGATCCCTAATTTTTATATCACATTCAATCATAATTATTATAAAAATAAAAATAAAAACTAGTTTGGATTATAATTAATACCGCATAACCAACATTTCAATGAAGATAAATTTATTCTTCTTTATTATAATATCAAATTTGTAGAATTATGTTACAAGCAGAAGCTACTAGTATTACTTCAAAAGAGAAATTACAAATTACAAATCACACAAAAGCATTATTGAGAATTACACTCACAAAAGCTAATAGTATCCACATGGATAAAAATTACAAAATAAAATACCGCTTACCTTGTGAATTTTTTCTTCTCTTCCTCTGCACCCTTCTTTGAGTTTGCTTCCTTGTTCCAAATTTCTCAACAAACCATTCATGATACCTTGTGGTCAGAGTGTGCCCAATAACCAACCCAACTATTAGCCCGCTACCATAACCCAATAATATGATAATCCAATCAACAACACCACTTGGAAACTTTGAATCATCACCATGAAAGCTCGAGGATGGTGGTGGTGAGACCTCTGAATTTCCACATAACTTGGATAAAGGGTAACCACATAACCCATAATTCCCATCATATGAATTGTTTTCAAATGTATCAAACTGATTCCCTCGAGGAATACGGCCTATGAGATGGTTGTGAGAAACGTCTAGGACTTCAAGGAAAGTGAGTTGGATTAGTTGCCGAGGGATCTCTCTTGAGAGCAAGTTCTGCGAAAGGTCCAATGATTCCAGCTCTATCAGATTTGCCAAGGATGATGGGATGACACTAGTGAGATTGTTGTTGGAAAGGTTTAACATTTGAAGTCCACTAAGCCTTCCAAGAGATTCTGGAATTTCCCCTTGAAATTTGTTGTTTGACAAATCAACAGCTCTGAAGGCCTTTTGGATCTTCTCGTATAATCTATGTGTGCCTTTGTTATCTATTGTAACTGAATATATGTACCCCATCGTAATCGTAACATTGCTAATGACCCTTTGAACCATTTCCGTCATATATGTTAACTTTTCTTTCTCATCCATTGTCATTGCATTCCAGATTTGGAAGTATTCTGATGGTAAGTTACCTGAGAAACCATTGTTAGAGAGGTCAATGATCCGCAACTTTGGAAATTTAAAATTGGTTTCAGCAACAGTGATGGCACCATGGAATCTATTAGATCGCAAAATAAGAACTTGTAACTTAGGAAGAGCTCCTAACCACGAGGGAAAAGTGCCCTCCACTTGATTATTTCCAAGAAGGAGAATCTCAAGCAATGTACAATTTTGCAATGATATTGGCACCAGCCCATATAAATGATTTTGACTTAGATCAATCATCTTCAAGTTGATCCCCATCATGAGAGGAATATTGTCATGAAAATTGTTGTGACTGAGATTGAGCACTAACAGAGAATCACTAAAATCAGACACACATTGAGGAATTGTGCCATTTAAGTTGTTATCAGACAAATCAAGCATTTGAAGAAAACTATTGTGACAGATTATGGATGATGGAATCTCTCCAGATAAAAAGTTACCAACGACCCTATAAACATTGATGGACGGTGGTGGAATTGGTAGTGATCCTTGCAGTCTATTAAAACTGAGGTCTAAATACACTAGTGACCGCCATGGAATGACATCTGGATGTTGTTCAAAACCTGTCAGAAAGTTGTTCCGAAAGCTGACCACTTGCATAGATTCTTTAGTGTTGTTCCAAAACCAAGTTGGTATTTCACCGTGAATTTTGTTATTATCAAATAATAACATCTGCAATTCATCTTGGAACTGTAGAAAATTGGGGAACTCTTTCATGTGACATGATTCTAATCCTAGAAAAAGAAGCTTCGGAAGAGTAGCATTGGTTATATTTTTGGTAAACACTGTTAATTTGTTCCTTGACAATTCCAATAGCAAAAGGTTTTGGAGCTTCCAAAAAATATCTAGCTCCACTTCACCGCTCAAGTTGTTTCCTTCAAGTGTAAGATATTCAAGATATTTGAGTTGAGAAATTGAGCTTGGAATCATGCCATGTAGTTGATTGTCTGAGAGTTCTAGCATCGTTAACAAGAATCTCAAGCCTTATACAATTTGCCAATGATCTTGGTACTTGCCCATATAATTTATTTGGATTTAAATCAATCATTGTCAAACTGATCCCTGTACTGAATGTCTGAGGAATAAGCCTATGAAAATCATTGCAGCTTAGATGGAGCACCATCAGAGAAACAACAGAACTTGTCAAACATTAAGGAATTGTGCCACTTAAGTTACTATCAAACAAATCTAATATATAAAGAGAACTATTATAGCAAATTGATTGTGGAATTTGTCCTGTCAATAAATTACCAATGACCCTATAAATAACAGCAGACGGTGGTGGAACTGGGAGTGCTCGTTGTAGCCTGTTGAAACTGAGGTCTATTATTTTTAATGAATTCCATGAATATTTAAGGAACAAAGCCTGAGGAATAGTGCCATGAAAATTGTTGCCTCCTAGATTGAACACCTTCAGAGAAATACAAAAACTGGCCAAACTTTGAGAAATTGTGCCATACCCCTCTAAGTTATTATCGGACAAATAAAAGTGGGCCTAATTTGTATAACAAACATGGCCTAGGTATTAAAGTGGGCTTTACTATTGATTTGCTAAATTCCAAGCCTAAAAATTGGACATGCTGAAAGGTTTAAGTTTTAAATCTAAATAAGCAAAGCGATTTTTTGCAATATCAAAGGCTTTGGGCTTTCATAGGCTAAAGTTGAATGTCAATTACTGTTTTCTTATCACTGTATCCATGGCCCAAGCCTTGGGGTAGCCGGTTGCTAGCCTGATTTAACCTAACCCAAAGGGAGGGACCCACCATCGGGGCATCAATAGAGCTCAACCACACGTCACAGATGAGCCCAAGTTTCGGAGGGAATACAAACGAGGTCTCCGAAGAGAGCTAGCTGCGAAGCAGGAGAATTCGTCCCTCCCAAGAATCCAATCCGAGTCACGCTTGTGAAGAGGGATGCCTTCTCTACTAGGCCACCACCCCCGATGGTAATGTCCATTACTTAGCTTGACAAAATCTCACATTAACAAACTTTTACCTTCTTTAAGTGTTATTTTCAAAAAATTGTATAGATTAAAAATGTCAATTTCGGTTATGAGTCAAAATACCATTATAAAACCCTAACTAAAACCACTACACTATTGATCAAACCAACACTATGTGGTGTCATAATGAAAAAAAACACAGTAACAAAAATAGAAAAAATCACTGAGTTATAGTCAATAGCACAATGATCTGTAATTTTTATATCACATTCAATCATAATTATTATAAAAATAAAAATAAAAACTAGTTTGGATTATAATTAATACCGCATAACCAACATTTCAATGAACATAAATTTATTTTTCTTTATTATAATATCAATTTTGTAGAATTATGTTACAAGAAGAGGCTACTTGTCACGTCTCGAAAATAATCCCACATAACTATTACATCAACCCACTTCTACAGTGAGATATTAACCAAAATCATATACATGGTTCCAAATGCTTACTAAAGTATTCACACATGCCATTATACATTTATTTACAAACTAGTACATGAACCGATAGCGTGTAAAAGAAATCATTAAATCACAACAAATAAGGCCCTTAAGGGCTTACAAGTTCCAAGGCAATAGCCCGATTACACATAATGGTCTCTCGGACCCAAACACATTAGCCATTGGCTTACAACAAATATCACAACAAATAAGAGTCAAACATCTCCACTCCCTTAGCTTGGCGGGGTCACCACATCTTTACCTGCACCAATTCCCATAGGGGTGAGCATAAAGCCCAGTAGAGATTTCTCACAAAATATATACAGTTATGCCAATACCACCAACGTTAAAAAAAAATGCATATGTAATGCCATGCAAGTGCCAATATTGAAGGAAAATTTTATTTCAATGCACTATTTCAAAAATCATCATGTTCTCAATAATATTATGCAATCTCATCAATTTCAAACTTTCAATATATTAAATCAACAGGGGCGGTAAATATGATACTGGTAATTCCTAGACTAGTGTCTGCAAGTAGACTCTACGAGTACTACCAAACTGTTATTTTTGCCGCTATTAACCGGAAGGCTCGACACCTATCCACACGGCTTTCGGGTCTTTCACCCTAGACACTCAGGCCAACTTATCAAATTCATCTACACCCCCTATCCGGACTTACTAATGTATTTACTCCATACACATTTCCATTAGTTCTCATTACAATATAATCCTTCTCAAGTAAACATGATGAGAATGCAACAATGGTAATAATTCACTTCATAGACAATGGTGATATTAAATCAAATCAAAATGAGATGCAATAATTAATATCTCATAACACTTCTCTATTTTCAAAATGCCTTAACAACAATAATAAACAATACCTTTCTCATTTTCACAAATACGTTTCTCATTTCGCAAGATAATCATGTGTCTTCAACACACCATCACAATTTCTCAACAATGATTCATCATGATCAACCCTTTCAATATGTCCAGCATGTCATCTTTCACTATATTTTCCCATTTCATTAATATCAAACATTTTCACATCATCTATGGCACTCAACAACTTGTCATCTTATAACTCTACACACATATATATTTATCAATGGAGTTTAAAAATGGACCTCCATTTTATACATACATCAAGAAATTGCTATTAGCAACTACATCATAAAATCAATGCTCATTCATCCTTCAATCACAAGAAAAGAAGAACTTCCATAGGCCTTTCTACTTTTTAAGAAAATCCCCAATTTCTAGGGTTTTTTATTAAAAACAAAACTCCATCATTTTCTTATAAGAACTCCATCACACCATTTTCCATGAGTTTAATAGAGGAAAACCCACAAAATAATAGTAAAAGGTTGAAATACAAACTCACATTCAAGACCCTCTTCATATTGAAATCAAAATCAAAGAAGTCAACTCAAAACTTCAAAACCCTTTTCAAATCAACATTAATCTAGCAAAACTTGTATATATAACTCAAGAAATCCCTACCTCAAAGCTTGATGATGAACAAGATGAGATGAAACCCTAGCTTTGAAAGATGAGAGTGAGCTTTGATTTCTTCAACCCAAATGAATCCCTAGTTCTTGATCTCCAAGATTTAGAGAAAGAAGATGGAGATCTTGACCCAAGAATCACAAAATCAAAGAGTTTTGGGTGATTGAGGTGTTTTCTAGAGAGAAGGAGGAGAAAAATTAGGTTTAGAATGAGAGAAAAATGAGTTAGAGGTGATATATATTCGGACCAAAACGTTATAAGAAAACAGGGCACGGACTGCCAGTTGGTCGCTCGTGCGGCCTTCCCCACCGCTCGTGCGACCACCTTGACCGCTCGTGCGGCCTATTTTCTCCGCTCGTGCGCTCTATGCAGAATCGGATTTTCTAGGTTTAAGCCTCCACCGCTCGAGCGGCCTAGCCCACCGCTCGTGCGGCCCAAGCCTAGCTACCCAAATATTTGCTTCGCTCCTGGCACTCCAGACTCACCCGCGCATCCTCCGGAACAAACGAAATTCAACATCGACAAAAACAAAAACTAGAATTTTAACCTGGGGAACCATCCTGGACATTTCAAATCCAATGAAGGCAAATAGAGGATGAAACGAAGAAGGAAGAAAGAGAAAGGAAAGGAACCCGGCCGTCACACTATTGGTATTACTTCAAAAGAGAAATTACAAATTACACAAAAGCATTATTGAGAATTACACTCACAAAAGCTAATCAGTTTGTTTAGTTTTGATTTTCAAAAAATAATTTTCAAAAAATTATATTTTTTGATTTTCTGTATTTTAATGTTTTTAATGAATTTTTTTAATATTTTAAGCAATTTTTTTTTTTAAAACTTTTAGACACACCTAACATAAATATACGTAAAAAGTATAATATTTGTGAAAAAAATCTTTAAAAAACTCACTAAATACCAAAAAATACAAAAAAATATGAAAATTCAGTACATTTTTTGTATTTTTGTGTATTTATTAATTTTTTTAAAAAAATTTTACAAATATTTTACTATTTAGATACATCTAAGTAAGGTAAATCTAAAAAAGTAAAAAAAACAAAAAATTCAATTTTTAAAAAATTGAATTCAGAAAACTGAAACCAAACACACTAAATAATATACAGAAGGATAAAAATTACAAAATAAAATACCACTTTTTTTTTTTATCAGCAAAGAAAAATAAAATACCACTTACTGAGTTAATTTCTTCTTCTCTTCCTTTGCACCCTTCTCTGAGTTTGCTTCCTTGTTCCAAATTTCTCAACAAACCATTCATGATACCTTGTGGTCAGAGTGTGCCCAATAACCAACCCAATTATTAGCCCACTACCATAACCCAATAATATGATAATCCAGTCAACAACACCACTTGGAAACTTTGAATCATCACCATGAAAGCTCAAGGATAGTGGTGGTGAGACCTCTGAATTTCCACATAACTTCGATAGAGGGTAACCACACAACCCATAATTCCCGTCATATGAATTGTTTTCAAATGTATCAAACTGATTCCCTCGAGGAATACGACCTGTGAGATGGTTGTGAGAAACGTCTAGGACTTCAAGGAAAGTGAGTTGGATTAGTTGCTGAGGGATCTCTCCTGAGAGAGAGTTCTGCGAAAGGTCCAATGATTCCAGCTGTGCCAAATTTGCCAAGGATGACGGGATGACACCAGTGAGATTGTTGTTGGAAAGGTTTAACATTTTAAGTCCACCGAGCCTCCCAAGAGATTCTGGAATTTCCCCTTCAAATTTGTTGTTTGACAAATCAACAGCTATGAAGGCCTTTTGGATCCTCTCGTATAATCTATGGGTGCCTTTGTTATCCATTGTTATTGAATATATGTACCTCATCGTAAGCATTATATTGCTGATGTCCCTTTGACTCATTTCCTCCATATCCATATATGTCAACTTTTCTCCATCATCCGTTGTCATTGCATTCCAGATTTGGAAGTATTCTGACGGTAAGTTACCTGAGAAACCATTGTCAGAGAGGTCAATGATCCGCAACTTTGGAAATTTAAAATTGGTTTCAGCAACAGTGATGGCACCATGAAATTTGTTAGATCGCAAAATAAGAACTTGTAACTTAGGAAGAGCTCCCAACCACCAGGGAAAAGTACCCTCCACTTGATTATTTCCAAGAAGGAGAATCTCAAGCAGTGTACAATTTTGCAATGATTTTGGCACCAGCCCATGAAAATGATTTTGACTTAGATCAATCATCTTCAAGTTGATCCCCATCAGGAGAGGAACATTGCCGTGAAAATTGTTGTGACTTAGATTGAGCACTAACAGAGAATCACTAAAATCAGACAAACATGGAGGAATTGTGCCATTTAAGTTGTTATCAGACAAATCAAGAATTTGAAGAAAACTATTGTGGCAGATTGTTGATGGTGAAATTTCTCCCAATAATAAGTTACCAGTGACACGATAAAGAACGGTGGACGGTGGTGGAATTGGTAGTGATCCTTGCAATCTATTAAAACTGAGGTCTAAATATACTAGTGACCGCCATGGAATGACATCAGGATGTTGTTCAAAACCTGTCAGAAAGTTGTTCCGAAAGCTGACCCATCGCATAGATTCTTTAGTGTTGTTCCAAAACCAAGTTGGTATTTCACCGTGAATTTTGTTATTACCAAAGTTGAAAAGCTTTAATTCATCTTGGAATTGCAGGAAATTGGGGAACTCCTTCATGTTACACGATGCCAATCCTAGAATGATAAACTTCGGAAGAGTAGCATTGGTAATATTTTTGGTAAACACCGTTAATTTGTTGAATGACAAATCCAATAGAATAAGGTTTTGGATCTTAAAAAAAATGTCTAGCTCCAATTTACCGCTCAAGTTGTTTCCATAAAAATTAAGATATTCAAGATGCTTGAGTTGAGATATTGAGCTTGGAATCATGCCATGTAGTTGATTGAATGAGAGGTTTAGACCCGTTAATTTGGTGAGGTTCATAAGCCAAGATGGGATTTGACCAACTAATTCATTTGAATCGATAAACAAAAAGGATAGCTGGGTCAGGTTAGCTAAAAACTGTGGTATCTCACCAAGTATTTTCATATCTGTAAGGTTTAATTCAATGAGGTTGGATAGCTTACCAAGTGTCAAGGGTAAGGTCGGTGCATCAAAATTATTTTCACCAAGGCGTAAGACGGTTAGTTGTGAAAGGTTTCCCAGCGATGCAGGAATTTGGCCCCAAAACTGGTTCGAACGAAGGTCCAAATAGGTGAGTTTGGTCACACTACCTAGGGAAACTGGAAGCATCCCAGAAAAATGACATACTGATAAATCCAATTGCTTTAGGGGACTACTAAGGTGAAATTCAGGCAAATTACCAGTGAGATTGTCATTGTTTCCCAGGCTTAGAGTCTGAAGGTTTGGTAGTTGAAAAATGGTTGTTGGGAATTTACCATACAACTGACAACTCTGAAGAACAAGAGTTGTTAGTGAAGACATATTTGACAAAGCACGAGTCACTGTAGAAGATATATTCACCGAACTGAGGTCAAGTGCCTTCAAGTTGGTAAGATTTTGAACTAGGTCTTTCAAATTGGGTTTTTTAAGTTTCAGAAGGCTTTTAGGATTCCAGTCAACAACATTTCCAGAGAGATTGAGATAAACCAACTTTGAAAGATTTGAGATATTTAAAGGGATTTGACCAAAAAATACAGAGTTGGATAGGTCTAGACTGGTTAGCCTCAAAAGGTTTCCGATTCTAGGTGGGATTTGAGAATAATTGAAGTGATTGCCGGAAAGATTCAGCCTCTGAAGGTGAACCAAGTTGAAGAGGCTACTATTGGAGTTTATAGAACCGTAGAGAAAACTGCTGCTGAGGTCGAGGCCAACCACATGACCAGTGTCGTGGTCACACTCGACGCCATTCCATGAGCAACAGTCACTGCTTTTTCCTTCGAACTTCTTCCATGATTCAACCTTTGAATAAGCTGAAGGATCACCTGAAGCAGAGTCGTTAATAAAAAAGCTATGCTTGAACTGCAGCAAGGATGAACTCTCATCTTCATGGCATAGTGGCTGCGCAGAAGAGGAAGAGTTAGTCAACATTATAAAAAGATGCAAACAACTGCACAAGAGCATGAACACATGAAGATAGAAAGATGAACCCATATTGGATAACAAACTCTGGGTTACCAATCTTGGATGATGAAGCTAATGGCAGTGATGTGCTTTTATAGTTGGGATCAGAGTGTAGCAGCATGACACTATGGAGAAGTCCATAAACAACAAGTGTCAATGTCCTTGTGTATAAAAAATTAATAATTAAAGAGTGGTGAAAGAATTGACAAATAATTTTTTACCTATATTATTCTCACCTAATAAAGACTTGGAAAAGATTTGTGCAAATTAAAGAGACAAAGTAAATCATGTCCCCACAAATAACTAGTGCTCAGAATTCCTAACCAGTGATTACGAATTCAGTTTACAACATATTCCATTATAATTAGGCATTTTAATTTAAATTTTCATTGAAGGGACAAAAAATATATCAAATATCATTGCATTTTTTTTTGTATCATATGGTATGTATCCAGAGGTGTTAGTTATTAGTAGGGGAAAGGGTAACACAAACACATTGAACTTGTAACCTCCTATCGCAAAACGTGGTAGAGTTCAATTGTTAAATATTTATTAGGTCTGGATGTGACTTTTAAATCGAGGAATTTGTGATTAAATATTAGATGTTTGGGGTTAGTGGGGTAGGAGGAATTAACAAGGGAGATTGCTTGAACCCGAGCCACTTGGTTAGCAAGCCAACCTATATCTATATGCTATCAGGCTACAAGGCCTTTGGCTTACTATGATTTCAAATAGTGTAATTTTCATTTTACCTTTTAAATTATCACTCAAAAAATAATTTAACTTATATATATTTATATTAATTTTATACTTTAATAATTCAATTTTGGATCAATTTTATCTTAATTGTCAATTGTTGTTTATAATAAAACAGAACTCACTAATGTGGCATTAAAACTACTTTTGAAGTTTTATTTTAATCTCCTAAATTATTCCAAAAAATTAATTAGACCCCTGAATATATTAGAAAAAAAATTAATTTACACATTAGATTATAATTTTTTATCTAAACAAAGGAAAAAATAAATTTCGGCAAAAAATAATATATTTGGGCTACCGAGTATTCTTTAAAGAGTTGTTATTAATTTTAGCATCAAGTGCCCTTCCGATTTATATACTACGTTGTGTATCCTTACAATTATATAGGGCCACAAGACTACTTTTTCTTATTTTGTCTCACACATTTTAGACAAAATGATTTTGTGTTCTCTTCCTATAAAGTAGGGGTCATGAATGGGACGGGTCGGGCTTACCCGGCCCACAACTGTTGTGCCCATGTCCTATATATTAATGGATTTTTTGCGTTTTGACCAATCAATGGGCTGGTAGAGCTTATTTAAAAAAATTAAAACCATGCTCCACCTGTAAGCCCAAATCTTACGGGCCAAAATCAAACTGAACCAGATTACATATTTTTTATTAGACTTATATTCACATTTATTTTTTTCTTTTTTAATAATTCATATGATCAATTTAATTAATATTATTAAAACAATCAAATTAAAGTATAAATTCATCAAATTAACAAATTATGACAATGACAATGTTATATGTAAAAAGTTGAGAGTTAGAAAGATATCACTAGTCATTGTTAATTTCAATTTTAACAAATTATGTTTTGTGTTTTTTTTTTAAAAAAATATATAATTAATAAGGATAGTATAGGATGTCAAATGAGTTTAATGACTAAAATATATTTTTTCCGTCAATTTATTTAATAGAAATAAACAAATGGTTTAAGTTGGGAAAAAATATCAAAAAAAAAGTGTTAAAATTGAAAAAATTAAAATCTCAAGATCTATTTTTTTACGAAAGTCAAATTTTTTTTTTTTTAAATACCTTAAAAACTGTCATTCATATTAATTTATTGAAAATTTTGACCAAAACTCTCTCAATACGCAATGCTTTAAGTACACAATTTTTTAAAGGAAAATGAGTGAGAGCACTAATTAGTGCCATCACTAATGATATGGCCGTGGGTCCCACCCACTGTCACAGTATGTGTTGTGTTTGTGGGTTTTTTTTTTTTTTTTTTTTTTTTTTTTTTTTTTTTTTTTCACCTCATTAGTGGTGGGTTAAAGCTACCAAATTAAAGGTGTGTAGCATGACTATTCTGAGTGACTTTTCTCTCGGACTCTGACAACTTCACAATTGGAAATTAGAGGTCTAGCTACTATATGATAAACAAAAGGGATTGGATGATGAAAAGGTTGGTCTCACATCTTATCCTAAAAGTTTCTATATTGTGTTGGAGACTTCCAAACTATTTTAGATTTTCTTTAACATGCTCTAATAGTAAAATTAGTTGGCGTTTGATGGCAAAGGATGTTAAAAGGAGGGATGGTTTAGTAGAGAAATGGTTTAGTGGTGGTGACTTGGGTGGATTGATGATGTCGATTTGGGGAAAGTAAAGTTTAATTTATAAATAAGAAAGTAAAATTTCATCTTAGTTGTTGTTGTTACTCTTTTAATATGTATTATGTTTTCTTTTTTTGATGTCTTGTTCAAGAATGATAATAAAATTTTATTCTAATAGTATGTTCTTAAATTATTTCTTTTGTGATACAAATTTTATTGTGAAATAGAGTAAAATATTATTATTTACGTCAATTTCGACGGTAATTTTTTTAAAAAATAATTTCATAATCAACTTGGATCTTGTTTGATACATCTTGATAAGAGGATTCTAAAAATATTAATTTTATTAAAAATGAACATTTACATCAAAAGTTATATCATTTTGAAGGTGAAAATATTAAATTAGTCACTACAGATATTTTGGTAATAATAGTGTGTACTGGACTTTTCAAAAAAAAACTTTTTATACTTGTCCTTATTAATGCATTAAAGTTTTATTATGAGGGGATTTTGTCTAAATTCTCCTTCATTTTTATTTTTGGGTTACTTACAATTTTCATCCTTATAGTTTGACTTAAATTTTATTTTAGTACTTATAGTTTCAATTTGAATAATTTGTCTTTACACTTTTAAGTTTAATTTTACTTTAGTCCTTTGGTCTATATTTTTGTTAATTTTGTCTATATGTACACCTTAGAAAATTGACAATTGTTCCAAAATTAATAATTTTAACCTTCAACTTAGACGGGAGGAATTGAAGCTCTTTTGGGAAGTTAGAAAAAAGCTACATTTGCTTTTCTGAAATAAGTAAAAAGCAACTTATTTGAGATATGTTTTCTTTTGGCAAGATATAAATAAGTCATACATCAAATTACTGAATTACCGAAATTTATTTCATTGACTAGGGTGTACCATATTCCCAAGAGGGTAATACGGAAATTTCACAATTTTCACAAATGATATGATACCATATTATAATACTTTTCAAAAAGCAAAAAAGTCGACCAAAAGGTTTAAAAAAAAAAAAATTTCTTTTTTCTATGTTCCCAAAACACCCCTAGAAAATTGACAATTGTATTAAAATTGTTAATTTTAAGCTCGAATTTAGATGGAAGTACTAAATTAAAATTAGATTTAAAATGTAGAAAGTAAATTATTTAAATTAAAAATATATAAAAACTAATGTGAAATTTGAATCCAATTATATGAATGAAAAATATAATTAGCTTTTTTCTTCCTTTTACAAATCGTTCGAATTTAAAATTTTCAAATGCATGCTAAGAAAAATGGAGCTAAGTTCTCCACCAACTCTCTTGACAAATAAAAAAACTAATGAAAATGGGAAGACTGACAAAAATCCTCCATAATTGCTACCCTGGAGTATTGGAAGGCAAAATTGTCCTTTTCTACTTATTCAATATTTTTCTAGATTATTTTTTGTCTCTACTATATTTTCGAAACTCACCACTCCCAACCCATTTCCGAGTAGGTTTAGAAAATATAGCATAAAATAAAAATAGTGTGAAAAAATATAACATAAATTGAAAATAAAATAAACTTACAATTTTTTTCTTAAAAATATCTGATGCGATAGTCACTTAACAATTTTTGTTGAATAATTGACTATGAGTGAAAGGGCCTCACAAAATGATTCATAACTAAAATTACAAATCTTATACGTACTTTTTAATTGGTGTGTAACAACTAATTTAATTAATGATGCTTGTTTTAGGCATAAACTATTTAGTAGTTTTGATCTATATATTAGGTGGTGTATCCTTGCAATTGTATAGGGCCACGAGACTACTTTTTCCTATTTTTTCTCACATGTTTTAGGCAAAGTGATTATGTGTTCTCTTCTTATAAAATAGGAGTCATCAATGGGACGGTCCAGGCTTACCCAGCTCGTAACTACTGTGTCCACGTCCCATATATTAATCGATTTTTTTGGCTTTGACCAATCAACAGGCTGATATGGGCTGGTCTTATTTAAAAAAAATTAAAATCACGTCCCACTCGTAAGCCTAAATCTTACGGGTCAAAATCAAACTAAATCAGATTACATATTTTTTATTAGACTTGTATTATTAAGTTCTATACATTTTTTTTTCTTTTTTAATAATTCATATGATCAAATTAATTAATACTATTAAAACAATCAAACTAAAGTATAAATTCACCAAATTAACAAATTATGACAATGTTCCATGTAAAAAGTTAAGAGTTTGGAAGATATCACCAATCACTATCAAATTCAATTTTAACAAATTTTGTTTTGTGTATTTTTTTTAAAATACAATTTACAATGATAATATGGGCTGTCAAATGAGTTTAATGACTAAAATATACTTTTTCCGTCAATTTTACGTAATAGAAATAAGCAAACGGTTTAGTTTGAAATGAAAACAGGGAAGACAAGCAACCCCTAAGAAAACTACTGGAGCATCCAATCACTCCGCAAACGTTCTTGTTACATAAGAATGAAAACGGGAAAGACAGGCAAACGACTATAGAAAAAGGAGCCAAGCATGACCATTTCTACAAGCGATAAGGTGGTCCAAAATAGCTATTAATCCCACCAAAATTGTCAAAAAGCAGCTAATCACTCCGCAAACATTCTTGTTACATAAAAATAAAAACGGGGAAGACAGGCAAATGACTATAGCAAAAGGAGCCAAGCATGACCATTTCCACAAGTAATAAGGTGGTCCAAAATAGCTATTTAATCCCACCAAAATTGTCAAAATTTGTCATAATAATTAGTCACATAGTGACAAGGACAGAACCAAGATTACACTGTTTGGAAGGCCGAAAGAAACATATTGAGAGTTGTGTCTAATGAGTCAAGTAGGTCAAGTTGGATTCACATAATTTTTCTTAAATTCAAATAAATTTAAATTTAATAATTATTAGAGTCCTGGCGGACTCATGGGAGCTGAGGACGGCAGTGGCCCCAACAAAGCTTTGAATTTTATATGCAAGTTTAGTACTTTTTTTAGTTTGTGAACTCTGCAGGAGTGGCCCCTCCAATCAAAAGCCAATGCCTTTGAAGATTTGAACTAAAACTTGTCAAGACACTAATCCCACAATTTACATTGTATTAATAAAATTTCATCAACACTAATTCTTTATCTTATCTTATTTGTTAGCATAATATTGGTGTAATGAATTTCATTATTAAAGTATATTTCTAACATAATGCTAATAACTAAATTTACACATTAGATTATAAGATAAGATAATAGATGACAATTATAACATTACTCAAATTTTAATATCATTTCAAATAAAAAAGTAAAAATCATTAATACTATAATCACCGTCTTTTTTTCTGCTAGATTTATTTATTACTTTATGAGCATGTTTGATTGGATGGATTATAACATGGGATTGAGATTATTAATCCGTGGACCCAATTATTCTATGTTTGTTTTAACATTTTGGTTTAGGATTATTAATCCAATGGATAATTAATCCAACAAATTTATAGGATTATTAGTAATGGGGTAGGGGTGGGATTACTAATCCAATGGATAATTTATCCTATTGGATAGTGAATACTACACTAATTTGATAGGATTATTAATACCTCACTATTTGTCTTGTAAATCAAACATGGCCTATATGTCAAAACTGTATTAGTTTATGTGTTCCACTAGTCATGCTTGTTACTAATGTAGAATTTATTGATACATGAAATTGTAAACAAAATATGATCATTCTAACATTGTTTGGCCAAAAAACAAAAAAAAAAAAAAACCAAGTGCCCATCATCAATAAAAAGGTCGTCTCGCGATTTTATTTATTTATTTTTAAATAATAAATATAAAAATAAGATGAGATAGCATAGATTGCGATAATTGGGTTATATGCAACGGAAACCAACGGAGATAGTAGTGAAAAGATGCGATACGATAGACGGAAGTTTTTTTTTTTTTTTTTTTTGATCGATAAAAAAGAAAATTTTATTGATGAAAAAATATACATTACATATGAATATAGACGTGAGCTAGTGTAGTACATAGAGATATGAATCTCCTTAATTTGATTGACTAAATGGCCATTGATATAATCGAGTGAAGAAAAATGATTTATGTAATCGATTTGATTGGTTGGTTGGTTGGTATTTTTATATCATAAATATACAATCTCCATACAACTTATCTCACATAACACAAAGGGTGTGTTTATTTGGATGGACTAGATAATGGGGAATTGTAATTCATCGGACTATTAGTCCGGGATACATTGTCTCCGGATTATTTGGTTGGACTGGATTTATATCATATGTTTGTTTAGTCATGGAATTATATGTTTGGATTGAACTATTTTTAGTGAATCAAATGTTTGGTTAGACGAACTGGATAAGGATAAATGTTCAAAAGACTATTTTACCCTTGTAATTTATAATTTTTAATTAAATTAAATTTATAATTTATAATTTATATTTTTTATTTAATATATAATTTTAAATTAACGACAATAAAAAAATAATTTTATTTAACATATAAATTAAATTTTCAACAACACTAAAAAAATTTAATTTATAAGGCCATAATTTATAATTTATATTTTTTATTTTTTATTTAATATATAATTTTAAATTAACAACACTAAAAAAATAATTTTATTTAATACGTAAATTTAATTTTTTGACAACACTAAAAAAAATTAATTTATAAGGCCATAATTTTTAATTTATTATTTTTAATTATATTTAATTTATAATTTATAATTTATAATTTAAATTTTTTATTTAATATATAATTTTAAATTAACAACACTAAAAAAATAATTTATAAATGTTCAAAAGACTATTTTACCCTTTTCTAATTGTTTACTAAGTAATAGCATGGAGGGTAAAATGGACATTTCACAAAATAATCCTATGATTTCTATCCCACCCCCCAATGGGATAGGATAGTCCAATATTTGTGAGACTAATAGTTCGGGAGGACTATTAGTCCAAAGCAAAATTTTTCAAACAAACAATAGACTATTAGTCCGGTGGGACTAATAGTTCAATCTCACACCCTAATCCTCCAAAACAAACACACCCAAAAGGTTTTGAAGTAAAAAAGAGTTATAATACATGTTCATTGATAATAATAAAAAAGTAACGGAGCCAAATTACTCTTACAAACTAACAATGAAAATTTTGATTGTCAATATGTGATTATTAGAAATACAAAGCAAATAAAAGTCAAGTAATGAAAAATAACTAAGCATTCACATTCCATGTATAATTGTATATATTAAGTTGAGAAATTAATCTTTTTATTATTATAATAGGAAAAAGCAAGGTCACTCTAACATTTTTTTGGACCCTAAGAACTCCTAATATGCGGCCTTTTATATATTAAAAAGCAAATATGATCAAAAGATTATGCATAATTTTTTTAAATTGTACTTACGAAAATGTTATTTCCATTCCATATACTAGTAAAATTTACTTAAATTTGTAAAAATTTTACAATAAGAAAAATGATCAAAATAATCTGAGCTCAACTACTAAATAAAAAGTGAACGAACTGTAACAAAATATCATTTGAAGATTATTCTTGCATTTTTAACTGCAAAATTGTTGATCAAGCTTGCACAATTCACTTATCAAATAAATCATTTTCAATGATAAAATTGTTAATCCATTAAATTTTTATTGTAACATAGTTGACCGAAAGTAACATTTAATTAATATTAAATTTGAATTTTTTTTTTCTCTAGAAACAACTATAACTAGTATAACTAATCGTATTCTAAATATAGTCAATGTAACGCCCCAAGAAAAAAAAAAAAAAAAAACCATAAATCTAATATACCAATCCGCGTCCACTAAACGATAATAACAATACTCTGATCATTACATCCTCAATTAACAAAACTTATACAAAAGTTCCACATGCGACTTATACATTCAATGATATAGAAATACATGAATCTATAGCATGTAGAGCATCATGTTCCAAAAACAATAAAATGCTCTTATGGGCTTACAATTTCCAAGGCTTAAACCTGGTTACACAAAAATGGCCTCTCGGACCCATACATGAATAACCCTAGGCTAGCAATTAAATCATAACAAAATAGAGTTAATACTCTTCACAACATATCCACGCCCTCAACTTAGCGGGATTACCACTTCTTTTCCTGCACCAAATCCCATAGGGGTGAGCATAAAGCCTAGTAGAGAATCCTTACAAAGTATATACAGTTATGCAATGCAATGCCAATTTAAAGGAATTTCATGTACATGCTATTTCTTGAAAAATCACCATGTTCAATAACAATTGAAATCTCAACAATTCCGAAGCTTATAATTTATTCAAAAGGGGCGGTAAATATGACTCAGGTAGTCACTAGGTTGGTGTCTGCAAATAGGCTCAACAAGTACTACCAATAACCCCACTTTACCGGTTGCTGACTGGAAGGGAAGTGGCACCTCCTCCACACGTGTTTTCGGTCTTTCACCCCGGACACTCAGGCCAACTTATCAAATTCATTTGCACCACCTATTCGAACTTGCCAATGTATTTACCCCATAAACATTTCAAAAACTTTATTTCGCATTATCTTATTCTCAATGTAAATGATTTCAAATCTCAACTCAAACTTGCAACAATGTAATGCTAGAAATGCCAATACAGTATGCCAAAGCTAAATACTAATCTTGTAATAATCAATTAAATGAACATGCAATGTAACAATCATGATCATTAGATAACATTTCTCCATTTCCACATTTCCCACATCCCATGAAATTTATCATCTCTTCAATGGCAAAGATATATTCAATTTCGTTTTTCCATTGTAACATATCAACAATTTACTAATTTCATAGACCTTCATCATTTTTAAATCCATAAATTTGGGCCTTTAGTCAAGATTAGGCATCTCTTCACCTTTTGAAAGAACACACACACACAAACATCCGTTTTCACATAATGAGAGTAAAACCCTCAAAGATCAACTTAGAAACATTTGAGATTTTAAACTCTCTTTTAAAAAAAATCTCTACATTCTTAAGCCAAAATCAAACTTTCAAAAGAACTTCAAGAGAACTTTAAAATCAACCTTAATCTTGCAAAACATGCATATATAACTCAAGGAAATCCCTACCTCAAAGTTTGATGATGAAAGAGATGAAGCCCTAGAGTCAAGATGGGAGATTCTTCGATTTCCACTACACCAAATGGGACCCTAGCCTTGATCTCCAAGATCTGTGAGAGATGATGACTCTAGACCCAAAGGATTACAAGAAATCAAAGATTTTGAGTGCTTGATGAGGGTTTTTAGACAGAAGGAGGAGCAAAAGTGTAACGCCCTCAAAATAAACCCCAAAATCATACATTCTTAACATGCTCAGACATAAGAGAATAAAGCATAAATTATATTTCATCAGAGTATTTCTTACAAATGTATTACATGTTAACAACAAAAGCAAATACCCTATGGGCTTACAGCTTTCCAAGTCAACACTTGGTTACAAAAAGAAGAGTTCTAACTCTATACAAAATAAGCCATTGGCTTGATTTACATGTAATACAAATAATGTAATCACAAAAGATGACCCAGCCACTAAGCCTCTCAAGCTACGTGCTTGGAGGTGGCATGCTACCTGTACCTGAAAATGATGTCCCATATAGGGTGAGCCAACGCCCAGTAGAGATATGCTAAACATTGTATGAGTAATAACTAAAACATCAGCATTTGATAAATATTTAATTCACATAAATCATTTTATATTTCATTTCAAATACATGACCAATGTGTCCATGTTTTTATTCTATTTCTTATCCAATTTCTCAATTCACAACCCTGGCTCAGAACCTGGCCATATACTCTAAATGAGATTACATCCCATATCAACAACGTTTCTATTTCAATCGAAATAACAACTCAAATTAATCAATTCATGCTTCATAATAAATACACATTTTTGTGCTGTATCAATCTCAAACAAAAACATTTCCATACTTCACCAATGATACACATTTTAGTGCTGTATCAATTTCAGATAAAAACACTTCCATACTTCACAAATGATACACATTTTAGTGCTGTATCATTGTCAAACAATTTCAGGTTTAGAGGTCCATCCCCTATCTTCCCCTAAACCGTGGAGTACATCCCCTATCTCCTCCCACACAACACAATGTATATAAACACATATCATATACATAATAAAACCAATACATAAAATTCATGTATTATATCAACCGCCATACTCGATGGCATATTCAATTGATTAGTTTTAGTTTGCCTAATCATCATGCATTGTCTACAACAATCAAGACTAGCCTCCACCGGTAGCCCAAAGCAATTATTTTTAGACAGATAATAAATGCCTCAACAGATACATAATCAATATTTCCAAAAGTGGGTGATTAATAAAATCCAACTTCACCGTCCTATCTCATAATGAGCCAATTTCATTATATTCAACTCAATTTCATAAACCCATAGTTTTCCCAAATTAATTATACTAATTAATTTATGCACAAATTAGGGCTTTCTCCCCCGTTTCTCAACATTAATCCAAAGGTTCAAATATCAACAACCCTTCAACAATATCATCATTTTGAGACCTAAAATACATATTTAAGAATCAAAATAACAAACCCCCTTTATACATTTTGAAGCCCTAAGTCCCAAAATTTCCCAACTTTCACACTTTATCAAAATGACCAACAATTTAAGTCAAAGACCATAAGAATGAGTAGTTATCCCTACCTCAAATTCGAAGCTCAAATGGGGAAGATGAAGAAAACTCGAAGTGCTCCAAACACCAAACTTGTCGGATCAAAACGTAGAGCAAGACAAATCCCACACTTTTTGTAAAGGCCAAAGGGTAGGGGAATACTCTAACTAGATCAATCCCTAGAGAGAAGGTAAGTTTTTAGAGAGAGGAGCTCTCCAATGGAGTTTTAGAAAAGTAAAAGAGAGAGTGAGGATGTAAAAAAGTGATTCAAAATAGCCTAGCTGTCAACTGATATACGACTCTCCCGCTCGAGCGTATAATAGGACACTCGAGCATCAAGTACAAAAATTGAACCCGCTCGAGCGCCAAGACACAACTGCAAAACGCACCCGCTCGAGCGCAAAGGAGAAGCCGCTCGAGCGTAGATTTCCCGCTTCCAGTACTTTTTTAGAAAAAGAACTACCCGCTCGAGCGTCAAGATACCTGCTCGAGCGCGACCAGCTCGAGCGTAAGAAAATCTGCTCGAGTGTGAAAAACACACCTGCAGAAGTTTTGCAAAGGCACGAAATGCTGAGAGTGTGTAAACTCCACTCGAGCACAAGAAGACCCGCTCGAGTAGATCACCAAAAATTTGGGCATGAAGAATTGGGACCTAAGCTCAACCAACCTGTAACAACCTTGCCCAACACATCCTAAAACTCATACACACGGAATTAAAGGATAACAACAAGATAAACACAACAACCAATTCCACGGAACTGAGTCCGGAATACGATTAAACAGAAAAGGAAAAACCGGGATCGCTATAAAAAGTGTTTTTAGAGAGAGAGAGATGTAGAAACAATGAGATACATTCAGCCCTAAAAGATAAAAAAAAGCAGGGTTTTTGGACTGCCCAGCGTCCTGCACGAGCGGCACGTGTCCCGCACGTGCGGAGCCTATCTCTAGCACATGCGGCCTTCCCTTGCCGCACCTCCTCCAGCACCTGCATATATTGCAGTGTGCTACCCCAAACATCCCCTGAATTCCGCACGTGCAGCCTCACTTCCCGCACATGCGGCCTCTCTCCTGCACGTGCGACCCAAGGCCCTGCACGTACGGCCTTGGTTTCCTCAGCCTATAATTTTTCTCCGTTCAATTCTAGGCACTTCGGACTTGACCTCGCGCTCACCAGAACAAGTGAAAATAAACACCGAACCAACAATAATAAGAATTTATTTGAAAGAAGCCTCCGGACACCACAAATCCAAATGATGAACAAGACTCCAAGTCAATCCCGACACTCTAATAAGGCAAACCCAAGGTTAAACAAGGAAGAGCGAAACTAGTGACACACCCGGTAATCACAGTCAACGTATTTGAGAAACAACCTTGCATTAATTTCAAATAATTCACTATATCAATCATCCTTTTAGTTTTTTCTAATTAAAATAATTATACATTAGTTTTAAATAATTCAACAAATCAACCATATATTAGATTTGAATGTTCGCCAAATTTTGTTGGGAATCCCTTAGAAAAACTGGAGCTAATCACATCCATGGAAAAACTGAAGTTAGAGCCACTCCAGAAACTCTCTTGTCACATAAACATTAATTGAAAATAGGGAAGACGGGCAAAATGACTCCACCAAAAGAGCCAAGCATATCTCTATCACCCTCTCGTCACAAGTGTAAAAATGTCCATAATTGAGACCTAATTCCTACAATTATTGAAGGTTTAACAACCATAAAACTCATAATCTTACACACATTTTTTGTGGTGTGTAACAAATAATTTTTAGTTATTAATGATTGATGTTTTGGGTAGAAATCATCTAGTAAATCCTACCTATATCGCACATGGTGTGCCATTGTAATTGCATAGGGTCATAAAATTATTTTTTCTTATATGTTTTAGACAAAGTGATTGTGTTCATTTCATATATAAAGTGGACACAGCTACACGATAAATTGAACTTACCAAATAACTTCTCATGTTGAGGAGAGGCTTGGGTGACCATGGAGCCCACTATAGTTTTGTTTTAATGATTCAAACCATTCATTTTATAGGATCTCTATGCATATCATCCATACAAAAATTAAGTGAATTTAATAATCATAACATCTTAATTTTATCATATTTTTCTTAAAGAAATAGTTGATCTATTTTTAAAACATAATTGGTATCAATTTATTTATTTATATATTTATTTTTTAGACAAATGTGATAAAATGAAAAAGCTCTGCAACACATAAAAGCTTTAGAGACTAAATTTTTGTCTCCAAAAGTAAAAATTTTGTTGCAAAAAATATTGGGACACCAATTCTTGTCCTTGCAAGGATAGTCGCGCAGTATTTGGTTGGAGGATACAACGCCCCAAAATGAATACAACAAACCCATCTCATAAGCGGAAATATAATCGAATTAACTTACTTTTATTCATCAGAATTTGATATACAAAAGGTGACACATGAGATATACATTTATAAATAGTCTATCATAAATCTACAGCATGTGTTACAAGTAAACAAAAGATGAAAGTTGAATAGATATTCATAGGCCCTAAAGGTTTACATCTTTCCAAGTCACTTCTTGGTTACAACAAAAGAGAGTCTAGCTCCATACAATTAAAGCCCTTGGCTATTCAAAATAAATACAACAAAAGTGAAACTTTTGCTCCAAACTCCCTTCGAGCTACTGCCTTGGTGGAGGCATATTGCCAATACCTAAAAATGATTTTTCCCAAATAGGGTGAGCCAAAGCCCAATAGAGACAATCTAACACAATACATGAATATTAACAAGGATATAAAGACGATGCACATGCCCAATACTCGAAGATAAAATCATTTACAATTCTCTTTCTAAAACCATATTATGCCAAGTATTATATTTCAGTCCATCTTATATCAATTCGTTTCATGTCATTTCATATTTCCTCAATTCATGAGTCATATCCATTGTTATGCAGACAACCCAACTGAGTCTACAACTCAGTGGTTTTCTTACCACACAACCATTACACATGAACACTTCAATTTTCCATTTTACGGAAATTTCTTCTGCGGGAATCGGCACCCATATATACACAATGTTTTTGGGACTTTCACCCTGAATGCACAGGCCAACTAATTCAATGGAGTCCATCTCATTTTTCCTCCCAAACATGGAGTACATCCTCTTTCTCCTCCCAAACATCACACATATACAATGTATTAAACATGGTCATACTCAATGACAATCAACAAGAGTTTAGTTTCAATTCACTTAATCTTCATGCAATTTCTATAACAATCATGGCTATCCTCCACCGATAGCCCAAAACAGATATACAATCTTTAAAACAGATAAACTATTCAAATTCCTATAGGTAGGAGATAATACACATCCAACGTCACCGTTTATATATACATTCATCTAATTTCATACTCCCATTTCCAATTTCATTATTTATGCAAAATAGTTATTTGAACATTTTAGAGCAAAATCCCATTTCCTTCCAAATCTCATCCCCAGCGCCAAATCATCTATTTTAACACAACACATATTCATATTCATTCCCATGATCATTTCCAAGGCATCCTCTTTAAAACCCGTCTTTTGAATTTAAACCCCCAAACCCCAGGTTTGTTAAAATCACCTCAAAACCCAATGTTTCTCACACATCAAGGAATAACCAAGTTAAAACTCATAGAAGAGTAAAGAAAATCCCTACCTCGAGCTTAGAAAACAAAAGAAGAAGTGGAGAAACTCCAAAGACGCCGAAACCAAGATTGATTCAGATCAAAATGTAGCTATTGATGTGCTCTACCTTTTTAACAAAGGCCCAAGGGTGGAGAAATCACTAGATCTAGATGAAAAAGTAGAGAGAATGTAGGTTTTAGAGAGAGAGGGTCTCAACTTTAGGTTTGGAGAGAAATAGATATGAAAAAGTGATGTAAAAAGTTATTTTCGTAAATTGATATATGCACAGTCCACTCGAGCGCAAGAAGTGACGCTCGAGCGTCAAACACAATAAGTTGTTCCGTTCGAGCGCATGAAGTGACGCTCAAGCGCCAAGACATAATAAAAAGGCATTATGGCTCGAGCACAAGAAGTGACGCTTGAGCGCAGAATACACACATCCAGTAGTTTTACAGACAATAGGCCAACGCTCAAGCACCCACCTCGAGCGTAGGAAACGCTGCTCGATCGTAGAAAACACTCTCCTAGTAGTTTTGCAGACCTGCAAAACTACTGAGAGTTCGCAAATCCCGCTCGAGCGGAGGACCAAAAATCTGGGCAACATAAGGTTTGAAAAACAAGCAACTAACCTGCCCAAACACAACCACAACCACCCCAAAGCCAAATTCAAGGAGATACAAGGGAAGCAAGAGGTAAACAACAATATGAAAGTATTAAACCCGAATCCAAGATACAACAAGAATCGAGTCAAAATCAGGATCGCTATAGAGGATTTGGGAATAGATTAGGAAAGAGAAAGGAAAAAGATAGATGAAATGTGAATAAAATATACCTACATTTCACCTAATTTCATACACATTTTCCCTTTCATTTTCCAAATCCCTCTCTAAATCCCCCAACCAAATAGAGCGTAAAGGATCGTCCTAAAAAGTTACCCAAAAAAATTTATTTGTGACAAAATTTTGTAAATATCGCTAATAGATTCACTTTTAGGATCAATAAAAAATTTTCCAAAAAATATTTAATTTTTTAGACAAAAATTTTGATCCCATCCGATATACAATGCACACTGTATGTAACTTTATCACAAAATTACATAAGTTTTCACGAACTTATGTAAGCAATCTCACAAAAATGTGTAAGTTGAATACAAATTCACGTAGGTTTTAATGAACTTACTCGAATTTGTTCTCAACTTATATCTTTTTGTGAGATCACTTATATAAGTTTAAAAACTTATATTAGGATTGCATACAATATACGTTGCACAATGGAATATGTCCCATATATGTATATGGTATCAGGCTACATGGCCTTTTGCTTAGTATGATTTCAATTTTATCCTTGTTGTCAATTATTGTCTATAATAAAATAGAACTTTCTGATGTGATATCAAAACTTCTTTTAACGTTTTATTTTATCTCTTAAAATATTCGAAAAAATCAATTAAACCCTTCAATATATTAGAAAAAAATAAATTTACATATTAAAATAATAAATTTTCATCTAAAAAAAACAAAAGAAAAAAAAATTATAAACAAAAAAGTAGTATATTTGGGTTATTGAGTATTTTTTAAAGAGTTGCTACTAATTTTAGTATCGAGTGACCTTCGCTCAATGATACAATCAGGTAAGTATTAATCTCGATATTGTAGGTTGAAATCGATATTCATCTTCATCGTTCACTGTATTGTTTCTCAAATTTATAAATAAAAAATAAATAAATAAAGAAAGAAGTTTCTTTCAAAACAAATGTAGTCAAAAATTTTCTCCACACAATTTTCAATATATTACTATTCGATCAGTTGGCTTGCTACAATTTCCAAGAGAGAGAGAAAACCGACCAACAATTTTGAGCTTCATTAGTTTTGCAAGACCGGATAAAAATAATTTGAGACTTCAACTGATAATATCAAATGAGAATTTTTATAATTTTTTAAATACTTTCATTTTAGTTTAAAATTTCTTTTTTTGACCTTTTAAGATAATATATATATGTTAAATATAATTTCTTAAATATATCCAAGAGTCTAATTGACATTTAGGAATAATTTGGGTGGTAAAATGAAATTTCAATATCATGTCAACAAGTTCCGTTTGATTGTGGACAGTAACTAACGGTAGAGGTGAAATCAATCTAAAATCAAACAGTTTAAATGTAAAATTGATATAATTAAAAGAACAATGAAGGGAAAAATAAAATGGGACATTAACTCATAAATCTTAAAATCAGAACTTATAGACCAACTAGTCCCACAATTATTTTAATAAACACACAAGTCCTTGTTTATTTAAATCAACACATTTACCACTCTTTTTATGATATGGTCAATTTGAAAATTCTCTCATTATTTTTAATTATTTATCTTTTAAAAAAACATACTAAATTTTTTTTATAATTATATTACTAATTTAGGCAAATCATTTCACATTCAATCCACCTAAAATATAACATGGGAATTATAAAAATCAAATCACATTCCTCATCCACTAGACATCCACGAAATAACAAGGAGTTCCCCCCTCGAGTGGGTCCTTTCCTTTCCAATTTATGTGCACAAGGGAACGTAATCAAAGAGGAACCATATTCCTACAAATCCGCTGCTACATCACCACACGAAGGGTAAAAATGTTAGCCAATCCCATCCCCACACACTACGGATCTGATTGAAGACAATACCAACAAAATAGGATCTCATATATCTATATAACAAGTAAAACGTGATTTTTTTTAACCTATAACGCTTCTAAAAATTCTAAGTTCTCATTATAAATTTCATAATTTTTGATTTTTAAAAATTAAAAAAATATTCTATTGGTTAGTTCTTATTCAATTTTTTTTTAAAAAAAAGGTTAATTACAAAAAAAAAAAAAAAAATCTCAGGATTTCACGTATTTTTTAATTTAAACCCCAGAGTTTTAATTTCGACAAATTAAACTTTGGTGTTTTATTGGTGTTTCAATATGAACCCTCTGTCCATCTCTATTTCACTTAATCTTCTTCCTTCTTTCAGATTCAAACCCACATATTCAAACTCTTGTATCTTAAAGCACCTTGGTCTCCAATCAAGATTCATCCATTTCATCTTTGCAGGATTTCGCATATTTTTCAATTTAAACTCCAGAGTTTCAATTTTGACAAATTAAACCTTTGAGTTTTATCGCGTTTCAATGTGAACCCACCGTCCATCTCCGTCTCACTTAATCTTCTTCCTTCTTTCAGATTCAAACCCACCGTCCATCATCCATTGCATCTTCACTGCCAAGAATATTGTCGTGATGGCAGCAAGAAAAAAAAATACAAAAATCTTATTTTTGGCCAACTTTCAAAGCTCCGACGGCATACAAAAAGGGGTGAAATAAAGCGGATAAGATGTGAAATAAAAACTAAGCCATAAGGTAAATCCAACGATGTGAAAATAAGGCCAAATGGAGTTACGAAGGGGGATATATAAGGGTTTGAATACGTAGGTTTCAATTTGAATATTTTGTCCAAAGAGAGAAAAAGATTTGGTCAAGTTTCGGAGGTCCGACAACAAGCAAAAAAAGGTGGAACAAGGCATATGAGGTATGAAATAAAAACTAGGCCATGAGGGGAATATAACGACCTGAAAATGAGGTGAAACAAAGTTACAACGAGTGAGATACAAAGGCTTGACCATGTGGGTTTGAATATGAAAATTATGCCCAAAGAGAGAACAAAAAATTTAACCAACTTTTAGAGCTCCAACGACATGCAAAAAAAGGTAGAACAAGGTGTATAAGGGGTCGAATGAAAATTAGGTCATGAGGTGAATCCAATAACGTGAAAAGGAGGCAAAACGAAGTTACGACGAGGGCGATACAAGGGTTTGAACATATGGGTTTGAATCTGAAAGAAGGAAGAAGATGAAGTGAGACAGAGATAGACGGAGATAGACGGATGGTTCACATCAAAACACGGATGAAACTCCAGGGATTAATTTGTCGAAATTGAAACTCTAGGGTTTAAATTAAAAAACATGCGAAACCCTGAGTTTTTTTTGTAATTAACCCCCAAAAATTAATATCTATTGATTTATAACTTTCAAATGAAAAGTATATCAAAAATTTTTTTTATAAAAAAAAATGAAAACTATATTAATCTATTTCCAAATTCAAATTTGAGGGTCGCTAGATATGGAACGTAATCTATTAATTTAAATTTAAAATTGACACAATATAAATTTAAAATTATAGTAATCTATCTCATGATTTATAAGTTTTAAATACAAATTAAAAATTATCATAATTAGCTCATAATTTTTGTATTAAGGAGTAATAAGAGTGACGTTGAGATTGTTTATATATTTATATATTTTACAAAAGAATGTTTTTAAGAAGAAATATTGTGAGAGTTTCAAAACCTCATACAAAATCTATATGTTATTATAATTGCAAAACATTGTCATCTTATTAAAGCTGAAAGTTGCAATTCTTTTTTTATTTTTTATCTTTTGATTTTGTTTAATTTTTGTTAATATGTGTCACAATATGATTGGTTTATAAATTAATTTTATATTCTTAAATAAAATTTTAAATTTAGATTCTTCCTTAAATTATGTTACCAAAATAAAATCAATATGCATTCCTCCATTCCTTAATTTATGAAATTTTAAATTTAAATTCTTTTTTTAATTATGTTACTACAATTAGAATGTGATCAATATTCACATGTATTATAATGATGTGTTATAATATTATTGGTCTAAACATAATATGTTATTAAGTATACGTATTCAAATTATTAATCGCTATTAAAAGTTTATATTTTTATTTTTTTGTCATTTTTTCTTTTAAATTTTATAATTTTTTTATATCCCTTTAAACTGCAAGGACTTAAATAATAAATTTTTTTAATACCAATTTTTTTTAACAAAAGACAAAAACATTGAGAAAATGAATACTTTTTTAACAATTGTCAAACATAATGGATTCTATTAATTTTTATATCCTAGTAATTTTTATTTTTTTTTAATCTTAATTGTCAATTAAACAAACTAAAATTAAAAAAATGAAAAATTTTTGGCTCAAATTGCGAAAAAGTGACAAAATGTGATAAACAATAGGGTAAATTACACTTTGCACCCCTACACTTGGTACCGAATCTCACTTTGTCTCCCTACATATGAAATCATAACAATAAACCCCTACAATTTTGGTCAAATCCTAGTTTGGTCCCTACACATAAAATCGTGGCAGTCAACCCCCTGCACTTTTACTCAAATTTCACTTTGGTCCCTATACAAGTGTCAATGTCTTTCTTTTGTTATTTCATTTTTAAATTTTTAACAAAATCTAATTATGTGACAAAAATGTGACTATGAATGAGAGTAAGAGAGGAAAATCATCCATATTTATCACCAATACACTTTATCCTACATGACAAGCATGTGAGAGTTATATAATATTATATATATATATGTTCATATGGTAAAAATTGGGACAAAAAGGCAAGAAAGTAAAGCTTTTGAAATAAATATAATAAAAAAAAGGGCAAAGAAATCAAAGGAAAAGATAAATAAATAGCTAGAAGACTGTGTTACTATGAAAAATAGAATTTCGTGATTCCAATTTATGCAAAATCCTAGTTCATCTTCTTAATTGTTCACAATTTACATTTTATTTTAGCCTAAGACAGTCATATTTTGATGTAAATTTTAGAATAAAGTGTGTATTGATGAAAAATATAGATGATTTTTCTTTCTTACCCTCATGTTGTAGTCACATTTTTATCATATGATTAGATTCTGTTAAAGATTTAAACAATTGAGTAACAGAAATGGGACATTGATATTTGTGTAAGGACCAAAGTGAGATTTTACCAAAAGTACAGAGGCGTTGACTGCCGTAATTTCACGTGTAGGGATCAAAGTAGGATTTGACTAGAAGTGCAAGGGATTGACTATCATGATTTCATGTATAGGGGCCAAAGTGATATTTGGTGTAAAATGCGGTGATGCAAAATGTAATTTACCCTAAACATTACTAAACATGTTAAAAATTAACAAAATGTGATAAATATTATATTTCGAATAAAAGTGACAAAATGTGATAAATGTTATTTTTCTAATAAAAGTGATAGTTCGTGAAATATTTTTTTGTATTTAAAAAAAAAAAAAAGTGATAATTTATTGGTCATCTAGAAATATTTTTAGATCAAATGAGAATGCCACTCTAAATTTTTTTCTTACCTTTTTTTTTATATTTTTTTTATATTTTATCCAAATACTTTTATTTTGTAAGAAATATAATTTTATTATATTTAAATATTTTATTGTAATTTTTAAATTAAAAATATTTTTTGAAAAATCATATTTAAATTATTTTATGCCATTATAAAATGTAATTTTTTTTAATATCAACTTATTCTATGATCTCTTTCTAAAAGGTATATTTGCTTTTGTTCATTAATATTAAATTTTTAATTAATTTTATTTATTATTAAAAAATATAAATTAGCAAATAATTTTATATATTTATATACACAATTTTGTTTCGATTGCTCATGTTATTTAGTGTCTCTATCCAAGTACATTCAAATTTTACATAAGTTTTCACTGAATTAAAAATTATGTTGCCCAATCTTTAAAAAATTACAGGCTTGACTTGAGTTGCTTGAATTGAACTAGCCCAAATTTACAAATCTAGCAAGGGAGTTGAAAGTTGCATGATTGAAATTGTGATAAATTAAAAATTGATATGTAAATTATGATAAAATTGTGAAACTTAAATTGAATTGAACTAGCCCAAATTTACAAATCTAGCAAGGGGGTTGAAAGTTGCATGATTGAAATTGTGATAAATTAAAAATTGATATATAAATTATGATAAAATTGTGAAACTTAAATTGTAAATTTCAATATTTTTTATTTTCATAATTTACATACAAAAATATAACTATTTATATTATTTTGTATAAACATATTTTATTTATTTTTTAACATCCCGTGCATAACGGATTTTCACTAATTGTTTATTGAAAAAAACAGAGGACAATACCACCTATTCCCAGATGAGATTTTTTGATAATATTTTTGAATAAAATTTCCTCTTTCATATTATTAATTCAAATCAATCATATGATAAAATTATTTATTTGAATCCTACATTCATAGGAAAATTGTCAAATTTAAATTTAAACAGTTCTCCTTCAATAATTAATGTCAATTCATACGTTTCAAATCACATATATTCATCCAAATGGAGCTTTAATTATAGAATGATAGTTGGCCAGTGGTTTGTTGGTCTTTAAAATCAAATGTGCAGCCCTATTGGATCGATGCCTAATTTTCTTAGATATTGTTGGATAATGTTTATAGTTTATTATTTTTTATTTATAAATATTGAATGTATTTATGTTTATTTTTGATAAGAGTAAAAAAAAAATTAAAAGAAAAAAGATTTAGTACACATGTATTTTAAAATTAATTTGAAATAAATGTGAGAAGGAATGGCTAGAGGTGGTTGCTGGTGAAATGTGATGGTCGATGGTGATTGTCAGTGACCCAAGTTGGTTGCCACTAACTGGAGGTGATTGTTGGTAGTGAAACATGATTTTCGAAGGAGACTAGAGAAGGTAGCCAATGATTGTTACGATGAGCGGGGTGGGTGGTGGGTGGTGGGTGGTGGCCGGAAGAAGTGGAAGAGATAAAAATGAATTATTTTCTAAATAAGTTAAACTAACTTCTTTTATATATATAACAATAAAATTTGTAAATTTTATAAATAGCTTACAAACTTTTGAAATAAAAATTGACAATAAATCATTTTTGTTT
This sequence comes from Camellia granthamiana, assembly GCA_036172215.1. NCBI lineage: Eukaryota > Viridiplantae > Streptophyta > Magnoliopsida > Ericales > Theaceae > Camellia > Camellia granthamiana. The sequence goes on along the minus strand of CM069907.1, from coordinate 45,242,888 downwards.
ACAATTTTTAAATTTTTCATAAACATAAATTCAAAATTCAAATACAACCTATCACTCAATTTTAAAAATCAAATTCAACTTGATGTTAACTACTCATACAATGACATGAACGTCCCTAATAGTCATTTTTTAGCGACAGATTCAAAAAAAAAATACAAGAAATGTTATTGATTGTTAATTTTAACGACAGATTTAGAAAATCATCATAAAAAACCTCACTACTTTTCAGTTTTTAATGACACATTCAACAAATAGTCACACACAAAAAAAAATAAAAAAATAAAAATAAAAAACAAAAACAAAAACAAACAAAAAAACAACAACAACAACAACAACAACAACAACATCAACATCAACGATTCTAATAAGTCCAACTATTAGGATCGCCCAATAATTTACTCATTTTTTTAATATAATTTTTCAAAAATAAATAAATTGGGTTAGTGTCAAACTCCCGTAACTTAAATTTAGCATGAGTAACTCAATTTTTTTATGTGACAATTATCTTTGTTTTTGATGTGTTTTTTGCTTCTTTTTTTTTTTTTAATATTAAAAGTCATTATGGAATATTAATCAAGCTATTTATGGAGATTCAGAATTACCTATCTTACTAATTTTTTTGATTTTTTTAACTTCTAATTTTATGTGAATTTTTTATTGATTTTTAATGGATATTGCCATTGTGGGTGTAGATGAAAATATGTGTTTGTTTTTATTAACGGGTTATATATATATATTAATTGGAAAAATAAGTTGTGTAAATACATAATAAAAGAAAATCTTGTGTTTTAATCATGTAATTCGAATCGTCCTATTATTTTAATCGAGTTAGTATTTGAGAGAGTAATTTATGTGAATATGGGCCGAGTTAAGTCTGTCATTCTTAGATGTTGGGCCGCACTATGGACCGAGGTGAGAGCTTGGATAGCCCTGTCATGTTACAAAAGGTTGCTGGGCCGGCCAATGGGCCTTGAGATGGTTGTGTGCACCATTAGTGGACGGACTAGAATGGAGTGTTGTAGAAGGCCAAGCTAGGGTTATCTCGGCGAGATGACTCAAGGTGATCAGTGATGGCACGGTCCGGTTAGAGTATTTTCACCAAATAGCTCGGCTAGGCATAGTAAGTCGAGCTAAGTGATGACCATCTCACTTGGTTAGCAGTAAGGAGGTTGTTATCATGATAGGCATTATCCTTGGGAATGTAATTCCTAAGAAGATTCTGCTTAGGAGAGTTAGAGTCTTACTAGGATTGTGCCAGGGAATGTGATTCCTAGGAGGAATTTGCTAAGGAGAGTTAGAGTCCTACTAGGATTGTGCCAGGTGGATTCTATAAAAGCTCATGACATGGCCTATGCACAGGTATCACAATTTTTACTCTCGAATACACAGAGCTTTTATGTCTATTGTCTATTTTGCTGACTTAGGCATCGGAGAAGTGTAAACTTGATCAATAGGATTATACGAGAAGATTATTTCGCGCTCGTACAATTGGCACCGTTTGTGGAAATCATACAGAGAACAAACCTTTTGATTGAGTTTTTCTTCAATTAATGTCAATGGCGCGTAACGAAGACTTGCCCCATTTTGCTTTTGATGGGCAAACCCCGGACGGAGACGGGAGACGCGAAGGTTTTCCTTTCGTCCCGCCTATGTCAAAATTGGATCCCCAGCAACGGAATCCACGGAGGGACAAGAGAGAAAGACGGGGCACAAGTCCACGTCTCACTTAAAGCCCTGATGGACAGACGCAGAGGATGGATCCTCAGGTTCTAGAAGATCGCATAAGGAAGCAAGACGAAGTGATAAGAAGAATGCCAGTTAACATGGAGACCATGAAGAGCCAGATAAAAGGCAAAGGGGTGGCAAAAGAAGAGATGGACAAAGACAAGATGCACTCTCGCCACTCAGAAGATCATGACAGGCAAGTCACACCATCACAAATTGAAAATATAAGCCTCAGGACAAGCGACACATAATCAAGCACTTCCAGGACTCATTTCTCCATGTCTGAGAGAACGAGGACTGAAAGGTCTTGTACAGAGGGAAGTAGTTATTGGCCCTTGCATACACACCAAACGACATCTAGGCACACGGAGTTGCCTAGGTCGGTAGACTTGTGGTCAGTGCTAGAAGAAAGGGCTCGAAGGAGAGAAGACACCTAGGCGCGCGACCCCCAATGGGTCTCTGCTTTGCGGCGCTTGGCTCCTTGGACACATGAAAATGTTGAGGTTGGAATGCCAGTACCACCCCTTGCTTACGAGCCAACAGACAAAGTGCTAGCAAGGTTGCAAAGCTCACCGTTCGTTCCGGCAATAGAGAATGCACCGTTACCATTGGGCTTCCATCAACCCAAGTTTATCACTTATAAGGAAAAGTCAGACCCCTACATGCACTTAAGCCACTTCCACCAAGTGATGGTCATATACTGACAGAACGAGGCTCTAATGTGTATATTGTTTCCCTCAAGCTTAGGCGATCTAGGCTTGACATAGTTTGAGAGGTTGCCAAAAGGCAGCATAGCTTCATGGGCGCAACTTGGAGAAACGTTTGTTACCAGGTTTAAGACAAACACCAAAACGCCGGTAGAGGTAGACCAGTTGCTCTCCATCGACATGGGCGAGAAAGAAATATTAAAGTCTTACAACAATCGGTATTGGGAGATTTTTAATCAAATTGGAGAATGCCTCACAAACCTAGCTATCGTACAGTACAAATAGGGTCTACCAGTGGGCAATAAATTGAGGGATTCAATGACAATGACGCCACTCCTCACAATGGAGGCTTTGATAGAGAGGGTGCATCTGCACATCAGGGTAGATGAAGATGGCGCTCGCGCCAACGTAAAATCTGGCACAATAGCGATATCGGACAAAAAATTGATGGCAAAAGTTAACACGATCAGCCAAGAAGAACCACCGAACAAAAATGGTCGGGGAAGACGTCCAAACAGTGAGGACTCTTAGGCAAGAAGGTTGAGAGTCCGCACTGCCATCACTACGGTGTTCAATAAGCCTATCTACAGGATTCTTAGCGAGATACATGACGAACCCTTCGTTCGACGGCCAGCCAAGTTGGGAGAAGTGTAGAGGGGTTATGATGATAGGTACCATTGCACCTTCTATGATGAAAAGGGGCACCGAATTGAAAACTGTACACCATTAAGGCAACATCTAGAAGAGTTAGTGGCTGCAGGCGACCTTGACCAGTATATTGAAGAAGGAGCACAGCCAGCCCCCCAAGACTGCAACGGACCAAATGGGACGCCAGCCAACGGTCCACCCCAAGGCATAATCAATGTGATACATGGGATCATCGAGTCTGAATAAGTATGTGAACTTAGAGGGATGATAAAGAAGCTTGAACACATGCGAGAGGTACTAAGTACACAGCCTACCGTAAAAAGAGGAAAGATGGAGACAACAAACGTCATCACCTTCTCTGATAGGGACTTAGCAAGATTGAAAAGCCCTCACAATGACGCATTGGTAGTTATGCTATGGGTTAAAAGCTACGACATCAAGCGGATCTTGATTGACCAAGGAAATTGATACGAGATAATGTACTACGAGACATTCAAGCAATGCAAACTGAAGGACAAAGACTTGGCACTCCCGACACCCCCTTTGGTCGGCTTCAAATCAATGCCAGAATGGCCGGTAGGCAAGATAATTTTTCCGGTCAAAGCTGGAACGATGACAAAACAAATGGAATTCTAGGTATTGAAAGTCCCTTCTACTTACAACATAATCTTGGGAAGAGTGTGGTTGCACGCCATATGGACAGTAGCATCAACCTACCATCAGATCATACGGTTCCCTAACGAAGCTGGATTGATTGAAGAGGTCTTAGGAGACCAAATCATGTCCAAGCAGTGCTTCGTAACAATAAACGGCAGCCAGGCTACAAAAGGGTTCGTACAAATGATAGAGGAGCCAAAAAGTAATGAGCTGTTCGCAGACATCAGCAAGGCAGTCGAACAGAAAGCAATGGAAGACTTGGTGGAGGTAAAGATAGATAAGAAAAACCCAGAGAGGTTTTTTTTGCTCGACTTGTCACTATCCAGCGCCAAGAGAATAAAGATTATGGAGTTTTTGACCTCTAACATCGAAATGTCTGCCTGGACACTGTATGACATGCCTAGCATTGACCCCAACTTCATCTACCACCAACTCAATATCCACCCAACTGCCAGACCAATTATACAGCGAACTCGCCGATCGGCACTTCACCACACCGAGATAAGGATTTAGGCTAAAAAAGGTTGGCAGGTTTGACCAACACAACATTTTGTACTCTTTTGCCGAGATAAGGATCTAGGCTAAAGATGGTTGGCAAGTTTGACCAACACAACCTTTTGCATTCTTTAGCCGAAATAAGGATTTAGGCTAAAGAAGGTTGGCAGGTTTGACCAACACAACTTTTTACACTCTTTTGCCGAGATAAAGATCTAGGCTAAAGAAGGTTGGCAGGTTTGACCAATGCAACTTTTTGCATTCTTTAGTCAGGATAAAGATTTCGGCTAAAGAAGGTTGGCAGGTTTGACTAACGCAACTTTTTACACTCTTTAGCTGAGATAAAAATCTAGCCTAAAACCAACAATTTGCACCCTTTAGCTGAGATAAGGATCTAGGCTTAAGAAGGTTGCTAGGTTTGACCAACACTTTTTTCATCCTTCAACTGAGATAAAGATCTAAGCTTAAGGAAGGTAGGTGTGACCAACTTTTTCCTCTCTTTAGCAAAGACAAATATCTCAACCCAAAAGGGTTTACAGTTTTGCCCACCAAGTTGTTCTCTAACCGAGATAAGTATCTCGGCCAAGAGAAGGTTGGCAAGATAAGGTAAGGCCGAGCTGATTAGTCTGGCTAGACATGTAGTCAGGATGATACATTACAAGGAAAAGCATAGTGACCGAGCAAAAAGTTCAAAAACTTTTTTCATTGATTGAAAGATGATTACAAGAGGCAGGGCATATCGCCCAGTTACATAACAAAGAACAAAAAACAAGAAAAAAACAAAGAAAAAAGTGAGTTCTATCCTGATCAAGCAAAAATGTCATCAAGGTTAGCATCTAGGTCCCCATGGACTTCACCACTAGGCAGGCCGATTCCGGCTTCATCTTCCTGTGTTAGATCGGCCACGGGCACTCCGTCGATCGTGCTTGGCACGGTTTGGCTAAGTAGATCCACCCGAACGGGTATTAAAGACTGGCAACCGAGGTTAGTGTTAGCAAGAGGAGCATTAACTGGGTCAGGAATCTCCTCTTCGTCCTCCTTCTCTTTAAGAAACTTCTGCTGGATTGCATTTGCTTAGTCCATCATATAGCTCGGTATGAAGTGGGGCGGAGGGTTCAAGAAAATTTTGGAGTCATGCCCCTGACTAGCTTTTCAACCGCAACCTTCCAGCCGCATTTGAAGAATATTTCCTTGGCTACTTCACACTGTTGGACATAGGTTTCTTCACCTTCCTTGAAACCTCGGTCCTCTGCATCCTCTGTCTTCTTCTTCCACTCCTAGATCTCGGCGTTTCTTTTTTTTTTTCTAGCTTGGCGAGCTTCCGCAAGTAGCGGTCTTTTTTCTTGGCCAGGGTTTTTGCTTGTCAGCCTCGGCCGTATTGACTAGCTCATCCAGTCGTTCATTTTCAGCAACCACCTCGGCCAGTTTCGCCTTTACCTCCTACAGCTCGGCCGCTTTGGCGTTTGAATCAGCTACAACCAACTGCGCTATCTTTCGCAGTTCAAGCACATGTTTGTGGCGTGGCTTTTTTACACGACCTGCGGTTTAAATAAAGAGGTGTTAGGGTATAAACTGAGCAAATAGTTGAACACAGTGGACTTATATTAGCGAGTAGAGGACTTACTAGCACCATGGACTTAGAAGCCGACCGAATGGCCTTGAGTTCGATCAAGTGGTCATGATGCTCCATGTCCGCTGGAAGATAGAGGCTTTTTGAAAGGTTAAAAGCGAGCATGTGGTCTTTTTCAGCAACCACTGAATCCTTGGTGGACACAACGCGGTTTTTATAGGACATTTATGGGGCCCAAACAGAAGGGGAAGAAGGGCTTGCTCAGCTAGAACGGGCAGGTTCTGGGTTCGGCAGCATAGGATCAGGCAGCATAGTCTCTTTCTCATCCACCAAACATTGTTGTTCAATTGACGAGGTGCGTGCTCGCTTGTTTTGCCGAGATGTGGTTGCCTTGATGGTTGCAAAGGCAATGACTGTCTCACGTGGTTGACCGAAGGATGCTTGTTCGGTTTAGACTTCGGCAGAGGACTATTCGGTGATCAGAGCTCGCACGACTCTCCTTTTGGCCATCTCTTGCTCTTCGGTAAGAGGAATAAGGTTGATCTGAGGTAGGTTGGGATCCGATTCAAGCAAAAGCTCAAGCAAGAAGTCTGTAACTCTGTTTTTTCTCTTGCCGTTGTAATGATATGACAGTACTACTCCTAGAAGCTCGGTCCAGTCGCGATGGCAATACCGTAAGGCAACTCGTAGCACGACTTGGTTAGCGTAGGTGTAGTTTGTTTTCAACTAGTTCAGATCTGCAAAAAAGAACCAAGTGTTAGCACGACTACGTAACGATACAAATTTTTAGAACAACCGAGCTATGCTCACCAGGGGTTCCTTTATTCCAGTTGATATTGTAACCCGGTATTTGGGGCCTTCTAATCTTCAAAATTACCAGAGACCCAGAGAAAATTGTCGTTGTTCAGATCCTTGTCTGGAGTACGTATAATAACCCTCGCCACTGATTACAGAATAACTACTGATTACTGTTAAACTGAGACTAATTATGATTGACAATTGAATTAATTGAACTACTGAACTGACTGACAGAAAACTGGAACTGAATAGACTGAGTATATATGTTATTTTGCATTCTATCTGTTTGACTAATTGATTATCTGTTTGTATTTTTATGTTTAAACTGTTAATCGAAGGCCTTATCGGCGGCCGAATCTGAAATTGATTTGTGTTTTGCGATCATCATGATTTATGTGATTTTAGGTGTATTTATCTGAAAAGTGATTTGGTATGATTAAACTAGATTAAAATAAGCGAAATTGCATTGTTGGACTTATTTACCAACTTGCCATTGTTAGTGGGCCATGTAGGCTAAACACATTTGAGCCTTTACACACTCAAACACACATTTCATCAGCTCATTTTCTTGTTCCCACTGAATTAGAGAGAGAGGAAGTGAGAGAGTTGAATTCAACTTGTTGATTTGGCTTGGAATTTGAAGGAATTGAAGTATAGATTGCTAGATTGAGCTTCTAGTCTTGCATTGGAGACCTAAGGTAGATCATTGACCTTTTTCATTGTGCCTTTAAAGTTAATTTTTGTATGGTTCTTGCCAAATTGAAGAATTAAGTCATGAATTGGTTCAATAGTGTTGAATTAGAGCTCAATTGTTGCATGTATGTATGTATTTGGAAGTTTTGAGGTTGTAAGTTCGTGTTTCCTCCCATGCATGTTCATAATATTGCTCTAGTCCATGTTGTCATCATGTTTTTGAAAGATTGGGCTCATTAGAGCATGTATTGAAGCTTTGAATTGAATTAAAACTCATGCATGTTCATTTGAATTGATGTTCTTGAAATTTGGTTTGAAAATGTATTTAATTGAACTCCCTTTGGGCTTTGATTTCCCAAATTGAGCTTTGAATCATGTTATCTTATGTGTTTACAAGGGTTTTCTGGAAAATTAGCCCAAGGAGATTGGTTTTGATGCTTTAAAACTTGGTTTTTGGCTTGAAGGTGCAATCTAGATTTTCCAGATTTTGCACTCCCGCTCGAGTGGGGAAATTGGCGGTCGAGCGGTGAATTCGAGCATCCAGTACTTTGCACTGTTTTACAGTTCGCTCGAGCGGCGGAATTAACGCTCGAGCGGAGTCCTGTTTCTCACGCTCGAGCAGACGTCGAGCGGGAGTCGAGCGGAGATTTCACCTATCCACTACTTTTGACTATTTTGCAGAACGCTCGAGCAGGAAAGTCTACGCTCGAGCGGATACCTTTGTCTGCATTGAACGCTCGAGCGGGGAAATCCACGCTTGAGCGGGACTCTGTTTTCCTGAAAATTCTGAAATTGTTTTCTAAGTGCATCTTTGCATCCTCATTCCATCCTAGGCATTCTTAGGCCTAGTTTAAGACATCGTAATGAGGATATAGACGTAGAACACACCGAGGCAAATTAGGGATTAAGTTATTATCTTTCCCAACTGTGAAACTTAGTGTGTGTTCAATCTGTTAACTGTATAGGGTTGGCATTCCGAGGAGACGCTCTAACTTACTGTAGCCCAGAACTCTGTGAGTAACAATTGTGTAAAGATATGTTCAAAATGATTATCTTCTGAATACTGAACTGAACTGTTTACTGAACTGATATTGTTTACTGAATGAATGTATGTCCTATATTCTGAACTGTACTGTGGCATCCATAGCACCTACTGTTTACTGTTACTGTTACAGAGATCTCTGTTGGTTCCCTTGTTGGAACCACTACTGTTTACTGATTGATGGCCATCATTTACTGTTCGGTCTTTTAAGACCTACTGTTTACTGTACTGCTATGCTAATGGACGTACCACATATGACTGTTTGACTGAATGACTGAATTGCTGTTTATATTGAACCGAATCAATTGAACTGTTTTCATTACTGTAAGGACATTCATTCTTAACCTCTTTACGCATTATGTTATTCACTGGGCTTTAGCTCACTGTTTATATATATATGTAGGTGTACAAGCACCAGACCGGAGCTAGGAGCGTGGGGTAGATTTCCTTTTTGTCATGCCAACCACCGTGCCTCACTGCGAGGTTCCGAGCCTATCAAGCTTTGGCTTAGGGGTGTTCTAACCTCCCCCGTCTGTCTTTGTATATGTTTTTGTGATAACCGCTTAGACTGATAAACTGTACTGTACTGTTTAATAGGGATTAAATCCCTACTCTGAGTGACTGTATATATATTGTACATACAGTTCTGTACTGTTTACATATTTGTATAAAAAGTTTTTTTGCATATAGACTGCCATAGCTCGTTGGACATTATTTAGTACTGTATTGGCTTCCGCCAGGCCCTGTACTCTATTTTACTGTATTACTGTTAAGCAGGCCTTCGGTAATCTCGGATTACTGGCTGGTTACGGTGCTAAACCCATAGGGCCGGGTTTGGGTCGTGATAGTACGCTTAACGATTTTCTCTCGGCCCTTCCTGAGGTGTAGGTAATGAACCCAACCATCGTTATTTGGCTAAGAGAGTATTCATGAAATAGCTCGGCCAATCCAAGTTTGAGACTGAGATGGCAGTTTAGCTCAGCGATTCCATTTATTATTCTGTATGTATTTGTAGATAATTGGATGGGACACAATCTAGTTTGTCTAAAAAACTCGCAGATGAGGGGTTGGACAGGGAACTAAAGCCTGGCTTCTACGATGAATATAAGGGTAAAAAAGACGAAGCCCGGTTTGCCCCAAGGCGTGGTTCCCAGTTCGGCTAGCTTGAATTGTACATTGTCAGGGATGTTGTATTCCCTTCGGAACTCAGCTATGGCACCGAGCGAACTCACGAGGAACCGGTATTTGCCCATGGATGTGTCCTTAGTTTGTGTATAAATATCTGCTCGGCTCCTTAGCCCAGCGTTGTGGTGAATGGTGTACTTAGGTAAAACCTAGTCAAAGTCTGCACAGTGAAGAACATAGAATATGTTATGGCCAGCTAGTGACCGGGCTAAGGCATTAGTGTAAATTAGTTTGCTCGGCTAAAACTGAGGCAATGTTTTAGCCTCATCCTAAGAAAATGTGAGATTTTAGCACGGTCTATGGGGGAGCACGGTCATGTTTAGATGATGTTTTCCTAGTTCGATGAAACACGTCTAAGTGAACACAAACAAGTTTGTAGCTCAGTTTCAGAACGATTTTGGATCACAAACCAAAATTCTTGTTGAATTTCAATTCCAAAGTGGGGGAGGAGTTTTCCTTAAGGTGTGGAGTTTTTGGGAGCTAATACAATTCTGAGTTCATTTTTACATGTAATAAACGCTAACAATACTATTGTAGTATGGGTTCATAATCCAAAAACATGAAGAGTCATATAGAGTGCACGAAAGAATATGAAACTTACAAGTCTTTTGAATAAAGACACAGGTCCGCCAATGGCGTTACAGCAACAATGTTAGGTTTGATTTGATGACGAAAACGATGGTACCAAGGCTTGAATACAGACAAGTGTAGGATTGAAGTTTTTGGTTGCCAAGACTAGGGAGGTTAGAAGATGAACAGTAGACGTGACTGTTCGAAATTAAGGGGTTGTGTTTATAATGAAGGCAAAACGGGGGGCCTTTTTAAATTTTTGGTAAGTGTATGACGACTGTTACAATACGGAGGGGCAATCGGCGCATGCCACTTGTCCTAGTAAGGACACAATGTCAGTTACATGGGACAACGGGCTGTTCGATCGGTGCGGTTTCTGGAAACCGAGCTCCCTTCTGGCAAACATGTTTTTAGCTCGGTTGGGTTGAATATTTTGGTTCAATTGGTTTGAATATCTAAGCACGGCTTGAGAAAGCTAATCCCAATCACGTTTCACAGATAGAATTAAAGGGCAATTGAAAGGGTAATTTATGTGAATAAATTGGGTTGAGCTAAGTTTGTCATTCTTAGATATTGGGCCGCACTGTGGACCGAGGTAAGAGCTTGGATAGCCCGGTCACATTGCAAAAGGTTGCTAGGTCGACCAATGGGCCTTGAGATGGTTGTGTGCACCATTAGTGGATGGACTAGAATGGAGTGCTGTAGAAGGCAGAGCTAGGGTTATCTCGGCCAGGTGATAACCATCTCACTTGGTTGGCACGGTCCGGTTAGAGTATTTGCACCAAATAGCTCAACTAGGCATGGTGAGCCAGGCTAGGTAATAACCATCTCACTTGGTTGGCAGTAAGTAGGATGTTATCATGATAGGCATTATCCTTGGGAATGTAATTCATGAGAGGACTTTGCTTAGGGGAGTTAGAGTCCTACTAAGATTGTGTCAGGGAATGTGATTCCTAGGAGGACTTTGCTGAGAAGAGTTAGAGTTCTACTAGGATTGCGCCAGATTATACGACATTTGGAAGAGTGTGAACTTGATCAACAAGATCATACGAGAAGATTATTTCGCACTCGTACAATATTGATAAAATTTTGATATTGACATGACTTGACATGCATGACTCGTGTTTGAATTGTTAAAAATTAACTTGATATCAGCTCATGAGAAAAACTAGCCAAGTTTAAAAATAATTTAAAATTGATTAAGTTTTTAACCCAAGTTTGAACAAGCTACTATTTATCTCGATAAGCTTATAGAACAAATAAAAAAAAATTAAACAACTAGAACTTGACTCATTATTGACTTGATTAAAACCCTCACTTGAGATTGATTTTAAAAGTAAACAATCTAAACATATTTTGAAACTCGTCAAAATAAACAAGTTAAACTTGAGCAAGCTCATACTAAACTGAGGCTCTGTTTATAATCTCCTTAAATAAGAAGTTTTTTTAATTAAAAAAGCCAAAGGGAAATTTTTTAAGGTCCCAGATATTAAGATTTTATAAGATAAATGACATACAATATTTTCATAGTAGTTAAGGTCTCTCAACATTTTCACAGAAAAAATTTGACTTAGAGAAATTTTGCCCGACTTAGAGAAATTTCACCCTAACTCAAAGCAATTACAATTTTCACAAAGAAATTTTGAAATTTCTCTGTAAAATCAGAGAAATTTCTCAGTGAAAATTGAAATTTCTCTGAGTCGGGAAAAATTTCTTTGAATCGAGCAAAATTTCTTTGAGTCGAATTTTGTTTGTAAAAATATTGAGGAATCTTAGATAATAATAAATAAATAAATAAATAAAACATCTTAGACCTCTCTTACTGCACAAAGTTAGAAAGGGATATTTCACTACTTTTTCCAAAGCCAAAAGCAAATAAGTCTGTTTGAGATGACTCGATCAACCTTATACATCAATCATTCACGTTTTCTATAAAACTTGAAAAATGCATCCTAAACATATTAACTTTTTCACCTTATAAAAAAATCAAATACCAAAAAAGCCTTAACAGAGTTTTTTTTAGACATAAGGATGGGCTTGGTTAAATTCTCCACCTTTATAACTGTGCCCAAAGGGATAAACTACTGAGTGATCTTTACTACCCCCTTCCAAGAAATTTTTTGTCAAATTTGGTGCAATTTAACATTTTGTACGAAAATCTTGCTTGATTAGCCCATAGAATGTAATGCCCCGAAATAAATACCATAATCCAACTCCCAACAATATATACACAATGATATAGACAAAACGGTAATCTTTCATTAATCAGAGTTGCTGTACAAAAGGTGACACATGTGATATACATTCATAAATAGTTCATCCTAAATCTACATCATGAGTTATAAATAGTAATATGAAATGAAAGCTAGATAGATATTCACATACCCTAAAGTCATACATCTTTCCAAGGCCGTGCTTGGTTATAACAAAATGAGTCAGAAGCTCAATACAAATAAAGCCCCAGGCTTGTCCAAAAAGTTAAACACAAAATAAACAAAATTAGCCTTCAGCTCCACAGTCCTCCCAAGCTAAGTCCTTGGCGAAGGCATATCATCAGCACTTGAAAATGGTTTATCCCAAGTAGGATAAGTCAAAGCCTAGTAAAAATAATCTAAAACAATAGATGAATTTTAACAAAGATATAAGTATGATGTGCATAAACAATGCCTGTGATAAAATCATCCATAATCCACAAGATCATAAGATGCCAAGTTTTATATCTCATTTCATTGTTCATGTCCATTTCATTCAATTAACCAATACTGAGGATACAACTCATTGGGTCTCAAATCAATATAGTTATCATACAAATTCATTTATTTGCCATTTTATGGAAATTTCGTTTGCAGGATTGGCACCCATATATTGAAACGGTTTTCGGGACTTTCACCCTAGACACACATGCCAACTTAATTCACTGAGTCCATCATCTTTCTCCTCCCAAACATGAAGTACATCCATTTTCTCCTCCCAAAAATCATACATATACAATGTATTAAAACACAGTCATGTTCAATGACAATCAATAAGAGATTAGTTTCAATTCACCGAATCTTCATGCAATGTCTATAACAATCATAACTATCCTCCACCGATAGCTCAAAAACAGATATTTCTAAATAGATATACAATCTCCAAGACAGATAAATTATCTAAATTTTCATGGGTAAGAGGTAATACATATCCAACTCTACCATTTATATAAACATTTATCCAATTTCACATTTCTAACACCAATTCCATTATTTATACAAAATAATTATTAGAAACAGATTAGGGCAAAGCTTTTTTTTCTCCCAAAATCCAATCAATGTGTCAAAATCAAAAATTTTGACACATCCTTATATCTACATCCATAATCATTTTCTATACTTTCATTTAAAAACCCCTCTTTTGATTTTAAACCAAAACCCTAGATTTGTCTAAAATCTTCCAAATCCCAACATCTATTTACACAACAACAAATAACTAAGTTAAAAATCATAGGAGAGTGTAGAAAGTCCCTACGTCAAGTTTAAAAGACTAAGAGGTGAAGTGAAGAAACTCCAAAGACGCTGTAACCACGATTTATTCAGATGAAAACATAGCTCTTGAGATGCTCTACCTTTTTCCCAAAGACACTAGAGTAGAGAAACTAATGGATCTAGGTGAAAATGTAGAGAGGGAGTGAGTTTTAGAGAGAGAGGGTCACGATTTAGGGTTTTGAGGGGAAAAGATATGAAAAAGTGATACAAGAAAATGCTACTACGAACTGATATACGCACAGTCCGCTTGAGCGCAAGAAATGACGCTCGAGCGTTAGACACAATAAGTTGTTCCGCTCGAGCGTAAGAAGTAACGCTCGAACACCAAGACACAATGAAAAAGGGCGACACCGCTCGAGTGCAGGAAGTGACGCTCAAGCGCAGATTACACACTCCCAGTAGTTTTGCTGACAATAGACCAACGCTCGAACGTAGAAAGAACCACTCAAGCGTGGAATACACTCTCCCAGTAGTTTTGCAGACCTACAAAAGTATTGAAAGTTTGCAAAGCCTGCTAAAATATTGTTGAAGATGAGTTATCATTCTATTTTGTTATTGCATTTACCATTTCTAGATCTTTGTGTACTCTATTGCCATAAAACCCTAGGTTTTTGTTTTTTGTTTTTTTGTTTTATTATGTTTTTTCGGTTTGGAGATTTCGGCACTGATTTTTCGAAATTATACATTTAATTCGAAACTTAACTTCCGAATAAAAGTGATTAGTTCGACAAATTTGTTCTGGGAAAAAAAAAACTTTCAATAGTTGATGTCCGAATATAATGAAATAATTTTGGCAATTGATGTCCAAATATAATGTGATAATTTGGCACTGGCTATCCGACTGAACACCACAAAAAAAAAAAAAAAAAAAAAAAAAAAAAAAAAAAAATTGCACAAAAAAATTAACATTTTCATCTTTGATAGAGTACCTAGGTGTGTGGAAATAGAATTTCCCTCCAAAGAGTAATTTGTAATGAAATTACAAATCTCATAAAGGAAAATGTAAGTATTCAAATGTGAAAAGAGGTTTATATAAAGTAGTAACCTTAGGTGATGTCAGTGTAATTTACCCTCTATGTATATATATATGTGGGGATATATTTTCTGAGTACCAACACGTAGCCAAGGTGACGCCGACGTGTCAGCTGAGGTGCCACGTGTCCTAGTCTTAGCGCCAAGGTGATCTCAGCTAGGCCGAGGTTATCTCCGAAGATATCAGAGTTCGGGATAAGCAGACAAGGGACAAGAGTCCTAGAATAAGGGAGGACCTCAGCTTGGATAAGGATAAAGCTTTTAGAGAGTTTATCTTTATCTATTGGAGAGTCCAAGATGAGCACTGAGCTAAAGTCCATTGGAGCTAGGCTTCTATTGGGACTAGGATTGTGTTGATTATAAAAAGGAGGCACCCCCATGGGTCTAAGGTACACAATTTATATTCAGAATAGTGAATTAAACATTTTTGATATCTTGGAGAAATAACTGACTTGATCGTCGGAGTGCCCGCAGGTGGACGAACCATCGCCAGAATCTCTTCTTTCTATTACAGGTCATCCAGGCGCCATTTATTCTGCCAGTGCTCTCCAGTTGAATACTGAGTTGGCAGTGTGGTCAGAAAATCACTCACACAATATATATATATATATATATAATTAGAGAGAATAGAAATGAGTGAAGTTGTGAATATAAAAAAATAAATTAATAAGTACTATATATGTTTGTGTATATATATATCTATACACTTATATATAAGTGGGAGTTAATATTAGCTATAGTACAAGATGGCTTTTATTTTTCTTTCCACTTTTGCCCCTATTTTGTGTGCTGTGTTTTCTTCTTTTTTCTTTTTTCTATTTTCTTTATTATTTGCTTGGACAATTTCATAATTTTTATATTTTTTTATAATTTTTGTCTCTTTTGATAACACTTATAAATCAATTTTTTAATAAAAAAATTTCACTAATTGTGTTTGATTGCAATTTTAGATTATAATTTATTGTATTTTTTCAACTAATTTGAAAAATTTAAAAAAAAATGATATATTTTTAAGTTGTAAAATATAATTTTTGAAACTTATTTGAGACTTTGAATTTATATGGACAAAATAACTCTATTTCTTTTGTTTTAATTATAATTTTTGAGTGGATGTTAGATATTTGCATATGACATGTAATCAAATAAGTTTAACTTTTTTTTTAAACAGAATATAAAAAGTTATACTAAACAAATTTGCAATTTATTTTATTTTTTTGAAACTAATAATCTAAAACATTATAATCATAAAAATTCGGTTACAAGTGATACCAAATTGAGTTATTATTTATCAATACTCTATTCATAATAAACATGAGTAGGAACCTATTAAATCACTAAAACTGTGACACATGAAATGATAAGTGTTTTGAGAAGTTGGTAAAAAGTTGACTTTTTGATTTTTTTAGTCTATTTTGTCTTTTTGTAGATAAAAAATGTGAGAGGTGATGTGACTCAAAATGGGTAACAAGCTAAAAGATGGCTTTTTTAGCCCTTCCCAAAAGACCTCAAAGTATTGTACATAATTTGTCATATTAATATTTATTGTCATTCAATGATGGCAAATAATATTCAAATATTTTTTTTTTTTGAGCTGATTTTACAAATACTTATAGTAAAGCTTTAAATTTTTTACTTCTTATGATAAGGTAATTACTGCTAGAAAAAATCTATGTATTTGACAAATGATAAATGTTTTTTTTTTTTTTTGGGGGGGGGGGGGGGAGGGGAGAGGGAGGGGGGGAGGGGGTGTTTTAAAGTTTAAGTGAGTGTTGGATAGGATAATATCAAATGTTGCTTAAGTAAATAAGAATTTTATGAGAGCGTTTAGAGATTAAAAATGTCAAATATTATTACTTAGCAGTCACCCAAAAAATAATATATTTTTGAAGATACTTTTATGTCATTTCAAATTATTTTTCCTTTTTATCCAATTAATAGTAAAAAATAATTCAATTTTTTTAGGACATCCTAATCAAACATAATGCAATAATCTCCAATTCTTATTTGAGATTAATGATATAACAATAGAATTGGGAAAATTGTAATTAAAAAAAAAACAAACTAGAGTTTGAACTCTTTTTTTTTTTTTTTTTGAACCTAGAGTTTGAACCTTATAAACTCCAATTCTTGTTCTAGAGTTTGAATTTTATAACAAAATAAATTATGAATTTTTAATTTTATCAGTTTAAACCATAAACTTTTGATTTGCTTTCAATCTAAACTATTTATCTATTTTTTAAAAGTAAAATAAATGAAAAAATATATATATTTTACTCATAAAATTCGACAGAAATTATATTTTAGATATTTTGAGTTTAATGACTAAATATTATTTTTTTTTCATCCGTTTTATTTAACAAAAATAGACAAATAGTTTAGATTGAAAACAAATCAAAAATTTAGAATTTAAATTGATAAAATTAAAAATTCAGAATTTATTTTGTTACATGGTTCGAAACTTGGGATTTTTTTTTTTTTTTTTTTTTTTTGTGGAAAATTTTCCAATAGAATTTTATACAAATTTATATATAGAGTAGTATAACTTCTTCTAGTTACTTCATTTTAAATCAAAATACAATCTATCATTGTCTTCATAATTTTAAAAATGTAATTGACACTTCATTATTAATATTTTTTTCCTTGTATAAATTTTTTATTGTAGTTGTGAAATTTAAATTTACTACAAAAACTATTATATTTGTGAAACATAAATTTATTACAATAGTATCTCGTGCTTTGAACGGGCATTTTTTTCTAGTATATTATAAAGGGATTAGACAATAAATAAATTTTTATGGATATTAAATTGAAAGGCCTTTTATGAAAAAAAAAAAAAAAAAAAAGTATGAAAGAAAGAAAGTAAAGGACATATATGAAATTTCAGGAGCAAACTGAAAAATATAATAAAAAATTATGGTTCAAATAATAATTTTAAAAAAGGTTGATTACATCAACTTACCTCAAGGTTTGGAAAAAAATAAAACAAATTATACAATTTTGACATAATTATATTGAATTTCTTTGAGATTTTAATTCGCATAACACATAACCTATTTTTCATCAATAGTTTATTAGTTATATGAATAAAAAAAATTATATTGTCATTTATTTTACACGAAATGTATATTTGACGTTATTTATTTTTGTATTTTTATACAATTTGCATTAATTCTACTTACTTTAATCTTATTAAGATTTAAGACCATGTTCAATCCAGACTCAAAACTTTCATCAAATTTAAATTGATGAGAATTTGGTAAAAACTGCGTTCTAACCATTTCACCAAGTTGGTATCAAATGAAGGGAGTACTACATTTTTCATCAAATTAAGGAGCGTTTAACATTTCATCAGATTTCGCAAGTGATCATTAGTGTACGATTAGATTAAAAAAAATTTGAAGAAAATTTACACTAGGCCGAACGACTACCCAAATATCATTCCGTTCGTCTTTTCGGTCGACCAGTTATTTGATGAAAATTAAAAATTTAGCGTTAAAACGCTTGGTATTAGATGAAACTATTAACTCAAATCTTTACTCAAATTTGATAAAAATAAAAAATAAAAAAAATAAATGTTAGAGATGCTCCAAAATCAAAGTTAGTGTAAATTATATTAAATTTGTAGGATTTAATATATTTTCTCTAAATGTCAAGAAAAGTCTGTGTAAGCAGGCCCGGTCCTGAGATTTTGGGGGCCCAAAGCCAATAATCAACTACTAAATTTTTGGGGCCCTTTACATTTTTTTTTTATTGAATGGAAAAAAAAAATTAAGGTAAAGGACAAAAATTTGCATTAAAATCACAAAAAATATTTAACATTACATTATAACAACTAATATGTATCACTTGATCCTCGCTCTTCTTGCATTTTTAGAAGCAAATAAATCAATCATACTTGCATAATCTAGTTTTTTTGCAAAATCATTTTCAATGGATAACAATGCTAATCCATTCAATCTTTCTTGTGACATGGTTGATCGAAGGTAATTTTTGATGATTTTTAACTTTGATGTGAACTATTAAACTATTAAACTTAAATGAATTCTTTTTGATGATGTAAATACCAATGCTATAATAGCAATTAATTGGGCAAAAGACAAGACAAATATTTAATTAATTGAATAGAAAAAAAATATTTACTTGTGCTTACTGTGTTGAGATCAAAATATTTTTTTAAATCAAAATTCAAAACAAAAGCACCACCACTTAACAAAATACAAAACTTTTAAATTATATGATGTGAACTATTATACTTAAATAAATTTTTCTTGATGATGTAAACACTAATATTATAATAATAATTAATTGTGCAAAAGACAAGATAAATATTTAATTAATTGAATAAAAAAAAAAAAGAAAGAAAATTACCTGTGCTGCTGCTGGAGCGCTGCTTCGTCGGCTGGTGTGGTGTGGCTGTCAAAGGGAACTTGCTGGTGTGGTGTGGCTATAGAGGGAAGGTTGATAGGGTTATGAATTAAAAAAAAAAAAATGGGCCTTTTAAGTTGGTTTGGGCTGTGGTGTGGCTATCAAAGGGAAGGTTGATAGGGTTATGAATTAAAAAATAAAATGGGCCTTTTAAGTTGATTTGGGCCTTAAACTTTTGGCTTTTTAAATGGTCAAAAAAATTAAGTTGATTTGGGCCTTTTTTTTATTTGTTTTTGGACTCAAAATACACCTAACATATTATACTAACTTATAATAGAATGAGGCCCCCTTTTTGGACCTATTTTGAGGGGCCCTAAGCCATGGCCTTGTGGGCCTATGGCCAGGGCCGGGCCTGTGTGTAAGTTACTTTTAGTTTGAGCAAAATTTCACTTTGATAGAGGTTCAATTTGAACCTTATATTTTTAATTTTGTTTCAATATAGACCCACCATCCATCATGCAAAATTAGATAGATCAAAGTAGAATTCAAAAAAAAAAAAAACTACAAAGCCCCCATCGCAATATTTTTTCATTAAAAATGTTAAACAACACATAAGTAAGAGTATATTAGAATAATACTAAGAATCATGAAAAAAATATTATAAAATATTTTATAAAGATTTTTCATCCATCAATTAATGTGTAGTGTTTTGTTATATCTGTAATCTAATGGTAAAAAATCTTTCATGATCATTTTCATGATGTCTAACCGTACTCATTACATTATAACAAAATTAAAATTAAAAGTACTAAAGTGAAACTTCTCCCAAACTTCAATGACAACTGTGTAATTAACCCATAAGTTCCAAACCCCAGATAAACCCTTGATCCTCCAAGTTCTCACCCCTCCTCTCTCTAAGCTTCAATGGCTCCCTCTTCTACCTCCCTCTCACCATATTGAACTCCAAACCACCCACACCTAACCAACCATACCCACTCGCAGATTACCCACAAATGGTTTTTCTCAGAACCCTCCGTTCTCGCCATTTCCACACACTCCTAAACCCCCAAAACCCTCCTCCTTCCCAATACTTCAAAAACCCTACAACCCAATTCTTCCACAGACCCATTTCGCTTTCCGCACAATTCAAATCCGAATCGATCAGCAATCAACAGACAAAGAAGCCCTTGCACGTTCTGTTCAAGGAAGCCGTTGGATTATCCAAAAAAATCGAACCCATTGAAGCCTAGAACGAACCCGAAACCAATGAATTGAAGAAGAGATTGAGAAAATTGGAGGAAGAAGTGAGGAGGTTGAAAGAGAATAGTAGTGAGAAAGTAAAAGTAGAGAATTTGAAGAAAACGAAGATTGAGAATGATGAGTCTAGTTCTAAGAGCTTGTACGCGTTGTTTGCGAATAAAGGAGGTGATAGTGAGAAATCTAGGGTTGTGGAGTCTTTGAGGATGGAGGATCAAATGGTGTACAAAGAGCTTTCGCTCGAATTGGCTCTATTTGTGAAGCATTTGTACAAAGAAGGCTACTTTGTTAATGCTAATTTCTTGCCCAATAACAAGTTTGATATTTTGTTTTGAGAACAGTTATGGCTGTGATTTTATTAGGTATGCCGCGGAGAAGTTTGGCAAGGATAACCAAGAAATTCTAAAGTAAGAACAATTCTTTGCCATCACTTTTTTCTTTATATCTATAGTTTGTTGTATGTTTCCCATTACATTAATGTAATAGTTTATCTACTTTTGTTTGAATGGTGATGATTGTTTTCTAGCATTAAGCTTTCAAATATTAATGTCAACAATTAAAAATAGGGCTGAAAACAAGCCGAGTTGTCAACAATTAAAAATAGGGCTGAAAACAAGCCAAGTAGTAGTAGTAGTAGTAGTAGTAGTAGTAGGTTGTTTAAACTCGGTTTAATAATCATACGAACTTAAACTTATGTTCAAGTTGGTTTGTTTACATAAGGAGCCGATCTCGAACGGGATTTTAACGAGCCAAACACAAGTCGAGCTCGAGTAGCTTGGATTTTTATAGTATATATAAGCTTATCAAACCAAGTAATAGGTTATTCAAGATTGGCATGAAAACTTCACTAGCTTAAAATTGTGTTGAATTTTTGGCTTGTTTATGTAATAAGTAGAACTCAAGTAGCTTGGTTCGTTTAACAGCCCTAAAAATAATGTTGGTTTTAAACCTTGACTTTATAAACATATATGTGAAAGAACCTTTTATGGGCTGATGTGTGGTCTGATTAATTTTGTTTGAAGATAGAAGTGGGGATTCTGTTTGAAAATAGTTGTTCAAAATAAATTCCACGAAGTTGATTCGTTGTGTCCCTTTATGCAGAAGTCTTAGTCTAGCTGATCATGACATGCTTTACTGAAGAAGATATGAAAGTGATGCAACCTATGTTCTATAAATAGTTCTAGCATTTTCTTTGGAGAATGAAATATCAGTAAATCTGGCTTAAATAGATAGTTAAATCTCCATTCACTCACAAGGAATTGACAATTAACAATGGTCAATAAAGCGGAGAACATGCTGAAAATTTCTAAGACATGCAATAAACTTAATTCTAATGTTTTTAAAATGTCACAATTTACTTCAAGCAACATAACAATTGACATGTAACAACCACAAAATTAAGGAGAAGAAAATTTTCCATAACTTGAAGCAACACCAAATCTAAAATTATATTTGAAATTATTCAGGCTTCTATTGCAAAATCATACATAAGGGTGGAACAGAGTGATTGGATGTAAACAATAGGAAACACGATTAAGAGAGATGGGACAAGAATGATTAGACAACAAGATTGTAAGTGGGAAAACAATGATCAAGAGTTAGAATGGAAGGGGGTGAGCAATGTCGAGGAAGTAGGATTTATCCAAAAAAAAGAAAAAATGTAGAGGAAGTAGGAAACTCACCAAGGTGTATAACAAGAGAAGATGGAAAAGAACAAGAGAACATAGAGAAAGAGAAAAGGAAAAAGGAGTAAGAGGAAGAATAGCTGCAGCTCTTGATTGCGACACAAGGCTTAGTTTGGTTTGTTTTGGTTTGGAAATTAATCCTAGGGAGAGATGCTATAGTCATTTATTTGGCTCCAGAGTAACTAAGGGAAGTAGGTTGTCTGGCATTATTGTTGATTGTGGTTCACAAGGAAAGCTTCTCAGATTCCATGAGTTGGTGGCATATGTTAAAAGACATTTTCTCTTCTGTGGTTTTCTTCACAATATTTTAATTGGTGACTGCCATTTACTTAATTTTTGGCTCAAAATGAAGGGCTTCCACATTAATGGTCTTAACTATATTCTTTACAAGTTTCTAAGGAAAACGTGTAGCACAATGTCCAAAAAACTTGTGACATGGAAGTGTGACTGATTCACATCTCTGCATAGTTTGAGGCATTAAATAGTAACTTGCACCTGCAATACTTCATTTCCGTATCAAAACAGAATTAGGTTTGCTAGGGCATGTGCTGATTGAATTTGGTGTAATTGATAAGGTGGATAAATGGCAAGTGCAGTAAATGAGCACCGGCCGTGTAAGAGAATCCGGTGCCCAAGGGCTATAGTGAAAGCTAAAACTGAGATGCATTGGTGGTCGTACTGCGGCAGTGATGGTGAGAAGGAACGTTGACACTGATGAATTGTCTAAAATAGAAAATGAAAAATCATTGAAAGATATGTCTGACTCAGAAAACCTACATAACAGACAGGCACAGTTCAGCATGCATGTGTATGTGTCTGAGTGGGTGAATGAGGGTGCGTGTTTGCTAGTCATGATGACGGTTTCACTTCCATTTGTTCTGTATTGTTTCCTTGTTTCCATCTGTTAGCTCCTTCAAGTCTTATGAACTTAAGTTATGGATGCACAGATGGTTGTCAGCCAGTGACTTGAAAAAGGTGGCCCTCTTTGGATGTCCTTCGCTCGGAAGGAAAAATGTCTTTTCTGCTAAAAGCTTGCACAATTTTTTCAGAATTCAAGAAGACACCGTAAGTCAATTGTCTCATTGAAAAATTTCACCACTCTAATCTTTCTGGTCTTGTCTACATATTCTTATTGATTTATTTTGGAAGAGACATTATTTTTATTTTTATTCTTTTGTCATTGTTACATGATCACATTCAGGTATGCAGTAAATGCGTCTTGAAATCATCATGCAAGTTTGTGAATCAGAGTGTATGGAAAGGCAATAACAAAAATTTGAATTTGGCTGTTGTAATGAGGGTTATAATTTTGTATGCCATGGAATCTGTTCCTCCACAGTTGGTAGTGCCTGACGAGATAAAGGCTTCTGTTAGTGTATTGCTGAAGGAGGTTCTGAATCTAAGCCAAACTCACGCATAAAGCTTTTTGACGGTTCCATATATAAAGTGGTCTTTCAGGTGCTTTAAATCTGGATTATTGTTCAGACTACTTTGTTCCTTGATAGGTTTGTTGGTGTATAGACAAGTAAACTGATTTGCTTTCATTCTCACAGTACTGTCAGTATTCTGATGCACAAATCTGGGAGATGAAGTGTGATGATCTAATTTCTACGTTGTTAATAACTCATGCTGAGAACGATGCGAAAGATTGTTGTGAGTTACATTACATCTATGAATGATATTCGGGGCGTTGGTCATTTTGCTTGCCAAAAATATGTGAAAAAGGGCTCCTCTGTTGGATTGTGGAAGTGTCATCTTGGATTGGCTGGTTAGTGAACTTCATAAATGCTTTAGTTTATCAAAAAAAAAATTGGCATTCAACAATTGAGTAGAGCTTTTGAGATGTATATGTCAACTTATTTCTTTATTATATATGAATGGCCATTTTATCCATTTTAAATGTATAATGTTGTCCATGCATACAATAAAATCTGTAGTATTGGGCACTAAAGTTAAATTTCATGATTGAAGATCAGAATTGGTTTCTCTTTTTACCCCTCTTTTTTCTTTCTAAATTCCCAATGATCTTAGAAAAATGCCTAAGACCCCCAATGGGGGTCACTGGGGGTCGTGCGTGTAGACCCGTGATTGGCCCAAAAAACTGTTTTTTTTTTTTTTTTTTTTTTTTTTTTTTTTTTTTTTTTTTAGCGAATGGCAGCGCGCCACGTCACTGGGGGGTCGGAAGCAGCGCTGATGATATTATTCTAGCTTGGTCATCCCTGCAGTATCAGGTAAATAAATACTGAGAAAATAATTGTTGGTATATACAAAGTAGTTGGGTCCCTCATTTTGATGATTTTGGTTCTGGCCTTTCATCTTATTTGGTCTATGATTATGGCCAAAATGATGTAAATTACAATGCAATGTAGCTATGATGTACTTTTTAAAAATGTGTGATAGTAAAATTTACCATGATGCAATTGATGCTAATTTTTGTCTCCCTAGGCTATTGAAAAGAATCAAAAAGAAAAAAACTTCATTAGATTGTTAAATTGTTAAATTTTTAAGGGGAAAATCATACCGTGGTCTTGTAAATTAGTTCATTAATTTTGATTGTATCAATTTTGTTCTTTAATTTTTCATAGTGTCAATTTACTCTATTTAATAATGTCCCTTAACAATTGGACTGAAATCAATGGCAAAGTGGTCACTTTGAAAGGGAATTAATTGTTTCAAATTAGACATCAATCTTTTGATCAATCCAAGGGGAGTGAATACACTATTTACCTTTTGATTTCAATCTAATTCCTTAAAACGTTATCAATTGAACTAAATTAGCATAATATAAAAAATTTAAAGATAAAATCGATAATAAATAATAAAAAAAGGTATTTTAGGCATTTTATATACATCTAGAGTGAATTTAATGACAAAAATATTTTAGTGTTTAAATTGAAAAAATTAAAAACTCAGGATTTTTTTTGTTACAAAAATCAAACTCTAGTGGATTTTTATTTTTATTTTTTGGACAAATTATAGTGGTAGTCCTTGTAATTTACCCGTTTTATTATTTTGGTTGTTTCAATTTGATCAATTTTGCTTTTGAATTTTACGGATTGTGGCATATTAATCTAACAAATAGCAGCGGTTAAGTTTGGTCAGAATGTGTCCAGTAACCAGCCCAACTGTTAGCCCACTTCCATATCCCATGAATATCCAGTCAACACCGCTTGGAAACTTTGAATCATCACCTCGAAAGCTCAAGGGTGGTGGTGTTGAGGCCTCTGAATTTCCACATAATTTCGACAGAGGCTTACCACACAATCTGGAATTTCCAAGATATGAGTTGTTTTCAAATGTATCGAATTATTTCCCTTGAGGTATAGGGCCTGTGAGATAATTATGAGAAACTTGCAGGAATTCGAGGAAAGTGAGTTGGGACAGCTGTGGAAGGATCTCTCCTGAGAGCAGGTTTCTAGAAAGATCCAATGATTCTAACTCTGTTAGATTTGCCAATGATGATGGGATTTTTCCAATGAGACTGTTGTTGGAAATACTTGGCACCTTAATCCCACAAAGACTTCCAAGAGCTTTTGGAATTTGCCCTTCGAATTTGTTGTTTGATAGATCAAGAACTACAATGCCATTTTGGATCTTCTCGTATAAGATCAGCATGCCTTTGCTAGTTATTGTTATGTATACAGCATGCCTTTGCTAGTTAGGTGGTGTTTGGGAGCCGGGTTTCCAGATTTTTTTCTCATTTTTTCTATTAAAAGACAAAAGTTTTGCAAAACCAAAAAAAACAAATCTAAACAAAACATCACATCTAATTCCATAATCATTTCACTTTTTTTCTTACAAACATCACATCCAACAACAAAAAAACCCAACTATCTTCCCAAACACTAAATTTTTTTTATCCAATAATATCCTACAACTAAAAAAATCTACATAAAAACCCACTTCCCAAACACCCACTTATTGTTATTGAATACATAATAGTCATTTGAGATGGAAAATATATGAATGTCACATTAAGGCCTCTGGTGGTAGACTTCACCAACTGAATTCTAAGAATTATTTAACAGAGCTGCATATATGTTAACTTTTCTACCTTTTCATTTTTGTTGCATTCCAGTTTTGGAATAATTTTAATGGCAAGTTACTTGAGAAACCGTTGTGAGAGAGGTCAATGATGTGCAAGTTAACTTTAGATTAGTTTTAAGATTCTCAATGGTACCATGGAATCTGTTAAATCGCAAAACAAGAATTTCTAACTTAGGAAGATCTCCCAATCAAAAGGGAAAAGTATCCTCAATCTCATTGTTTCCAAAAACAAGAATCTCAAGCCTTATACAATTTGTCAATGATCATGGTACTTGCCCATATAATTTATTTTGAAAATCATTGCATCTTAGATTGAGCACCAGCAGAGAATCAATAGGACTTGTCAAACATTGTGGAATTGTGCCACTTAAGTTATTATCGGACAAGTCTAACATATAAAGAGAACTATTATAGCAAACTGATTATGGAATTTGTCCTGTCAGTAAATTGCCAATGACCCTATAAATAATGGCAGACGGTGGCGAAACTGGGAGCGCTCGGTGTAGCCTGTTAAAACTAAGGTCTATAATTTTTAATGAATTCCATGAATGTTTGAGGAACAAAGCTTGAGGAATAGTGCCATGAAAATTGTCAACTCTTAGATTGAACACCTCCAGAAATTTACAAAAACTGGCCAAACTTTGAGAAATGTGCCATCTCCTCCCTCTAAGTTAGTATCGGACAAACAAAAGTGGGCGTAATTTGTATGACAAACATGGCCGAAGTATTAAAGTGGGCTTTTACTATTGATTTGCTAAATTCCAAGCCTAAAAATTGGATGTGCTGGAAGGTTTGGATTTTAAATTTAAGTGGAAGTTACGTGTAGGCTCTAATAGGTAGATTTATTATCTAATAGATCTTATGTTGATTAATGATATTTTTCATCAAACACTATTAAAAAAGTCACTAATTGTTAATTTTTAGTGACAATTTAAAATTTTTGGTACAAAAATGTCACTAATTATAAGTTTTAACAATAGTTTAAAAAAAGAGAAATTTATCAGATAGTCCCCTATGACGAAATTGTATTCCATTTGGTCCCATGAATATTTTGTTTGATTAGGCAGTCTATGATAGTAGAGATATCATACTGATAACTCCTTTTTTAAATTACATTGTTATGTGGGAGACAAATATGCCCTCATATCAATTATGGGCTGTTATGTTTTCATTTTCTTCCCCTTCTCTCTCCAAAACCCATCTCTCTCTCTCTAACTAGCAAAGGACGAAGCAGACGCGAAGCTGTGTCCGGCTCTCTCTCTCTCTCTCACACACACACACACTCCTATTCTCTTCGCAGCTTTCTTCTCATCTACCTCCTCTTCCCTCATCCACCATTTCTTCACAATTCGAAACGTGACACAACCGGCGTCACCAACCCACGTCACCAAAAAAAAAAAAAGTTTCAAATTACCTGTGTTCACATCACAACCCACGTCACAAAAAACCAACCCACAACAATTTTCAGTTCAGTTTTGTTCTCTCCGGATTTTGTCTTCCCTTTCCATGGATTCCCTCGAATCATCAATGCCCGCATCGGAAAATCCCTACACTCTGCTCTTCAAGGCCACCACAATGATACCCATTTTCGCATTACGCATTGGGTCTTTTGATTCTCGGTGTTGTTTTTTTGTACAATTTCTTGGAGTTCCATTTCTTTGAAGATCTTGTATTCCGAGGAAGTCCGGTGACTCTGACGTACAATTCTTGCTCCGAAATTTATCAAGGCGTTGCCTCCAAGTGTCGAATTCTTCACGGAAGGTATCTAATTGTTAAAATTGTTTTTGGTTTTGGTTTTCTGTGATGTGGGTAGTAATGGGTTGGTGCCCAATTTCAATTTTCATGGACGTGAATTTGTTGATTTGGGTTTGTCATAAATTGGGGTGGAATTTGGAGTTTTTGAATTTTCTGTGGATTGTGTTGCGTTGGTACTTGAAATGTGAAGGTATTTGACGGTGCCGTGGCAATTGAAAAACAAAGGGTCAAACTTGAAATGTGAAGGTATTTGACGGTGCCGTGGCAATTGAAAAACAAAGGGTCAAACTGTTGGAAAGCTGAAACGTGACACAATTCACGTCACCAAAAAAAAAAAAAAAATTTCAAATTACTTGTGTTCACATCACGATTCACGTCACAAAAAAAAAAAAAAAAAACCCAAGCACACAAACCATGTGTCAAATTACTTGTGTTCACGTCACAACCCACGCCTCATGTTTTGAGTGTTACACACTTACTAAATTAAAAAAAGTATTAGTGTGCTTTTTCGATCTGCGTGACATACAAACACCCATTCACCTTATCCTATACAAACCCACACCAAATGTCAATCAATAATACTAGCAGTGGCAAAACTGTCAACAAACAAATTAAGGGACCACCCAGTCACTAAGAAAACATTCAGGACCTTATGGATTACAAGTTCACAAAATGGGATTTACTGGTCAATTCCTCTTAAAAAAATCGTTACAAAATAACGTCACTAATTTTTAACTTTTAGTAATAGTTTGAAAAATTTGTTCCAGAAAAATGTCACTAATTGTATATTTTAGCGACAATTTATAAAAGCCGTGACATAAAAAAGTCACTAATTATCAATTTTTAGCGATATACGCAAAAAATCATCACAAAAAATTATTTTTGGAGACGATTTTACCAGGACTTATTTTTAATAGGATTTGATGTGAATTAAATCTAACTATTAAAAATTATTGATAGTTTACCCTAAATTTTTAAATAAGCCGAGCAATTTTTTGCAATACCAAAGGCTTTGGGCTTTCATAGGGTGAAGTTGAATGTCCATTACTTAGCTTGACAAAATATCACATTAACAAACTTTCACCTTCTTTAAGTGTTATTTTCAAAAAATTGTATAGATAAAAAATGTCAATTTAGGTTATGAGTCAAAATACCATTATAAAATCATAACTAAAATCACTACACTATTGATCATAACTAACACATATGTGGTGTCATAATGAAAAAAGCTTTGTAACAAAAATAGAAAAAGTCACTGAGTTATAGTCAATACCACAATGGTCTATAATTTTTATATCATATTCAATTATAATTATTATAATAATAATAAATAAATAAATAACTAATTTGGATTATAATTTAATACCGCAAAACCAACATTTATGAAAAATCTAAAAATTTCCAAGATATTGACTTGTGATTATATTTCAATTTTAAACAACAAATAACAATTCTCATCAAACAATCAAAGACAAATCAAAACAACGATTTAACGTGAAAAAATTACAATTGAAACGTCTCCAATTGTGATAAAAAACCACCGGCCAAAAAACACAAAACATTCCACTAAGAAGATAAAAGGAATTACACAAGTGGACTCTCAATTACCTACCGAATCCACGCCCGAATTGAACCGACCCCAATGGCCCTGTTTGGTAGAACTGTGGAAAAGTGATTATAAATTATAACTTAACAGATTATGGCTTATAGCTGTGAATATAAGCTGTTAACCTGTTTGGTGCAGCTGTGGAATTATGGATTTGAGCAGCTGAGTAGTGTTTGGTTGGTTAATAAGTTGTAAAATAATTTTTTATTGTGTAATTGTCCTTTTTTCCCTTATATGATATAAAAATGATTATTTTGTCATTTTTTTCAGTTTTAATTTAAAATAATTATCTCATTAATAAAGTTAATATAATTAGTATTACAAAAATTATCATTTCATTAATAGTATCAATTAGTATAAAATTAATGACTTAATTAGCATCAATTAATACTAAAATTATTAATAGTATCAATTAGTATAAAATTATTTCATTATTTCATTATAAATTAATTAGTGTCAATCAATGGCTTAATTAGCATCATTACTTTTTTTTATTGAATTTATTAATTCATTATAATTAATATCCATGTATTTATAATAATAATAATGTTGTGATGTCATTACATATTATTTTTCTTTATATTAAATTAATTCTGTTTAATTTTGTGTAATGTTGTCATTACATATTATTTTATTTCAATTAATTTTGTTTAATTTTGTATTAATTCTGTGTAATGTTGTAATATCAATTAAAATTAATTCTGTTTTTATTAATTTTTTTCATTACAATTAATATATATATTTTTTGAAATAAATTGTTTTGCATTTTATTTTGAAAAGTAAATATTAATTCTGAAAAGTAAATTTTTTTTTAATTTTTCATATTAAATATTAACTCTGTTTTTAATTTTTTTTCTTTTTTTTAAAATTTTTTTTTCTAGGGTTTCAACGCCATCGGCGAACAGTCGCCGGTGGCTAGGGTTTCAATGCAAATCAACATAGATCACGATCGCAACGGTGAGGACGACAAACAACGTAGAGAGAGAGAGAGAGAGAGAGATGGTGGTTGTTAGGGTTTTAGATCGTAATCGCGATCGTAAAGAGAGGGAGAGAGCACAGAGCAGATCGTGATCGCGATGGCGATGGTTAGGTTTCAGGTCGCGATTGTGATGGCGGTGGTGACAAGAGGTTCATGAGAGAGAGAGAGAGAGAGAAGAGATAGCGGTTTGAGAGAGAGAGCTTTGGTTTGTTTGCCGGAAGCCCCCATCGTCAGATTGAGAGAGAGAGAGAGCTCATCGGAAATCGCCGCCGGAAATCGCCTCTCAAGTTTTTGTCTCTCAAAGAAATGAACAGTAATTGAGATTGGGGGTTTATATATTAATGTTTTGGTAATACTTGAAGTTGATGAGGGACATCTAAGTAATTTTACCCCTTCCTTCCCAGCTTGCCTTTTAAGCTAATTTAGAAAAGCACCCCCATAGCTACTTCAAGAAAAAGTTGATTTTTTACTTACAAAAAGCTATAATCTGTATTCTTAAGTTACACCAAACACAACAAATAACTTAAATTAAGCTAAAACCTGAAATAAGCAGCTTATAAGCCCTACCAAACAGGCCCAATGTGCCTCTTCTACCACCGTCTTTACCTCGAAATTGTCTTGTCCAACATTGAATCCACAACACTGATGTCGAATCCACGACAATGAGTCACTTCGGAATCCACCAAAGCTTCAGACCCAAATCTCCCGAAATCCACCGAAGAATCACTCTCTTTTTTGTGAATAAAAGAAAATTAACAAACCCTTGATGATATTGATATGAAGTTCACGGATCCTTAATCACTCTTAAATTATCAAGAAAACATTGATAAAGCACCCTCCAATATAAAACACTTTTGTTTTTCCTTCATCTCTGAAAATCTGAACGGCTCAAACTCTAGAAATAGCGAACAACGCACTTTATAGATAACTGAATCGTGTAGACCGCTCAAGCGCACATTTCATCGCTCGAGCGGTGTGACTAAAGACAATGTGAAACATATAGGCTGATAGCTCGAGCGACCACTTCATGGCTCGAGGGAACTCATTAAAATGCGTGCCAAGAATCCACTACTCGAGCCAAGACTCCACTGCTCAAGAGCATATAAGATGCTTTCAGAAGTTTGGACGCTCTGCAAAAGTACTAGATGATGCGATTTACTACTCGAGTGCACAAATGACCGCTCGAGCGGTCAAACATGAAAGGATTAAGATCACAAACTCCTTTGCATAGGCACAGTTCCGGTTGGATTCGCGTTTAAATACTCATGGTCTCATTGAAATAAAAAGATCGAATAAAATTATAACTGAAAGGAGTTTTGTCAAATGGGATTGCCAATTACAAAAACCTAACAATCTCCCCATTTGGCAATTCCGTAACAAAACACACCTAACAAAAAAAAAACCTAATCACCCCAACCCATTATAGCCAACAAAAACAAACTTCTTTCTCAAGGTCATGATCTGCAAAATAGCTATTAGTGCCACAAGAGTTTATGAAAAAGCAATAGACATATGACAAGATTATCTTGAAGCATAAGATGCAAATATGAATAAATGAAAATGGAGATTTTAAGAACATATAGCATGAATAGATGAAAATTTTAAGAAATATGCAAAACACTCAAAATTCCCCCGTACTTAGTCAGCGAAGTGACAAACATGAAAGGATTAAGATCACAAACTCCTCTGCATAGGCATAATTCGGTTGGATTCACATCTAAATACTCATAGTTTTCACTGAAATAAAACGATTGAATAAAATTACATCTGAAAGGAGTTTTGTTAAATGGGATTGCCGATTACAAAAACCTAACAATTTCAATGAAGATAAATTTATTCTTCTTTATTATAATATCCAATTTGTAGAATTATGTTACATGCATAAACTACTAGTATCACTTCAAAAGGGAAATTACACTCATAAAAGCTAATAGCATCCACATGGACAAAAATTACAAAATAAAATACCACTTACTGAGTTAATTTCTTCTTCTTTTCCTTTGCACCATTTTCTGAGTTTTCTTCTTGTTCCAAATCTCTCAACAAACCATTCATGATACCTTGTGGTCAGAGTGTGCTCAATAACCAACCCAACTATTAGCCCACTACCAAAACCCAATCATATGATAATCCAGTCAACAACACCACTTGGAAACTTCGAATCATCACCATGAATGCTCAAGGATGGTGGTGGTGATGCCTCTGAATTTCCACATAACTTCGCCAGAGGGTAACCACACAACCCAGAATTCCATCATATGAATTGTTTTCAAATGTATCAAACTGATTCCCTCGAGAATACAGCCAGTGAGATGGTTGTGAGAAACGTCTAGGACTTCAAGGAAGGTGAGTTGCATTAGTTGCTGAGGGATCTCTCCTGAGAGCAAGTTCTGCAAAAGGTCCAATGATTCCAGCTCTGTCAGATTTGCCAAGGATGATGGGATGACACCTTGAGATTGTTGTAGGAAAGGTTTAAGACCTGAAGCCCATTGAGCCTTCCAAGAGATTCAGGAATTTCCCCTCCGAATTTGTTGTTTGACAAATCAATTGCTATGAAGGCCTTTTGGATCTCCTGGTACAACTTTTTTGCCCCTTTGTAATCCATTGTTACTGAATACATATAAGGCAAGAGGACTCACATTTATTATGACGGTACTAGTTTTTGAATTTGATGTTGTTCTCCCTAGAACTTGTTGATCTGCTTGCATATATGTTAACTTTTCTCTCTCAACCATTGCCATTGCATTCTAGTTTTGGAAGTATTCTGACAATAAGTTACTTGAGAAACCATTGTCAGAGAGGTCAATGATGCGCAATTTTGGAAATTTTAATTTGGTTTTAGAAACGTTAATGGCACCATGAAATCTATTAGATCGCAAAATGAGAACTTGTAACATAGGAAGTGCTCCCAACCAAGAGGGAAAAGTATCCTCCACCTGATTATTTCCAAGAACATGAATCTCAAGCAATGTACAATTTTGCAATGATCTTGGCACCAATCCATGTAAATGATTTTGACTTAGATCAATCATCTACAAGTTGATCCCCATCATGCGAGGAATAGTGCTATGAAAATTGTTGCAACTTAGATTGAGCACTAATAGAGAATCACTAAAATTGGAAAAACATTGAGGAATCATGCCACTTAAGTTGTTATCAGGCAAATCAAGAATTTGAAGAAAAGTATTGTGACAGATTAATGATTATAGCGATCCAGGTTTTTTCCTGACCTTTATTGTGTTCCGGACTCGGGTTCCGTGGTTGTATGTTGTGTCTATGTCTTGTTTCCTTCCTTTAATTCCTTGAAATTGAGTTTTGGGACTTATTGGGTGAGTTTGGAACAGGTTGGCTGTCTATTGGTGCAAATGGTTGTTGCCTAGGTTTTGGCTTTTTCGCTCGAGCGAGGCTTTTTGCGCTCGAGCAAGCCTTGGGTATTTGCTTCTTCACTCAAGCGAGGTTTCTTGCGCTCGAGCGAGGATTGAGAGTCCTCAGGTTTCTTTCTTAGATGCAGCCTTCGCTCGAGCAAGACGTATGTTATTTGTTCCTTCGCTCAAGCGTGCGTCTACGTTGGTGGCAGACCTGAAGCTTCACATTGTGCGCTCGAGCGACGCTTCCTGCGCTCGAGCAAGGCCACTTGTTGTGTCTGGTCGCTCGAGCAACAACTCCTTCGCTCAAGCGAGCCTCACATATATCAGTTCGCAGCAGAGGTGAATTACATTATTTTTGACCTTCTTTCTTCTTCAAAACCCTAGATCGGCAGCTCTTCTCTCTATAAGACTCTCTTTTTACAAATACTCCATGTTCTAGGGTCCTTCTACCCTACTTCCTTTGTTAAAAAGCTAGAGCATTGCGTTCCTTTTGATCCGAAAAAGGTGGGATTTGGAGCATCTTTGGGTTTCTCTCTTTTTCTCCTTTGAGCTTCTACACTTGAGGTAGGGATAATCTATTCTCTAATATGAGTTTTAACCTTGATATTTGTCATTCGGTATAAATGGTGGGATTTGGAAAGTTTGGGTGAAGTTAGGGTTTGAAATTTGAAATGTTTGAAAGAGGGGTTTTCCATTTTGGGTTCTATATGGGTATGAGA
Organism: Camellia granthamiana; assembly: GCA_036172215.1. NCBI lineage: Eukaryota > Viridiplantae > Streptophyta > Magnoliopsida > Ericales > Theaceae > Camellia > Camellia granthamiana. The sequence goes on along the minus strand of CM069907.1, from coordinate 45,208,461 downwards.
GGTCTTGAACATGTTATTGCTTGGGTATAATTGGTGAAATTTGGACTTGGGTACAATGTATGTTAAAGGTGGAGATTTTCCTTAATATAAATGAAATAAGTTATTGGTATAAATAATGAAATTGGCTTAGAAATTATGGAATTGAAGGAACATGTGATTAAATGGTGTAATTGGATCAATAAATCACTCACCTATGAAAAAGTTGATAAATTATCTGTTGATAGATTTATTTATCTATTTAGAAATATCTGTTTGGGCTATCGGTGAAGGATAGCTATGATTGTTGTAGAAAATGCATGATGATTAGGTAAATTGAAACTAATCAATTAAAGTATGTCATTGAATATGACAGTTTGATTAAACCATTGAATATGTGAATTGATTAGTCATTGTATATGTATCTTTGTGTGGGAGGAGACAAGGGATGTACTCCATTGAGAATTAAGTTGGCCGGAGTGTTCAGGGTGAAAGTCTCGAAATCTTATATCTTTATGGGTGCCGGTTTCCTCGGATGTAGTTCCGGAAATGAAATTCGTATGTGTTTATGTGATTATGTACTTATGTGCTTATATGGAGTGAATTACAGTTGTCTATCGTATTAGGACGCGAGTGAGATAGCTTCGACACATTTGTAAATGTGCTATTCTCTTTATTACCTTTATAAGGATGTTAGGACGAGGTCATGGTGGTAGGCGTGGTAGGCCTAGGAGGCATGGGATGCTTATACCGGATGAGATTTCGGCGCATGAGGAAGGAGTGGGTCAGGCCAACATGGCCGAACCAGTAAGTCAATAGACCATGGGTGCCTTAGCCCGTGAAATGGCTGGAGCATTGAGGGAATCTATGGACATTCTCAGGGCTGAGAATCAAGTCCAGGCCTGTAGACACCCCATTTTTGACCAACGTTAAGACTTAGACGTCATCGATTGAGCGCTCGGTGATGGTGCATGTTGTGCTCGTTTAGAGGTTTCGGAGTTTTGGATGAGAGCCTTGCCTTCGGGCCTCTGAACTCTTTTGTGCTTCGGCTTGGTTTGTGGACCAAACTTTGATTCTCTTCCCGGAGGGAGGGAGAGGTCTTGCAGACCATCTCTTTGTGGTCGTAGATCACTCTTCGCGGTCGTAGGCCACTTTTCCCGTTTGGAGATCAGTTTTCGATTTTCGGAGCCTTCGGCCGTGCGCCTTGTCTCGGGACTGCCTAACGTTCTCCGTTTGGCTTGGTTTTTGGACCACACCTTGTTTCCTCTATCTAGAGGGACACTGTGGTCCGGGAGACCACTTTTGTGGTTGCATACCACTTTTGGCGCTCAACAGCCAATTTTCGAGGTCTCAGGCTATGTGCTTTGCCTCCCAAACTCTCGTTTTGCATCCGTGTTGGTTTGTTTTTGGCACAAATCTTGTATTCCTTGCTTGGAAGGCGGTACGAGGGTGGGAGACCAGTTTTTCTCCTTGGAGACCACTTTTCTTCCCGCCAGCCGATTTTCTGGTCGGGAAACTGGTTTTCTTGGTCTTTGGGCCACATTTGTTGGTCTCCCACCACACCATTGACTTGCTTTTAGTGTGGAGACCACCAATTCCCCCTGCCGACCACTTTTTTTCCTAGGAGACAACTTGAAGTGGTCGGCCGACCATTGAAAGTGGCTAGCCGACCACTTTAGTTAGTCGGCAGTTTTCCTTTGTTTTGTAAGACTGAATGGATGCCAACTATGCCAGCTAGAGGGCACAGACTGTACCCTCCATACACGTGTATGGAGGGATTGCATCCAATTTTTAGCTTCTCCAAGAAGCTTGAACCTTGGTTTTTCTATAAGGGAGGCTCTCCCTCTTCTTTAGAGATGTTCTGAATTTTGTCTAAGGCATAGGCATATATCCCTCTCTTTCTCACTTTATATTGGTTTTTTGCTTCACACTTGTGCACACAACCTCATAGCCAAACACTCTTACCTTGTTACTGAGTTGCTGGAGGGTTTTGAGAGGGCTCAAAAGTTGGTTTTTGGTTCAGAAAATCTGCCAGTTTTGCTGAGCTTCAAGGGTAATCTCTTTTCTCCCTTTTAAGCTTTGTTTTGGTCACTCTCTTAGCCATACTTGCATGCTTATTTGAGATTTCCTTTAAACTAAAAAAAGCTTCATTTTTGAGCACTTAACATGTTTGTTTAAAGCCTCTTGGGTGCTGAGGGTCTCCTACCCTCTTTACATGCCTTGTTTGGCCTTGTTTTGTGCCATGCCTTAGGGCCTTTGAGCTAATCCTTGCTTGCCTTTTTAGCCACTGAAATTTAGTGGATTTTCAGTGGTTGGCATGTGGTTTTGAGGTCCTAAATTAGAGAGGGGTGACCCTCTCTTTTTTTGTCTCGTTTACTTGCATTTTTGGCCTATCAAAGGAGCATACATTTTCATACTTTCAAGGCTTGGTTCAGGCACTTTTTGGTGACTTTTAGGGCCTGCCTAGACTCTGTCCATGGTTGGTTTGGTCACCCTTGGCATGCTTCTCATATGTGTAGTGTATTCCCATTCATGGCCCATCAAGGTAGCATGTCAATCTAGCATGTTTTAGCTCCATTTCAGTGGGTTTTTGGTTATCATTTGACATGTCATGGCTCTGTTTTTGGCTGGTTTGGTAACCTCTCACATGCTCCATATGCTTGTAGTGTAAATCTTATTTACTAGCTTGGTTCGCATGATGTTTTGGCTCTTTATTCTAGTCCATTTTGGCTTTGCTCCAACATGGTTTTGCTCATATTTTGGGCTGCCTTAGCTCTATTTTGAGGCCTCTTGGTCGAATGATGCTTGCCATGCATACTTGTTGTGTAATAGCCTTAACTAGCTTTGAGTTTTGAGGTCTCTTACATGCTTAACTCGAGATATTTGCATGTTTTGGCATCATTGGGAATGTTATTTCAGAGCATGTAGGGCTGCTATACTTCCATATTTTCCACTCTTTAAATGCTCTTTAGAGTTACGCTTTTATGCCCTATTTGTGAGCCATTGCATGAGCCCCATTTTTGTGCCTTTCAAAGCCATCATCCCAACTCATTTTGCTACTGTTTTGGCTTGCATAAGGTCTGTTTGGGGTTGGTTTGGTCATTTGAGCATTGCCTTGCATGCCTCTAGTGTAATATGCTTCACTAGCTTTCAATACTTGAGCCTTTCAATATGCATTGCGTGAGTTGTTTGCATGATTCGAAGTCATTTTGTATGCCATTTCAGTGCTGGAACACATGCCATTGTACTCCATGTTTCATCTTTTCAATGCTCTTAGAGAGTTGTATTTTGTGCCTTAGGCTTGGGCCATTTGCATTATAGATGTTTGTGTGTGTTTTGGTGCCTTGATTTCATCATCAATGACCACTGATTTGGACATGGCTGAGGCCTATTCATTTCGGTTTAAGTCCATTGCGCATTAAGTATGTCATGTAGTTCGTAGCATTGAGCATGCCATGTTTTTTACATGATTGATCATTGCACTTGTGCATGCCATTTTCATTTCATTATGTATGTTGGTTACCACGTGCATTGTGTATGTTAGTGTCATGAGCATTGTGTATGCCATATAGTTCATAGCATCGTGTATACTAGTTTGCATGTTTGCATGATCATCCCTTGCATGCTTGTATGTCCAAGTTAAGTTGCATTAAGTTGCATGATTGAGTCGCATTGTGCATGCCATGTTTGTTGCATTGTGTTTGGAATAGGCGTTAGTCCAAACACGGGAAACGATGGACATTTCATACTCGAAGTGATGAAACGTACCTCGATTCTTGGTAGCCGACACTCTTGACTATACATGACGGAGTTCTAGGCTTTAGGTGTTTGTATGTGCATTTATTCCATATTGAGTTGCGCAATTCGGCCCCTCGGCCATCATGCATCGAGATGCGTGATTGGTGGCCCGAGGGTTGAGACCTACGCTCCCTTGAGCTTATGTAATGATAGGGAGGATGGTCGCGCATACATGTGTTGCAAATACTTTGCCATGCCCCTTTCTTGCCCTCTGTTGCAGAAAACCAGAAACCAGTAGCAAAAACTGGTCAGCCGACCAGATAAAGTGGCTGGCCGACCACTTTTTCTGGTTTTCACCACAAAAAGTGGTCGGCAGGTGGTCTCCAAGGCCAATATCTGGTCGGTAGCATCCCTAAAGATTCCCAAGGTGGAGTTTCTTCTCTCTGGAGCTTGGTGCAAGTTTCTGAGATCAATTGCAAACAGAGGCAAATTGGGGCGTCGCGAGGGATTTCTGAACAAGGCGACTCGAGCATGCGTGCATCCTTTGTCATCCAAAACAGAGCTGAGGCAGCCTACATCATATAGTTTATATGCTTATTTAATTGCTAATTTAATTGATTTGTTAACTAGTTAGTGTTATGTAATAATTAGCTGCAGCTTGTTATTCATTCTGTTGTGTAATAACTAGTTTAATTAGATTAGTAGATGGTTTTGTATTATTCATTCAGACCTTCCGTCGAGAGGGCACAACTGTTGTAATAAGTGTGCGTGTGTGTGATGAATGTCTTCCAACCCCACGTCTTTCTCCCTTTTACTTGCCTGCTTTCAGTGGTTAGTTTTAGGGCATGTTTCAATTAGCATCCTTATGTTTCGCATGTTTGCATTCTTTTATCTGTCTTGCATGCACCGGGCTCGACGTATCATACTAACTACATAGTATTTCAATTCCTGTTTGAATACATGTATCAAATTGCATTTCACATGACATTTTAGAGTAGCCGAGCCTATCTTAGTTGCATTCTTGCATGTGTTGCATTAGCCATCTTAACATGAACTAGGATCATGCATTGATTACTAACTAGTTTCTGTTTTGGCTCGGAGTACTCGGTAAGTGTTTATGCTTTAGCATCCTTGCATGTGTGTGAGTGACTGCCATGATAGCATGCTTGCCATGAGGCTAACTGCTTATGTGATATAACTGCCTGAATGCCTGTGGATGAAGGTTGGATTACTTGAATTGGAACAATTCATTGATTGCGAGTTTTAAGCCCACTTGAGCGTGGCAAATCACCATGTTTTCTAAGTCCACTTGAGGGTGGTAAAATCCACATTTTAGCCTACTTGCGAGTAGCAAACCATTTTCAAAACAAACAAATATGAGATGTTTTGTTCCAACTTATACTTGTATGCCGTGCGCATCACATAGTAAATCCTAGGTTAAATAACCAGAATAAGAGCACATGTGTTTTCAAAAACAAGATATCATGTTAGTAAAGGCCGATCTTTGATTGGGCGAGCAGGGGTGCTCATTGCATGACCTTTCCCTCTCGTACCCAAGTTCCCGAGCCGAGGCAACTTTGGTGATGACGGACATATGGCCTTAGGCACGAGGCAGGGTTTCCTAAATTTCCCAAAATAAAACATTTAGGTGGCAACTCTGTATCTGGTAAAGCAGTCCATGTTTGGCACTTCTTTCTAAAAATCAGTTTTTCAAAATGATTTGCCGGATTTGGACTCTTTGGTGATTTATTAGTCTTGCATTGCACTTTGTGAGATTAGATTCAGAACCGTGACATTTGAGTTCGAACTGTAGTGAGCCTAATGAACAAGACGGGATTTTCCCAGGACGTTCGGGCGCGTCTACAGGCCCACGTAGCTGAAGCAGGGCCTTCTTTTCTGAAGAGGGAGTTCTTCCGGTCAAATCCGGATGAGTTTTTGGGAGATCCTAAGGAGCCACTGAAGGCTGATGAGTGGCTTGAGCAGATGACGAAGACGTTTGAGATGCTCGGCATCGAAGACGGAGGTTTGAGAGTGACCTTGGCATCCTTCCAGCTGAAGGGAGACGCGGGTCAGTGGTGGAAGTATGTGCGGGGGCGCATTGGAAGGACTTGGAAGGCCTTTATTGAAGCTTTCCAGGACAAGTACCTGCCTGCTACAGTGAAGGAGAAGTTGCAGGATCAATTCTCCAAGTTGGTGCAGTTGAATACACCAGTGGCCAAGTTTGAGGCCACATTTACTAGCTTATCTAGGTTTGCACCGGAGTTAGTGGCGACCGAGGAGCGCCGATGTTTGGAGTTCAAGAAGAGATTGAGGACCGGACTCATGTTTCGAGTGGTCGGGTTCATGATTAGGGAGTATGGACGCCTTGTGGAGGCTGCAGCCCATCTTAAGACTATCATGCACACAGAAGATGAGAGAATGAGGGGCTCCAGGAGGAGTCAAGATGGTCAGGGGGACGGTAAGAGGCAGAGGGGTTCTAACCCTTAGTAGTCCCAGGGAGCGCATTCGAGATCTACCTTTCCAGTGCCGAGTTCGGGTTCTGGGAGAGGCGGTCAAGGAGACATTACTTATTTCAAATGTGGTCAGTTGGACCACAAGTCTCCAGCTTTCCCACAGAGGGGAAGAGCGCAATGAGCAGCTTCATCTTCGGCTCGTTCTCAGAGACAGAGTCAGGGCAGAGGTCAGCCACTCACTTGTTATCAGTGTGGGCAGGCGGGGCACCTGAAGAGGTTTTGCCCACAGTTGGGTGGCACACCTGGGGCGTCTGGTTCGAGGTAGACACAGAATTACCAGCCAACACAGTCAGCACAGGCCTCGAGGGCCAATCAGGGAGCCTCTTCGGCTCAATTTGTACAGTAGTCTTATGCTCCGAGAGAGAAGCAGGTAGATCAGAGACCTTCAGGCCGCATGTATGCTGTTACAGCGCCAGATCTTGTACCGGCCCCATCAGTAGTAAGAGGTACTCTTTTGTTTTGTAACTCGGTTGCTAATGTGTTAACTGATACAGGTGCATCCCATTCATTTATTTCGTCTGCATTTGCATCTGTTTTGGGATTAGAGTTGGCACAATTAGCATCTCCTATTTGTGTTGTGTCACCTATTGGAGGTCAGATGGTTTTGAAGCAGGTGTGTCGGGGTTGTGATATAGAGGTCGCTGATCGTCGGCTTCCTTTTTCTTTTGTGTTGATGGATATGTCTGGTTTTGATGTCATTTTGGGTATGGACTGGTTCGTCATACCGGGCTGTTATAGATTGTTACCGCCAGAGGGTTACTGTATGTACCTTGAGCGGCGAGTGTTTTCATTTCTTGGGGAATCGGGTTGGCAGAGTCTTACCACCGGCATATGATTCACGAGGGCAGAGTGAACTTAGTTGTCTTTTCGCTAGCTTTATGAGTAGTGAGTGTGATGAGGCCCTGGTTGAGTTGCCAAGAGTGGTTTGTGAGTACTCGGATGTTTTTCCTAAGGATCTTGTTAGTTTATCACCTTACCGAGAGATCGAGTTCTCTATTGATCTAGTGTCTGGCACAACACCGATTTCTATGGCACCATACCATTTTGCACCGGCTGAGTTGAGCGAGTTGAAGGTTCAGCTCCAAGAATTGTTAGATAAGGGTTTTATTCGCCCTAGTACTTCGCCTTAGGGAGCACCGGCCCTCTTTGCTAAGAAGAAAGATGGGGCCTTGAGACTTTGTAGTGATTACCGAAAGTTGAACCGGGTTACACTCAAGAACAAGTACCCTATGCCGCGTATAGATGATCTGTTTGACCAGTTGAAAGGATCCCATTGTTTCTCTAAGATAGATTTGAGATCGAGCTACCATCAATTGAGAGTCAGGGAGAAGGATATCCCGAAGAAAGTTTTCGTATGGCCATTATGAGTTTCTGGTGATGCCTTTTGGGCTAACCAATGCACCAGCTGTGTTTATGGACTTGATGAACCGGATCTTCCGGGAGTTCTTAGATCGTTTTGTGTTCGTCTTCGTAGATGACATTCTAATTTATTCACCTTCTGAGGAGGAGCATGAGGAACACTTGCGAGTGGTGATTGAGTTGCTTGGAGCCCATAAGCTGTATGCTAAGTTTGGGAAGTGTGAGTTCTGGTTAAGAGAGGTTAAATTCTTAGGCAACGTGGAATCTGGGGAAGGGGTGACTGTAGATTCATCCAAGATAGAGGCGGTGCAGGATTGGGCACAACCTAAGAATGTTTTCGAGATCCATAGTTTCTTGGGGTTGGCCGGGTATTACTGCTGGTTTGTAAAAGATTTCTCCAGACTAGGTTCGCTTTTAGCTAGATTGACGCGGAAATAGGTCAAATTCGTATGGAGTGAGCCTTGTGAAAAGTCATTCCAAGAGCTTAAATTTAGACTTACCACTGCTCCGGTCTTGATTATTCTGGAGAGTGGTTTGGGCTATTTAGTGTATTGTGATGCCTCACGAGAGGGTTTGGGTTGTGCATTGATGTAAGAAGGGAAAGTAGTAGCCTATGGCTCGTGGCAGTTGAAAACACACGAGAGAAACTACCCTACTCACAATCTAGAGTTAGCAGTGGTGATTTTTGCCTTGAAGATTTGGAGGCACTATTTGTATGGTGAGAGATTTGAGGTATTTTCTGATCATAAGAGTCTAAAGTATCTGTTTACACAGAAGGACCTAAATTTGAGGCAGAGAAGGTGGATGGAGTTTATAGAGAATTATGACTTCGAGTTACATTATTATCCGGGAAAGGCCAATGTTATGGCCGATGCCCTAAGTAGGAAGTCCATCAGTAGTATTGCTTGTATAGCTATCCGGGAATGGGAGATGTTGGGTGCCCTTGGTGAATTCGACTTGCATTTGAGAGAGTCAGTTGAGTCTGCAGCCTTATTTTTTGTAGTTGCACAACTTACACTTGTGAATCGAGTGTTAGAAGCAGAGAAAGGTGACTTTGAGGTAGAATCCCTCCGAGAGAAGATCTTCAATGGGAAGGTAGAGAAAGGTTTGACTTTGTATCCCGACCTGAGTGTGAGATACCATGACCGTTTGTTTGTGCTGGAGTCTTGCCGAGAGGAAGTACTCCGAGACTTTCACATTCACGCCTTGCGGTGCATCCGGGAGGCACAAAGATGTATCATGATCTAAGTGGCCAGATTTGGTGGAGGGGTATGAAGAAGGATGTGGCAATGTTCGTATCAAGGTGCCTTACTTGTTAGCAAGTGAAGGCCGAACACCATAGGCCAACGGGTTTGTTGCAACCCTTGCCTATAGCTGAGTGGAAGTGGGAGCATGTCATGATGGACTTTGTTGTGGGTCTTCTGAGGACTCAACGAGGTAGTAATGCCATTTGGGTGGTAGTGGACTAGTTAACTAAGTCAACGCACTTTATCCCTATGCGCATGAGAGATTCGGTAGATTACCTCGCTAACTTGTATATTCGGGACATAGTGAGGTCGCACGGGGTCCCAGTGACGATTGTTTCAGATAGAGATCCGCGTTTCACTGCCAGGTTGTGGTAGATCTTGTAGAGTACCTTGGGCACTAGGTTGACTTTTAGCACGGCTTATTATCCTCAGACTGACGGACAGTCCGAGCGCACCATTCAGATTCTTGAGGATATGCTACGAGGATGTGTCCTTGACTTTAAGGGGTCGTGGGAGAGACACCTACCCTTAGTGGAGTTTGCCTACAATAACAGTTTCCAATCGAGTATTGGAATGGCACCGTTTGAGGCCTTGTATGGCTGAGCATGTAGATCTCCAGTGTGTTGGGCCGAGGTGGGTGATGCACCTTTGTTAGGTCCAAAGTTGGTTCGGGAAACGACGAAGAAAGTGACACTTATCCGTAAGAGGTGGGTTACAGCCCAGAGTCGTCAAAAGAGTTATGCCGATTGTAGAAGAAGACCTTTGTCATTTGAGGTGGGTGATCATGTCTTTTTGAAAATATCACCTAGACGGGGTTTGATAAGGTGTGGGAATAGTGGGAAGTTATCCCCTCGGTTTATCAGCCCTTTTGAGATCCTTAAGCGGATTGGGGAAGTTGCATATCGTTTGGCGTTACCGCCACAACTTTCCAGAGGGCATGACGTGTTTCATATCAGTATGCTTCGGAAGTATGAGCCAGATCTATCACATGTGTTGGATTGGACAGACCTAGAAGTAGATGAGGATGCCTCGTATGAGGAGAGACCGGTGAGGGCCTTGGATAGACGGGACCAAGTCTTGTGAGGCAAGACGATTCCCTTGGTCAAGGTATTGTGGAAACATCATGGGGTTGAGGAAGCAACTTGGGAGCGTGAATTGGAGATCCGAGGGAAATAACCAGACCTATTTGTTAATGGTTGAGTCCATGTTGAAAATTTTGTTTTGTTGATGAACTATAAGAGCATTGTATATGTTTGAGATTGTAACACATTGTGAATGTTGAATATGTCTCGAAAATGCGAGTTTAGTTTAAACATTGTATATGTTGAATGTATTTTGGAAATGCAAATATGTTATAAACATTGAATATGTTATAAACATTGAATATGTTTTGGAAAATATGAGATGTATGTGTTGAAGTTAGTTGAATTTTGAAAGAATGTATGTTGGTAAAATGTATATTGAGCTATATTTTGTAAAATTGTTCTCTTAAGAAGAGATGGATTGATCGGTGGGCGGGTCATGGTGATGAAGGTTGAATGGTAATCATTTGAAATTTTAAATAATCATGCTTTTGAAACTTGTACTAAAATTTTGGGACGAAATTCTTTAAGGGGGCGAGGTTATAGCGATCCAGGTTTTTCCCCGACCTTTATTGTGTTCCGGACTTGGATTCTATGGTTGCATGTTGTGTCTATGTCTTGTTTCCTCCCTTTAATTCCTTGAAATTGAGTTTTGGGACTTGTTGGGTGAGTTTGGAACAGGTTGGTTGTCTATTGGTGCAAATGGTTGCTGCCCAAGTTTTGGCTTTTTCGCTCTAGCGAGGCTTTTTGCGCTCGAGCAAGCCTTGGGTATTTGCTTCTTCGCTCGAGCGAGGTTTCTTGTGCTCGAGCGAGGATTGAGAGTCCTCAGGTTTCTTTCTTAGACGCAGCCTTCGCTCGAGCAAGAACTTTTGCGCTCGAGCGAGACATATGTTATTTGTTCCTTTGCTTAAGCGAGAACTCTTGCACTCGACCGTGCGTCTGTGTTGGTGGCAGACCTGAAGCTTCACATTGTGCACTCGAGCGATGCTTCCTGTGCTCGAGCGAGGCCACTTGTTGTGTCTGGCCACTCGAGCGACAACTCCTTCGCTCGAGCGAGCCTCGTATATATCAATTCGCATCAGAGATGAATTACACCATTTTTGACCTTCTTCCTTCTTCAAAACCCTAGATCAGCAGCTCTTCTCTCTAAAACACTCTCTCTCTACAAATACTCCATGTTCTAGGGTCCTTCTATCCTACTCCCTTTGTTAAAAAGCTAGAGCATTGTGTGGGCTTCCTTTTGATCCGAAAAAGGTGGGATTTGGAGCATCTTTGGGTTTCTCTCTTCTTCTCCTTTGAGCTTTTACACTTGATGTAGGGATAATCTACTCTCTAATATGAGTTTTAACCTTGATACTTGTCATTCGGCATAAATGGTGGGATTTGGGAAGTTTGGGTAAAGTTAGGGTTTGAAATTTGAAATGTTTGAAAGAGGGGTTTTCCATTTTGGGTTCCATATGGGTATGAGAGGTCTTGAACATGTTATTGCTTGGGTATAATTGGTGAAATTTGGACTTGGGTAAAATGTATGTTAAAGGGAAAGATTTGCCCTAATATGAATGAAATAAGTTATTGGTATAAATAATGAAATTGGCTTGGAAATTATGGAATTGAAGGAACATGTGATTAAATGGTATAGTTGGATCAATAAATCACTCACCTATGAAAAAGTTGATAAATTTTCTGTTGATGGATTTATTTATCTGTTTAGAAATATCTGTTTGGGCTATCGGTGGAGGATAGCTATCATTGTTGTAGAAAATGCATGATGATTAGGTAAATTGAAACTAATCAATTGAAGTATGTCATTGAATATGACAGTTGATTAAACTATTGAATATGTGAATTGATTAGTCATTGTATATGACAACGTATTTAAATACATTGTATATGTATCTTTGTTTGAGAGGAGATAAGGAATGTACTCCATTGTGTGGGAGGAGATAGGGGATGGACTCCATTGAGAATTAAGTTTGCCGGAGTGTCTAGGGTGAAAGTCCCAAAATCTTATATCTTTATGGATGCCGGTTCCCTCGGACGTAGTTCTGTAAAATGGCAAGAAATAGAGGTGTTGGATTGATTGATGTATTAAATTGTGAACCATTGAGTTGTAGTCTCTTATTGGTTGCTTTGATAATAATGAATTTAGTTAATTGATTTACCCGGAATGAAAAAAGGGAAATGATTTGAAATATTGGTTATCTATATTGATTGGTCGTGGAAAGAATATATATATGTCGGTTAAGAACATCACACATTTATCTGATGCTCATGTCTTAGTTATTTCTCATATATGGTTTAGCTTATCTCTATTGGGTTTTGGCTCACCCTATTCGGGACACCATTTTCAGGTACAGGTGACATGCCACCACCAAGGACATAGCTTGGGAGGTTTAGGGGTTGAAGGCTCCATTTTGTATATTTTGTTTGGTGTTAAATGTAAAATTTCAAGCTGAGGGCTTTATATGTAAAAGAGTTAGAACTCTTCTTTTGTTGTAACCAAGTGATAACTTGGAAAGCTGTAAGCCTGTAGGGCATTATTTATTTGTTATCAGTTATGAACATTTGTGAATATGTAATGTACGTAATACATTTTGTAAAGAAGACTCTGATGAATGAAAATATAATATTTCTAATATGCTTATAGACTTTATGAATGGCTGATTTGTGTAATATTTTGAGGGTGTAACAATGATGTTGGAATTTCTGCAGATAAAAACTTACCAGTTACCTGATAAACATTGGTGGACGGTAGTGGAATTGGTAGTGATCCTTTCAGTCTATTAAAATTGAGGTTTAAAAGTATTAGTGATCTCCATGGAATGACATCTAGATGTTGTTCAAAACTTGCCAAAAAATTGTGCCGAACGTCGACCGTTTCCATAGTTTCTTTCGATTTGTTCCAAAACCAAGTTGGTATTTCGCCGTGAATTTTGTTATCAACAAAGAAGATAATCTTTAATTCATCTTGGAATCGCAGGAAATTGGGGAACTCCTTCATGTTACACGATTCCAATCCTAGAACGACAAACTTCAAAAGAGTAGCATTGGTAATATTTTTGGTAAACACCGTTAATTTGTTGTTTGACAATTCCAATTGAATAAGGTTTTGGAGCTTCAAAAAAATGTCTAGCTCCAATTTACCGCTCAAGTTGTTTCCATAAAAATTAAGATATTCAAGATGCTTGAGTTGAGATATTGAGCTTGGAATCATGCCATGTAGTTGATTGTCTGTGAGATCTAGAAGAGTTAATTTGGTGAGGTTCACAAGGCAAGATGGAATTTGACCAACTAATTCATTTGAATAGGTAGACAAAGAGGATAGCTGGGTTAGGCTAGAACGTGTGGTATCTCACCCGTATTTTCATATATGCAACGTTTAATATAGTGAGTTTGGATAGCTTACCAAGTGTCAAAGGTAAGGTTGGTACATCAAAATTATTTTCACCAAGGTGTAAGTCAGTTAGTTGTGATACTGTCATGACCCGAACCCGCCCCCGTGGGTTAAGGACATAACCAGCTAGTAATCATGAGATTACTTACCACCTCAAACCAAACCAAACGTATTTTAACAGAGTTAATAGGGGCCAAACGGAAGCAATTTAAAACTTTGTCCATAGAGCCATGCTTACATGGCACATCAAAACAAACCATACATGTGCATATTAATAACTCACGACAAAATATGTACTACATAATGTTCTGTACATACAGGATCACAATAGTCCAAAACTATAAACAACAGATGCAAAGCCTTCGCCAACATGACATAATATAAATACATAACAAGAGGGCGAAGATGGGTCTCGTGCGTAAGACACAAGGGCTGACTCTCCAAAAACCTTTGTTGTTCTACACAGACTTCACTGGGGCTGGGTTTGGACTTCCCTAGGCTCACCTACAAACACATGAATGAGCGTGAGCGATAGCCCAGTGAATAATAACAAATACAGAAGTTATACAAACGATACGTAGAACAATATGCTTCAAATGGCCTTGGGCCCAACTCATATTTCTATTTAACATATATACTCAATTTAGGTCAAGTGACTGCGGTTCCAATCAAACTGGCCTTTGGCCCGTTCAAACTTTCATTTGTGTCAAAACGGCCTTTGGTTCATTCAGATGACAAACTGGCCTTGGGCCCAATTCATTCGTTTATGTCAAAACGGCCTCTGGCCCATTCAATAATGTCAAAACGGCCTCAAGCCCTTTTATTCTTGTCAAAACGGCCTCCGGCCCATTCATTCATGTCAAAACGGCCTCCGACCCATTCATTCACGTCAAAACGACCTCCGGCCCATTCATTCATGTCAAAACGGCCTCTGGCCCATTCTTTCATTAATATCAAACATTTGTCCATGATTCAAACTGGCAAATTCATAAGGCTTACAAGGAAATAAGTAATTGGACAAACGACAAGTTTCAAATATCGATATTACTCACAGTGATCGGTTGGTTGGTTTGCCCTGGAGCTTGACCCTACATATCACATAACACATATGGGTCACAAATAATTCAATCAATTCTTTAATTCACATATTTCTCTTTAGGCTTCATTCTTATCTCTTTAATTCAATTACAATGCTCAATGTATGCCTAAGAGTGCTTAGAAGTGAAAGGGAATAGAAAACAGAACACAGAATGTATTTTCAAAATTTCAGAAAACAGGGTCCCCGCTTGAGTGTGGGATTTCCCGCTCAAGCGGACCCTTGAGGCCTGCAAAAGTACTGGTCATGCGAAATTTACGCTCGAGCATTAATTTTGGTGCTCGAGCGAAACGCCTCTCTAAATGGCTCCCCGCTCGAACGTGAACTTTCTCGCTCGAGCGGACGCCATGTCTACAAAAAAAAAATGCTGGGAACTCGTATTTCACGCTCGAGCGGACACCATGAATTTTGGGTTTTCCGGAATGTGTTCTTGAGCTCAAATCCGACCTTCCAATGTTCAAAACCCATAAATTTGGTTCCAAAACATGCAAATACATTATATAATATGAGCATATAAGCAAGGCGAGGTCAATTGGTCAAAATCATGGTCTAATTCATCCAAATCAATCCACATTTCTTTGTAAACTCAAGGCTCATACATTCAAATTCTACACAAGCTTCATATCTCCCATAATCAACATGCATGTCAATTTTTGACCTCATTTCCATTTCAAATAGCATCAATGATGCTCATAAACACGAAATCAATAAAACCATGCTTGCATGTAAACTTCAATGCTCAATTCTTCACAATTCACACATTACATGCTAGATTATGCAATTCCTTAGCAATTATATACATGCACGCATACATTGACCTTCAATTTAACACAAACAACTCAATTCCTCTTCAATCCTTACTCTTGATCATTAATCAACTTTGAATACACAAAATTACACATCAAACTCATGGATTCACTTACCTAGAGGCTCAATTCTTCCAGTCTATAGCAAATTCTTGAGATCTTCCAAAATCTCCAAGCCTCAAGACCAAAACCTCAATCTCCTACCACACTCGCTCTCTAAGCCGACCCTCTCTTCTTTTCTTAGAGTTTATGATCAATCCAAATGAACCTAAGGAGAGAATTTGAGTGTATAAAGGCCCCCACTCAACACATTATTTTATTATCAAACAATTAGGCACTTAATTCGTTAATTTAATCTAATTAATTTGATCCAAATCAGTTTTCCAACTAAATTTCACTGTAGGCTCTAAAAATTATTCTAATCACGATGGTGTAATCAATTTCAGGTTCTGTGACCGATAAGGCCTTCAATTTAATTTCCAAAGCAGATAATCAAATAGCTATTCCTACGGTGAATAGATAGAAATTCAAAACCACATATTTTCACATAATGGCACATAAAGTCATATTAAACACACAGTCACATTCATGTTTAAGGACCAATTAACATATTACGGAACAGGGATATCAAAGTCTTCCCCCCTTTAGGAAGTTTGATCCTTCAAACTTATTTTACCTTCGTCGGGAAACAAATGTGGGTAGTGTAGTCTCATTTCCTCCTCTTTTTCCCATGTAGCATCCATCCCATAGTGTTCTTTCCATTCCACTTTCACCATTAGGATGGACTTGCTTCTCAGTTGTTTTGGTTGTCGATCAACAATTCATTCCGGCCACTCGACATATTCCATATTTTCATCAATAGCTACCCGGTGATAATCAATCACATGAAACGAGTCTCGGAGATAACCTCTCAAACATCGACACATGAAACACGTTATGGATTTGTTCGAATCCTGGTGGCAAAGCAATTCTATAAGCAACTGGACCAAGCCTTTCCAAAATCTAAAATGACCCAATGTAACGGGGCGACAACTTGCCCTTCTTCCCAAATCTGACCTTGGCCTTTCATCTGGGAAACACGGATGAACACATGGTCACCAACCTCATACCCAAGAGGTCTTCTCCGAACATCTGCATAATTCTTTTGTTGGTCTTGAGCTGTTTTGAGCCTTTGCCAAATAGTTTTGATCTTTTCAGAAGCGTCTTGCACAATTTCAGGCCCAAGTAAAGCTCTATCCCCGACTTCTGTCCAACAATTTGGTGATCTACACCTTCTACCATACAAAGCCTCGTATGATGCCATACCGATGCTGGAGTAGAAGCTGTTGTTCCAAGCAAATTCTGCAAGTGGCCAATAGTCTTCCCAACTCCCCTGAAAATCCAAAGCACACATCCGAAGCATATCTTCCAAAGTCTGTATTGTTCGTTCTGATTGCCCATCTGTCTGTGGGTGGAATGCAGTACTGAACCTTAGTTCTGTTCCCATAGCTTCCTGCAAACTCTTCACAATCTAGATACAAATTTCGATCTCTATCCGACACGATGGATACCGGAACTCCGTGTAAATGGACAATCTCATCAACATAAATAGTAGCCAATCTATAAGCATTAAATGTAGTCTCAACAGGCAGAAAATGTGTAGATTTAGTCAGTCCTATCAACTACAACCCAAATAGAATCCATACCTCGAGAAGTCTGAGGTAGGCCAACAACGAAATCCATAGTCACATGCTCCCACTTCCATTCAGGAATAGGGAGAGGTTGAAGTAGACCGCCTGGTTCCTGATGTTCAGCTTTAACTTGCTGACATTGAAGACATTTGGACACATATTCTGCAATCTCCTTCTTCATTTTAGGCCATCAATAGGTTTGTTTCAAATCCCAATACATTTTATTATTACCCGGATGCATAGCAAATACGGATCTGTGGGCTTCATCTAGAACCCTCTTCTTTAATTCCGGAATATTTGGGACACACATTCTGTTCCGAAATCTCAACACTTCATTCTCAATGCCAAACTCTGCTTTCGGACTTGTCTCGAATTCATCAATCACTTTCTTGAGGAATTCATCCTCTTTCTATTTCTGTTAGACTCATCAATGATTGCCGGCTCAGCTGTAATAGTGGCTATCAATCCGCCCTGTTCACACATTACCACTTCAATTTCAAATTTTTCAAAATCTTGCATGATTTCTTTCTGTTCAGTAAGCAAACAAGCCATGCTCCCATTGATTTTCTACTCAAGGGCATCAGCAACTGTGTTAGCTTTCCTGGGTGATACTGAATCTCTAAATCATAATCCTTTATCAATTCTAGCCATCTCCTCTATCGCATATTTAACTCCTTCTGCGTGAAAAAGTATTTTAGACTTTGTGATCTGTGTAGACTTCACACTTTGCCCATACAGATAATGCTGCCAGATTTTCAAAGCAAAACAACTGCGGCCAATTCTAGGTCATGCGTTGGATAGTTCTTCTCGTATGGCCTCAACTGTCGAGAGGCGTAAGCAATAACCTTCCGTTCTGCATTAACACACAACCCAAACCTTATAAGACGCATCACTGAAAGTTACAAATTCTCCGTACTTGAAGGTAGTGTCAAAATTGGTGCAGTGGTCAGTCTTGTTTTCAATTCATGAAAGGCAGCTTCTCTTTCGTCATTCCATTCAAATGATTGCCCTTTGCATGTCAACTGGGTAAAAGGTGTAGCTATCTTCGAAAAGTTTTTCACAAACCTCCTGTAATACCCGGCTAAGCCCATGAAGTTGCGGACTTCTGTCACATTTTTCGGTGTAGGCCAATTCACAATTGCCTCTATTTTCTACGGGTCCACTGAAATTCCCTCCTTGTTGATCACATGCCCTAAAAAAACAACTTCATCCAACCAAAACTCGCATTTCTTTAGTTTAGCAAACAATTTCTTTTCCCTAAGTATTTGGAGGACAGTTCTCAAATGATGTTTCATGTTCAAGTTTGTTCTTGGAGTATATCAAAATGTCATCAATAAAAACCACAACAAATTCGTCAAGGTAGGTTTAAAAATTCGGTTCATTAAGTCCATAAATGTTGCAGGAGCATTAGTCACTCCAAATGGCATAACAAGAAACTCAAATGTCCATACCTCGTTCTGAATGCGGTTTTCTCAACATCCTTGGCCTTAACTTTCAGCTGATGATACCCGGATCTCAAATCAATCTTAGGAAACCACCTGTGATCCCTGTAATTGGTCAAATAAATCATCAATACGGGGTAGGGGATACGTGTTCTTTATCGTTACCTTGTTCAATTCCCCGATAATCGATGCACAAACGCAAAGTTTCCATCCTTCTTTTTCACAAATAACACCGGTGCAACCCCATGGTGAAGTGCTAGGTCTGATAAATCCTTTGTCAAGCAGGTCTTGTAACTGTTCTTTTCAATTCTTTCATTTCGGCAGTAGCCATTCTGTAGGGAGTTTTAGAAATGGGCTGGGTGCCTGGCACAGTCTCAATTGTAAAACTCTATCTCCCCTGTCTACCAATTCCCCTGGTAATTCATTTGAAACACATCTGGAAATTCTCTAACAGTAGGGATGTCATTCAATTCAACATTCACAGTTTGTTCAGGACAACACATAGCAAAAATAACCCTGGCACCCTTTCCTGATCAATTTACATGCTTTCATTGCAGATATCAAATAAGGTGGAGGCACTACCCCATTACCCACAAACACATCTCTTTTTGTTCTGGTGGTTTAAACACAACCCGTTTTGTCACACAATCAATAGTGTCACAATATTTGGTCAACCATTCCATGCCCAAAATGATATCAAAATGTCTAAAATTCAAGGGTAATAAATCCACATATAGGATAGCATCCTCAACACTCATATCACAAAACCGGTATATAGATTCACACAATACAGATTCCCCAGATGGAGCAGACACACATAGCAGATATGGCAGTAATTCTAAATGTCTATTCAGTCTAGATGCAAATGCATATGTCACAAAAGAGTGTGTGGATCCGAAGTCAATTAACATAAAGGCATCCTGATTACATATAGAAATAGTATCTGAGACAATTGCATTGGCATTCCGTGTATCGCCCGGAACAAGCGCAAAAACTCTCCCTTGTCTCACGGTATCCCCAGTGATAGCTGGTCTCATAGTATTTCCCGGCTTCGGGACTGATGCAGTTGAGCTAGCAGCTAGTTTCCCACTATTCTGATTATAATCTCGGGCTATGTGCCCTTGTTTACCACACTTGAAACAGGCCCCTTACGCACGGTAACAAACCCCACGGTGCCTTTTGCTACAAATATTGCACATGGGAGCTGTGTCTCAGGAAGAATTTGAAGTATTTGAGGAGCCCGTATTTTGCTTTTTTAGAAATTTCTTCTTTGAAAAGAAGCCTTGCCTTTTGTTGCCTTTCCATTCTGTCGTTGGCCTAGCCTGCCTAGCTATGTTGGTCTCTGATATGATGGCCCTGTCTAGCACCCCAATGTAGGTTTCTAGCTTCAAAACATTCACTCTTTCTAAAATGTCGTTTCGAAGCCCACCTTCAAAATGCCTCGCCTTCTTATAGTCTGTATCGATCACGTGTGGCGCAAACCTGGCCAATTTAGTGAATTTGGCCTTATACTCGGCTACAGTCCTACTGTCTTGTTTCAGTTCCATGAATTCTGCCACCTTCCTATCCCAGACACACTACGGGAAGTACTTGTCATAGAAAATTTCCAGAAATTTTGCCCAATCAGCATCTTTGTAACTCTCACGCATTAACATCCACCATCTTCTTGCCTCGTCTTCTAGCCATAGCATAAAAGTGGCTAGAAGTACTTTCTGTGTCTCTGAGCACGGGAACACTTCAAACAATTTCTCGATACCGAGAACCCATGCTTCGGCTTTCAACGGATCTAATCCACCATGGAACTATGGTGGCTTCATTTTCTTGAACTCCTTGGTGAAAGCTATTATCCGGTCATCATTCTGATTATCCGGCACGGGAGGTGGCGGAGGTGGAGGTGGAGGGTGTGGTTGTTGCCACTGTTGTTGCCTCTCATGTTGTTGCCTCAATGTTTCTGCCATTTCCTGAATCAATCTCTCCATTCTATCTATTCTGGCAGTAGAGGATTCCTCTATCTCATCACCTCTTGTTCTCACCATCTGATTAAACTTGCATTATACTTTATACAAAATTCCACAAATATGCATATACTAGAGAGCATATGTAGTCAAATAATTTGCCATGCAAGTAAATCACAACTTACAGCACATAATGTTCGTATCAAAACATTTAAGCACATTATCGATGCTTCCAAATTCATACTTATCACATGAATGCATCCTAGATCTTTTCTAGACGCTTATCGCTCTTTTCTAGACGCTTATCGCTCTTTTGGAAAAATGTGTGAGATATTAACTCGTGCTCTGATACCACTCTGTCATGACCCGAACTCGCCCCCGTGGGTTAAGGACATAACCGGCCAGTAATCATGAGATTACTTACGGCCTCAAACCAAACCAAACATATTTTAACAGAGTTAATGGGGGCCAAACGGAAGCAATTTAAAAAATTGTCCATAGAGCCATGCTTACATGGCACATCAAAACAAACCATGCATGTGCATATTAATAACTCACGACAAAATATGTACTACATAATGTTCTGTACATATAGGATCACAATAGTCTAAGTCAACCCATCAAAACTATAAACAACAGATGCAAAGTCTTCGCCAACATGACATAATATAAATACATAACAAGAGGGCAAAGACGGGTCTCGTGCGTGAGACACAAGGGCTGACTCTCCAAAAACCTTTGTTGTTCCACACAAACTTCACTAGGGCTGGGTTTGGACTTCCCTGGGCTCACCTACAAACACATGAATGAGCGTGAGCGATAGCCCAGTGAATAATAACAAATACAGAAGTTATACAAATGATACGTAGAACAATATGTTTCAAATGGCCTTGGGCCCAACTCATATTTCTATTTAACATATATACACAATTTAGGTCAAGTGACTGCGGTTCCAATCAAACTGGCCTTTGGCCTGTTCAAACTTTCATTTGTGTCAAAACTGCCTTTGGCCCATTCAGATGACAGACTAGCCTTGGGCCCAATTCATTCGTTCATGTCAAAATGGCCTCCGGCCCATTCAATAATGTCAAAATGGCCTCAGGCCCTTTTATTCTTGTCAAAACGGCCTCCGGCCCATTCATTCATGTCAAAACGACCTCCGGCCCATTCATTCATGTTAAAACGGCCTATGGCCCATTCTTTCATTCATATCAAACATTTGTCCACGATTCAAACTGGCAAATTCATAAGGCTTACAAGGAAATAAGCAATTGGACAAACGACAAGTTTCAAATATCGATATTACTCACAGTGATCGGTTGGTTGGTTTGCCCTGGATCTTGACCCTACATATCACATAACACATATGAGTCATAAATAATTCAATCCGTTCTTTAATTCACATATTTCTCTTTAGGCTTCATTCTTATCTCTTTAATTCAATTACAATGCTCAATGTATGCCTAACAGTGCTTAGAAGTGAAAGTGAACAGAAAACAGAACACATAATGTATTTTCAAAATTTCAGAAAACAGGGTCCCCGCTCGAGCGCGGGATTCCCCGCTCGAGCGGACCCTTGAGGCCTGCAAAAGTACTGGTCATGCGAAATTTACGCTCGAGCGTTATTTTGGCCCTCGAGCGGAAGGCCTCTCTAAATGGCTCCCCACTCGAGCGTGAACTTTCCCGCTCGAGCGGACGCCATGTCTGCAAAAAAAAAAAAAAAATGCTGGGAGCTCGTATTTCACGCTCGAGCGGACACCATGAATTCTGCGTTTTCTAGAATGTGTTCTTGAGCTCAAATCCGACCTTCCAATGTTCAAAACCCATAAATTTGGTTCCAAAACATGCAAATACATTATATAATATGAGCATATAAGCAAGGGGAGGTCAATTGGTCAAAATCATGGTCCAATTCACCCAAATCAATCCACATTTCTTTGTAAACTCAAGGCTCATACATTCAAATTCTACACAAGCTTCATATCTCCCATAATCAAACATGCATGTCAATTTTTGACCTCATTTCCATTTCAAATAGCACCAATGATGCTCATAAACACGAAAATCAATAAAACCATCATTGCATGTAAACTTCAATGCTCAATTCTTCACAATTCACACATTACATGCTAGATTATGCAATTCCATAGCAATTATATAAATGCATGCATACATTGACCTTCAATTTAACACAAACAACTCAATTCCTCTTCAATCCTTACTCTTGATCATTAATCAACTTTGCATACACAAAATTACACATCAAACTCATGGATTCACTTACCTAGAGGCTCAATTCTTCCAGTCTATAGCAAGTTCTTGAGAATCTTCCAAAATCTCCAAGCCTCAAGACCAAAACCTCAATCTCCTACACACTCGCTCTCTAAGCCGACCCTCTCTTCTTTTCTTAGAGTTTATGATCAGTCCAAATGAACCTAAGGATAGAATTTGAGTGTATAAAGGCCCCTACTCAACACATTATTTTATCATAAAACAATTGGGCACTTAATTTGTTAATTTAATCTAATTAATTTGATCCAAATCAGTTTCCAATTAAATTTCACCCTAGGCTCTAAAAATTATGCTAATCACGATGGTGTAATCAATTTCAGGTTCTGTGGCCAATAAGGCCTTCAAAGCAGATAATCAAATAGCTATTCCTACGGTGAACAGATAGAAATTCAAAACCACATATTTTCACATAATGGCACATAAAAGCATATTAAACACATAGTCACATTCATGTTTAAGGACCAATTAACATATTACGGAACAGGGATATCAAAGATACGTTCCTAGCCATTCAGGAATTTGACCCCAAAATTGGTTCGAACTACGGTCCAAATATGTGAGTTTGGTCACACTATCGAGAGAAGCAGGAAGCATCCCAGAAAAATGACATCCTGATAAATCCAATTGCTTTAGGGGACTACTAAGATGAATTTCAGGCAGATTACCAGTGAGATTGTCATTGTTTCCCATGCTTAGAATCTGAAGGTTTGGTAGTTGAAAAATAGTTGTTGGGAATTCACTATACAACTGGCAACTCTCAAGAAAAAGAGTTGTTAGTAAAGACATATTTGACAAAGCACGAGTCACTGTAGAAGATGTATTCACCCCACTGAGGTCAAGTGCCTTCAAGTTGGTAAGATTTTGAACTAGGTCTTCCAAATTGGGTTTTTCAAGTTTCAGAGCATTTCCAGAGAGATCAAGGTAAACCAACTTTGAAAGATATGAGGTATTTGAAGGGATTTGACCAAAAAATACAGAGTAGGATAGGTCTAGACTGGTTAGCCTCAAAAGGTTTTCAATTCTAGATGGGATTTGAGAATAATTGAAGTGATTGTCGGCAAGATTCAGCCTCTTAAGGTGAACCAAGTTGAAGAGGCTACTGTTGGAGTCGATAGAACCGTAGAGAAAACTGCTATTGAGGTCGAGGCCAATCACATGACCAGTGTCGTGGTCACACTCGATGCCATCCCATGAGCAACAGTCACTACTTTTTCCTTCGAGCTTCTTCCATGTTTTAACCTTTGAATAAGCTGAAGGATCACCTGAAGCAGACTTGTTCATGATAAAGCTATGCTTGAACTGCAGCAAGGATGAACTCTCATCTTCATGGCATAGTGGCTGCGCAAAAGAGGAAGAGTTAGACAACATTACAAAAAGATGAAAACAACAACACAAGAGCATGAACACATGAAGATAGAAAGATGAAACCATGTTGCATAACAAACTCTAAGTTACCAATCTTGGATTATGAAGCTAATGGCTGTGATGTGCTTTTATAGTTGGGATTAGAGAGTCTCAAAAATACATTCTAGCATGTATGACACAATGGAAAAGTCTATAAACAACAAGTGTCAATGTACGTGTATAAAAATAATAATTAAAGAGTTGTGAAAGAATTGACAAATAATTTTTTTATCAGTATTTTCCTCACTTAATAAAGATTTAGGAAAGACTTGTGCAAATTAAAGAGACAAAGTAAATCATGTCCCTGCAAATGACTAGTGCTCAGAATTCCTAACCAGTGATTAAGAATATAGTTTGCAACATTCCATTATAATTAGGAATTTTAATTTAAAGTTTTCATTGAAGAAGGGACAAAAAAATATATCAATTATTGAAGGGGCTAAATACGAAATGGGTCGAATCCAAGCCTTGGGCCGGTCCAATCTTCTAAGCCCAAATCCAAGTGGGTAAGATGAACACATGGGCGAGCCAATGAAGCCCAACTCCATTACCAACAGCCCACCCAAGTCCTCAAGCACTTGGGCCCAACTCGCAGTGGAAGGGCCACTCCAGCTGCGATACTGGGCTCAAGCCGAACTGCAGGACTCATTTTATGGGCCGAACTAGTGGGTTGAGCCCATCATCAGAACCAAAGTGGGCCGAGCCACATGCAAAGATGTTTGAGGGGGCCTGCACATCTCTATAGATGGTCTCATAGAGGGCCGAGTTGAGGCACAACGGTACCGAGCTGAGGGAGCCTCTCAGAGAAACGTAGAAGCTGTGAGTATAAGCATGTGCAAGATGCCACCTTAGCTGGTCCCCCACACCTAGAAACGCGGAAACAGTTAAACCAGAGGAATGTGGTTTGTTATCAGCATGACTACAATGAATATGTGCAGCCCATAACAACTACCAGAAGGTCCCCCACCTTGAGCAATGCTAAAAGGAAATTTGGCAACACCAGAGCTCCATGAAACCATCTTTGACAACAAGCAAGGAGTTCTATATAACCCATGCTAACTTCACATTGAAGGTAACTTATCCAAACTAAACTCTCTACACTTAGGGAGGACTTCCTTTCTTCTCCGACTACTCATTCCTACACCGGAGGGGCTATCCGGCCAACCCTGGCTGGGCAGCTCTTACGGTGCTCCTTGTTACAGGTCCTCAATTCTCGAATAGTCCAATCAAGTGTGGGGCTCCGATCCACTTTCATCTAGTATGGTATCTGGTACGCACAATTATCATTCCATTTTTTAGTTTTTATCACACAGTATGCATCACTAAGGGTTAGTTGGGAAAGGCCAGCACAAATACATTGACCTTGTAGCTTCCCATCGTAAAACGTCCTAGAGTTTAATTGTTAAATACTTATTAGGACTGTTTGGATGGACGTGACTTTTAAATCGAGGGATTTGAGGTTAAATATTAGTTGAAGAGAAAAACTATGCAAGTTAAATTGAAAAGGCAGATATGTATATTAATAAAATTGAGATAGTTAAAAGAAAATATATAGTATGATTTTTTTTAATCTTCTGGCCAGTCAATATAGAACAATAGATGTTAGGGGTTAGTAGGGGCAAGAGGAATCAACAAAGGAATTGCTCGAACCCGAGCCACTTGGTTGGCGTACTATGATTTCAAATAGTGGAATTTTCATTTTATCTTGTAAATTATCACTTAAAAAATAATTCAACTTATGTATTTTTAATTATATTAATTTTATACTTAAATAATTCAATCTTAGATCAATCTTATCCTTATTGTCAATTGTGATGTGGCATCAAAACTTCTTTTAAAGTTTTATTTTATCTCCTAAATTATCCAAAAAAATCAATCAAACCCTTGAATATATTAGAAAATTTTAAATTTAAATATTAGATAACAATTTTTCATCTAAAAAAATTCAACAAAAATTTAAGGGACAATTACACTGAAACTGTGTCAGTTAAAATTAATTACAAAATAAAAAAAATTAATTTTAATTATTAATATCTATAATGTTTTTAACCTTTTTGTAATTAGTTTTTCCTGACATCATTTTCAGGTTATTTTCTAAAAACTTAATGTCTTTGGGCTATTGAGTATTCTTTAAAGAGTTGTTACTAATTTTAGCATAGAGTGCCCTTTGTTCAATGATACGATCAAGTCGGTATTAACTTTGGTATTGCAGGCTGGAATCTTTGGATATTCATTTTCATCATTTAATATATTGTTTCTCAAATTTTGAGAGAAGATCTTTCTCCCAGAACAAATGTGGTCTAAATTTTTATCCACAAAAAATTCAACCTACTACTAGTCGTTTAGTTCTACTGAAATTAATGTGAGGAATTGGCTTCCTACAATTTCCAAGAGAGAGAGAGAGAAAGAGATAACCAACCAAGAATTTTGAGCTTAATTAGTTATGCAGGACCGGATCAAGATAATTTGAGACTTATTAATCGGGCAATTTCAAATGAGGCTTTTTATAATTTTTTTAAATACTTTTTTTGTTTAAATTTAAAATTTCCTTTTTTGACCTTTTAAGATAAAAATATATATATATATGTTACATATAATTTTTTAAATATATTCAAGAGTCTAATTGACATTTAGAAATAATTTGGGTGGTAAAATAAAATTTCAATGTCATGTCATCAAGTTCCGTTTGATTATAGACGGTAATTGATTGTACGGGAGAAATTGATTAAACAAAAATGTCTAAGACTCCTTTTTTTTCCCACCCCCTTTGATCCCTTCTCTCTCATTGATTGGATTTTCTTTTCTTATTTTTTTGTTTCCATTGTCTTCCAATCACCACCTGCCACATGTGTGTTGGGGGGGGGAGTGGTGGGGGTGGTAATTGGAGAAGGTCTCCATCACTCCTCTTGATTTAAAATCAAATAATTTGGATATAAAATTGGTAGGATTAAAAGAACAGAGGAGTGTAATATAAAACTTCCTCTTTCAGATAATTATTTCAAATCGATGATATGACAAAACTATTTAGTTGAATCCTCAATTTATAGATAAACGGTCAAATCTAAATTTAAACAATTCCCATCCAATATTAGCGTCAATTCATACATTGCAAATCACATTCATCTAAATGGAGCTTTTATTACTCGGTTATAGTTGGCCTAATTTTGTGCAATGGTTTGTTTGTCTTTAAAGTCAAATGAGCAGCCCCATTGATGTGTAATTTTCTTAGACATTGTTGCGTAAAGTTTTTAGTTTCTAGTTTATTATTTTTATTTTTAAATATTAAATATATTTATGTTTATTTTTTTATAAGAGTGAAAATTAAAAAAAAAAAAAAATTAGTACACATACGTATTTTAAAATTTATTTCAATGGATGGTTGAAGGTGGTTGTTGGCGAGATGTGCAGGTCAAAGGTGAGTCAGTGGCCCAAGTTGGTTGCCATTAATTGGAGGTGGTTGTCGAGAGTGAAACATGATTTTCAGAGGAGGCCAGGGCCGGCCTTGGGGCATAGGCCACAAGGCCACGGCCTAGGGCCCCTCAAAATAGAGTTAAAAAAAGGGTCCTTCTTATTATAATTTAGTGTAATATATTAGGTATGTTTTAAGTCTAAAAAAATTAAAAAAAGGTCCAAACTAACTTAAAATAAATTGACCAATTAAAAAATTGAAAGGCTATTCAAAACAATTAGCATTGTTATTTATTGAAAATAGACCAAAAAAGGGTCTCTCTTATTATAGTTTAGTCTAATATATTAAGTATATTTTAAGTTCAAAAAAAATTAAGGAAGACCCAAATTAACTTAAAATAAATTAATCCATTAAAAAATTGAAAGGCTCAGTTAAAATAATTAGCATTGTTATTCATTGAAAATGATTTTGCAAAAAAATTAAATTATGCAAGTATGATTGATTTATTTGCTTCTAAAAATACAAAAAGAGTGAGGATCAAGCGAATGCAAAGTATTTTTTGTGATTTTGACACAAATCTTTTGTCTTTTATTTTCAAAATTTTTTTCATTCAATGAAAAAAAAATGTGAAGGACCTCAGAAATTTATTAGTTAATTATTGACTTTGGATCCCGAAAACCTCAAGGCCGGGCCTGGAGGAGGCTGGAGAAAGTAGCCAATGATTGTTAGGATGAGCTGTGAGTGGTGGCCGGAAGAAGCAGAATAGATAGAAAGGAATGAAAATTATTTTCTAAATAAGTTAAACTAACTTCTTATATACATATATATATATAACAAAAAAATTAGTAAATTTTGTAAATAGCTTACAACTTTTTGAAATAAAAATAGACAACAAATAATTTTTTGTTTACAATTTTTAAATTTTTTATAAACATAAATTTAAAATTCAATTACAACATACCATACTCTTTCAAGAATCAAATTCAGCTTAATGTAATTAACTACTTAGGCAATGATGCGAGTTTAGGATATTGTTTGTATCTTGGATTTGATGATAAATTTGCAAATAAAAAAACAAGGCAAAACAAAATTACAAAAAAAAAAAAAAAAAAAAAGAAGGAGAAATTACAAAAAGGACCATAGGATTTGATTCTTGTAATAAAATAAATTTTATATTTTTAATTTATCAAATAAAATCCTAATAATTTAATTCGTTTTCAATTTAATCCTTTTTTCGCTAAGTAAAATCAATTAAAAAAATTAGTATTTTAATCATTAAACTTAAGGGAAAACACCAACAAATCCTAAGTTTAAATAGTTTGAACCATTTAGTCCTACAATTTATTTTGTAAACTTATTGGTCCCATGTCAATGTTAATTACACTTGAGCCCACAAATATAATGCATGAGTTGGCTGTTTGGAGGGGTATATTGGGTGTTTAGGTGATGTTGTAGTTACCAAAAAGCCCAAGAGTATATTATAGCATTTTTTTTTTCTTTTCCCTTCATTGCGAACAAAACGGAAGCTCAAAAATGGGAACGTCAACGTTTCTTTGATGATGTTACAGTGTTGATCCTCAATTAGTGTGAGTTGAATGGGGGATTTGGGAACGTTACGTTCAGAATTTGTTATTTCCCAAATAACATTGCAAAACCCTCCAAAAAACTCTAGAAAGTCATGGAAACCCTTCTATCAAATTTACAGAGGCGAAACAGCGTGGGCATTGAGACATCTTTGTCATGGCCCGAACCCGCCCCTATGGGTTAAGGACATAACCGGCCAGTAATCAAGGGATTACCTACGGCCTCAAACCAAACAAAACATAACTCATCAGAGTCAAGGGGGCCAAACGGAAGCAAATTTCAAAACTTTTGTCCATAGAGCTGTGCTTACATGGCACCTCATAACAATCCACACATATACATGTTAATAACTCACATCAAAATATGCAACGACACAAAGTTCTGTACATACAGGATCATTCAAGTCTAAGTCAGTCAGACCCAAAGTTTATGTACAAAAGTAATCCAACGTTTTTGCCAATATAACCAAACCATATCAAAAGAACAAAAAGGCGAAGACAAGTCTCGTGCGTGAGACGTTTGGGATGACTCATCAAAACCTTGACTGTTTCTCACATACTTCACTGAGGCTGGGTTTGGACCTCCCTTGGCTCACCTACAGACACGTGAATGAGTGTGAGCGAAAGCCTAGTGAATAATATCGAATAAAGAAGATACACGAACGGTATTTAGAACAACATACATTAGACGGCCTTGGGCCCAATTCATATTTCTATCTAGTGCATGTACATATATATATGTCAAGTGACTGCGGTTCCAAACACATCAAACGGCCTCGGGCCCAATTCATTCATATCCGACGGCCTTTGGCCCAACCATTCCTGTTCGACGGCCTTTGGCCCAATCATATGTATCAAATGGCCTTTGGCCCATTCATTCATGTCATACGGCATTTGGCCCTTTCATTCATGTCATACGGCCTTCTGCCTATTCATCCTTTCATTCATGTCAAACTGCCTTTGGCCCATTCATTCTTTTATTCATGTCAGGCGGCCTTTGGCCCATTCATTCTTTCACTCATGTCAGACGGCCTTTGGCCCATTCAATCTTTCATTTATGTCAGACGGCCTTTAGCCCATTCATAAGGCATAGCAAACATTTGTCCATGATTCAAATTAGCAAACTTATAAGACTTATATAGAAGTAAGCAATTGGACAAATAACATACTTCAAATATCTTCATTAAGATATTACTCACAGTGTTCTGCCGGTGGATTCACCCTTGAGCTCGACCCTACACATTACATAACACATATGGGTCACAAATGATTCAATCCGTTCTTAATTCATACATCTCTCTTAAGCTTCTTTCTTATTCTTTTAATTTATTCATAATGCTCAATGCATGCCTAAGAGTACTTAGAAGTGAAAGAGAACGGAAAATGAAACACATAACACACCTTTACAAATTTTCTGAAACAGGGGTCCCCGCTCAAGCGTGTCTTTGGCAGCTCGAGCGGACCCCTTGGTCTGCCAAAATACTGGTTGCCTCATTTTTACGCTCGAGCGTGAATTCGGGTGCTCGAGTTAAAAGTCTCACTACATGGCTCCCTGCTCGAGCGTGAATCTCCCTGCTCGAGCGGACATCCATGTCTGCAAAACTTTTGGGAGCTCGTATTTCCCACTCGAGCGGCGCCTTCCCCGCTCGAGCGGACATGCCAAATTCTGGAAATTTCAGAATTGTTCTTCAAGTTCAAACTTGACCTCCAAAGGTCCAAACTCATGATTTTGGTTCAAAACATGCAGATACATTATATATATCATGAGTGCACAACAATATGAGGCCAATTGCTCAAAATCATAATCCGATTCTCAAATAAATCCTCATTTCTTTTGTATGATTAAACCCATGCATTCAAATTTCATCCAAAATTCATATCTTTACCAATTCAACATGCATGTTAGTCTTTGATCCCAATTCCATTTCAAATAGCACCAATGATGCTCATAACCATGAAAATCAACAAAACTATGCTTGCATGCATGTTTCAATGCTCATATTCTCTTATTCAACTTAATATATGCTTGATTATGCCAAATCATGGTAATTCTATACATATATGTGCATATTAGCTTCAAATTCATCAATTATAACACAATTTTTGTTCTTGATCATCATTCAACTTTGAATTCAGAAAGTTACAAACTAAAATCCATGAATTTACTCACCTAGAGGCTCAAATTTTCCAAATTATGGTTAATTCTTGAGTGTAGCTTCAAGATCACTAAGTTCCTTTGTCAAATCTCTATCTTGAGCTCCCCATCTCTCTAAATGCGGCCCCTCTCTCTCTCTAGAGTATAATTTTCAGATGTTGAGCTCTAAACAACAAAATGAGAGTCTATAATGGCCCTTATATAGCCCCTCTTAATCAAATTTGATTATAGCCAATTAATGGAACTTAATTAATCGTTCCGAATCTAATTATTTTGATCCGAATCAATTTTTAATTAAATTTCACCGTACGCTCTAAAAATTACGCTAATCACAATGGCGTAGTCAATTTCGGTTTCTGTGGCCGACAAGGCCTTCAATTTTCAGTTTATAACAGTAAGTTGAACAGATATTCTTACGGTGAATAGATAGAAATTCAAAACCACATATATTCATATAAATGGCACTCAAAATCATATCAAACACATAATCACAATCACAATTAAGATTAATTAGCATAATACGGGCCAGGGTCATCACAGTTTTCTCCCCTTTAGGAAGTTTGGTCCTACAAACTTATTTTACCTTCATCGGAAAACAAATGTGGATAGCGTAGTCGCATTTTGTCCTCTTTTTCCCATGTGGCATCCACCCCATAGTGTTCTTTCCATTCCACTCTCACCATTGGGATGGACTTGCTCCTCAATTGTTTCACTTGCCGGTCAATGATTCGTTCCGATCATTCGGCGTACTCCATATTTTCATCAAGAGCTACCCGGTGATAATCAATCACATGGAACGGATCTCGAAGATAACCCCTCAACATTGATACATGAAACACATTATGGATTTGTTCGAATCCCGGTGGCAAAGCGACTCGGTAAGCAACTGGACCAAGCCTTTCCAGAATTTAAAACGACCCAATGTAACAGGGTGACAATTTACCCTTTTTTTCCAAACCTTACTTGGCCCTTCATCGGAGTGACACGGATGAACACATGGTCACCAACCTCATACTCAAGAGGTCTTCTTCGAACATCTGCATAACTCTTTTGTCGGTCCTGAGCTGTTTTGAGCCTTCGTTGAATAGTTTTAATTTTTTCAGAAATGTCTTGCACAATTTCAGGCCCAAGTAAAGCTCTATCCCCGACTTTTGTCCAACAAATTGGTGATCTACACCTTCTACCATACAAAGCCTCGTATGGTGCCATACCGATGCTGGAGTGGAAACTGTTATTGTATGCAAACTCTGCTTGTGGCAAGTAATCTTCCCAATTCCCTTGAAAATCTAAAGCACACATTCTTAGCATATCTTCTAATGTCTGTATGGTCTGTTTTGATTGCCCATTCGTCTGTGGGTGGAATGCAGTACTAAACCTCAGTTCTGTCCCCATAGCTTTTTGCAAACTCTTCCACAATCTAGATACAAATTTCGGATCTCTATTCGACACAATAGATACCGGAACTCCGTGTAAACAGACAATCTCGTCAACATATATAGTAACTAGTCTATAAGCATCAAATATAGTTCTAACAAGCAGAAAATGTGCAGACTGAGTCAGTCTATCAACTACAACCCAAATAGAGTCCATACCTCAAGGAGTCCGAGGTAGACCAACAACAAAATCCATAGTCACATGCTCCCACTTCCATTTAGGAATAGGGTGAGGTTAAAGTAGACCGCCTGGTTTCTGATGTTCAGCTATAACTTGCTGACATTGAAGGCACTTGGACACATATTCTGCAATTTCTTTCTTCATTTTAGGCCACCAATAGCTTTGTTTCAAATCCTGATACATTTTGTTATTACTTGGATGCATAGCAAATACATACTTGTGAGCTTCATCTAGAACTCTTTTCTTTAGTTCTGGAATATCTGGGACACACATTCGGTTCCGAAATCTCAGCACTTCATTTTCAACACTAAACTCTGCTTTTGGACTTGTCTCAAATTCATCAATCACTTTCTTGAGGAATTCATCCTCTTTTTGTTTTTGTTTAATTTCATCAATGATTGTCGGTTCAGCTGAAATAGCGGCTATTAATCCGCCCTGTTCACACAATACCACTTCAATCTCAGACTTCTCAAAATCTTGCAAGATCTCTTTTTGTTTAGTAAGCAAACAAGCCAAACTTCCCATCAATTTTCTGCTCAAAGCATCAACAAGTGTATTGGCTTTCCCGGGGTGATATTGGATTTCAAGATCATAATCTTTTATCAGTTCAAGCCATCTTCTCTGCCGCATGTTCAACTCTTTCTGCGTGAAGAAGTATTTCAGACTTTTGTGATCTGTGTAGACTTCACACTTTGCCCCATACAAATAATGCCGCCAGATTTTCAAAGTGAATACAACTGCGGCCAATTCTAAATCATGTGTTAGGTAGTTTTTCTCGTGTGGTCTCAACTGTCGGGAGGCGTAAGCATTTACTTGCCCATTCTGCATTAACACACAATCCAAACCTTTGTATGATGCATCACTGAAAATCACAAAATTTTTCGTACCTGATGGTAGTGTCAAAACTGGTGCAGAGGTCAATCTTGTTTTCAGTTCATGAAAGGCAGTTTCCCTTTCGTCATCCCATTAACACACAATCACAAATCTCATGTAGGACTCGGCTAAGCCAATGAAACTGCGAACTTCTGTCACATTAGTCGGTGTAGGCCAATTCACAATTACCTCTATTTTCTGTGGGTCCACTGAAATTCCTTCCTTGTTGATCACATGCCCTAAAAAGATAACTTTATCCAACCAAAATTCACATTTATTTAGTTTGGCAAATAATTTCTTTTCTCTAAGTGTTTGCAGGACAGTCCTCAAATGATGTTCCTGTTCAAGTCTATTCTGGGAGTACATCAAAATGTCATAATAAAACCACAACAAATTCATCAAGGTAGGTTTTAAAAATTCAGTTCGTTAAATCCATAAATGCTGCCGGAGCATTAGTTACCCCAAATAGCATAACAAGAAATTCATAATGGCCATACCTTGTCCGAAACACTATTTTCTCAACATCTTCTACTTTCACTTTCAACTGATGATACCCGGATCTCAAATCAATTTTGGAAAACACTTGTGATCCCTACAACTGGTCAAACAGGTCATCAATACGAGGCAGGGGATATTTATTCTTTACTGTTACCTTGTTCAATTCTCGGTAGTCGATACACAAATGCAAGGTTCCATCTTTCTTTTTCACAAACAACACCGGTGCACCCCATGGTGAAGTGCTGGGTCGGATAAACCCTTTGTCAAGCAAGTCTTGCAACTGTTCTTTCAATTCTTTCATTTCAGCAGTAGCCATTCTGTAGGGGGTTTTAGAAATAGGCTGGGTGCTTGGCATAATCTCAATTGTAAACTCTATCTCTCCGTCTACCAATTCTCCTGGTAATTCATTTGGAAATACATCTGGAAATTCTCTAACAATAGGGATACTGTTCAATTCAACATTCACAGATTGTTCAGATAGCACACAACACAAATAACCCCGGCACCCTTTCCTAATTGATTTACATGTTTTCATTGCAGATATCAAATAAGGTGGAGGCACTACCCCGTTACCCACAAACACAATTTCTTCCTGTTCCGGTGGTTTAAACACAACCCATTTTGTTACACAATCAATGGTGGCACAATATTTGGTTAACCAATCCATGCCCAGAATTATATCAAAGTGCCTAAAGTTCAAGGGCAACAAATCCACATACAGAATAGCATTCCCAATTCGCATGTCACAAAAATGATATACAGATTCACACAATACAAATTCCCCGGATGGAGCAGATACACATAGCAGATATGGCAATAATTCTAGAGGTCTACTCAGTCTAGATGCAAATGCACATGTCACAAAAGAGTGTGTTGATCCGGAGTCAATTAACACAAAAGCATCCTGATTACATATAGAAATAGTACCTGAGACAACTACGTTGGCATTCCGTGTATCGCCCGGAACAAGCGTGAAAACTCTTCCTTGCCTCACAATATCTCCGGTGGTAGTAGATCTCATAGTATTTCCCGGCTTAGGGATCGATGCAGTTGAGCTAGCAGCTAGCTTTCCACTATTATGATTATAATCTTGGGCCATATGCCCTTGTTTACCACATTTAAAACAAGCTCCTGACACACGATAACAAACCCCACGATGCCTTTTACTACAAATATTACACATTGGGGATGTATCTCGGGAAGAATTAGAAGTACTTGAGGAGCCCGTATTCTGCTTCTTAAAAAAGTTCTTCTTCGAAAAAAAGCCTTGTCTTTTGTTGCCTTTCCAATAAGTTGTTGGTTTAGTTTGTCCATCTATATTAGCTTATGATATTATGGCCCTGTCTAGCACCCCAATATAGGTTTCTAGCTTCAAGACATTCACCATTTCTAAAATGTCACTTTGAAGCCCACCTTCAAAATGCCTCACTTTCTTATAGTCAGTATCGATTACATGTGGTGCAAACCTGGCCAATTCAGTGAATTTGGCCTCATACTCAACCATTTTCATGCTATCTTGTTTAAGTTCCATGAACTCGAATACTTTCCTATCATAGACACATTGAGGGAAGTACTTATCATAGAAAATTTTCAGAAATTTCGTCCAACCAACTTCTTTGTGATTCTCACGCATTAACATCCACTATCTTCTTGCCTTATCTTCTAGCATAAATGTGGCTATAAGCACTTTATGTGTCTCTATACAAGGAAACACTTCAAATAGCTTTTCAATGCCGAGAACCCATGCTTCGGCTTGCAACGGATCTAATCCTCCCTGAAACTGTGGCGGTTTCATTTTCTTAAACTCTTTGGTGAGAGCTATTATTTGGTCATCATTCTGATTATCTTGCATAGGTGGCACTGGAGGAGGAGGCGGAGGGTGTGGTTGTTGCCACTGTTGTTGCCATTGCTGTTGTTGCCTCAATGTCTCTGCCATTTCTTGAATCAATCTTTCCATTCTATCCATTCTGGCAGTAGAAGATTCCTCTATCTCATCACCTCTTGTTCTCACCTTCTGATTAAACTTGCATTATTCTCAATATAAAAGTTTCACAAGTATACATATACTAAGAAGCATACATATTCAAATAATTTGCAATGCAAGCAAACCACAAACTTATAACACATAATCGTTCAAATCAAAACATTTAAGCGTATTCTAGATGCTTTCAGATTCGTACTTATCACATCAATGCATCCTAGATCTTTTCTAGACGCTTATTGCTTATTTGGACAAGTGTGTGAGTTATTAACTCGTGCTTTAATACCACTCTGTCACGGCCCGAACCCGTCCCTATGGGTTAAGGACATAACCGGCCAGTAATCAAGGGATTACCTACGGCCTGTAGACATCCCATTTTTGACCAACCTTAAGACTCAGACGTCATCGATTGAGCACTCGGTGATGGTGCATGTTGTGCTCGCTTCGAGTCTCCAGAGTTTTGGCTGAAAGCCTTGCCTCCGGGCCTTTGAACTCTTTGTGCTTTGGCTCGGTTTGTGGACCGAATCTTGTTTTCTCTTCCCAGAGGGAGGGAGAGGTCTTGTAGACCATCTCTTTGTGGTCGTAGGCCACTTTTCGTGGTAGTAGGCCACTTTTCCCGTTTGGAGACTAGTTTCTGATTTTTGGAGCCTTCGGCCACGTGCCTTGTCTCGAGACCGCTTAACGTTCTCCGTTTGGTGTGGTTTTTGAACCATGCCTTGTTGCCTCTGCCTAGAGGAACACTGTGGTTTGGGAGACCACTTTTGTGGTTGCATACCACTTTTGATGCCCATAGACTAATTTTCGAGGCTTTCGGCCGCGTGCTTCACCTCCCGATCTCTCGTCTTGCATCCATTTTGGTTTGTTTTTGGTACAACCTTGCTTTCCTTGTTTGAAAGGTGGTACAAGGGTGGGAGACCACTTTTTCTCCTTGGAGACTACTTTTTCCTCTGCCAGCCAGTTTTTTGGTCGAATAACTGGCTTGCTTGGTCTTTGGACCATCTTTTCTGGTCGGCCACCACACCTTTGCATTGTTTTCTTGCTCTGGGCCCTCTCCCACCATGGCCTACCAGTTGTTGCTCTGAGAGACCACTTGAAGTGGTCGGCCGACCACTTTAAGTAGCAGGCCGACCACCTCAAGTGGTCGGCTACTTTTTGGCACCTTTTTAGAGATATTGTCCTCCAGCTGG
Source organism: Camellia granthamiana (assembly GCA_036172215.1). Taxonomy (NCBI): domain Eukaryota; kingdom Viridiplantae; phylum Streptophyta; class Magnoliopsida; order Ericales; family Theaceae; genus Camellia; species Camellia granthamiana. Next base: position 45,171,187 of record CM069907.1, on the reverse strand, counting down.
CATAGCTGGAAGGCATTTGGGCCATCATCCATACACGTGTATAGAGGGATTTGTTTGAGGCTTAGCTTCTCCAAGAAGCTTTACCTTTTGTCTTCTATAAGAGGGAGGCTCCTCCTCCTTCTTCTAGGTCCAGAAAATGAAGCTTTGAGTTATACATGTAGCCTATATCTATACTTCTTCATTTTGCTCTTGTTTTGTGTTCAAAAGTGTTGTTTTGTCTTACTTTTTCACACAAACACACACTTAAACACCATCCTTTTGCTATTGAGATGCTTAGGAGCTGGTTTTGGTGTTCTTGGGTTGGTTTGAGCTTGGAAAAGTTGCTAGAGTTGTAGCTTTAAAGAAGGTCTTCAAGGGTGAGTCTTTGACCTTTAAATCCCCATTTCTTGCTTAAGCTTTTAGCCCTTCTTGCATACGTTTTTAAGCTTAACACTTAACTGGAAAAAGTTCTGTTTTTGCATGCTTAAAATAGTTATTTAAGGCCACTTTTTTTGTTTGGGGTGATTTACTTCCTCTTAGGTCTTGTTAGGTCTTGTTTTGAGCCATCCCTTTAGGCTCTTGTGGAAGCCTTTGCATGACCTTTCTACCACTGAAATCCAAAGGATTTTCAGTGGTGGAAAGGTGGTTTTGGTGTCTTAAATAGGAGAGGGCCATCCCCTCTCCTTGTATTTTGTTCACTTGCTTTATATGCCTCATGTTTGAGCACCTTTGTGAAGTTTATGTTGGCCATATCTTAGCTTGTATTTGTGGTTATTTTGCTAAGGCAAACCACTGTTTTTTCTTGGTTTGGTCACTCCATGCATGGTTAATACACTTGTAGTGTAAATCACATAAACTAGTTTTGTATGCTTCATGAAGTAGCATGTCATTCTAGTTTGTTTTCTTTCCATTTCAGCATGTTTTTGGTGATGTTTTGACATGTCATGACTCTGTTTTGGTTTGGTTTGGTTGGCCCTTGCATGCCTCATGCACTTGTAGTACAATTCCATAAAATAGCCTAACATGCATCATGCTTTGACATGTCATTTTAGCATGCTTTTGGCTTAACTTAAAGAAGACTTTGTTCATGTTTTATCATGTTTAAGGTCTGATTTGTGTTGTTTTGGTCATGCATGACTTGCTTTGTATAGCTATGGTTCAATCTAGCTTGTTAGCTTTGTGTATTGAGTCCTCTAGCATGCATTACTTGACCTATTCCAATGATTTGGCATCATTTGTTATGTGATTTTAGTCCATGTTTCATGGCCATACACTCACATCTTTCACTTATTCAATGCGTTGGAGGATTTGCCCCTTTATGCCTTAACATGAGTCATTGCGTATGTCTTCATGCCTTAGCTTGCAAGCCATCATTTCAGTGTGTTTTTAGGGTTATTATGCCATGATATAACTCTGATTTTTGTTGCTTAAGTCATGCCATGTTTGGTCCTAATAGGTGTAGTGTAATCCACCCTATTTGCCTTGCATATTCCATGTCTTATGCCCTTCATGCTAGCTTGTTTAAGCTTCCTTCCATGCATATTTTAGACTCATTTTGACATGTTTTAGGACTGTTTTGGATTGCCTTGGTCACATGCTTCATGCTTTGTATAGCCGTAGTGCAATTTGCCGTGCTAGCTTTGTGTTTTGATGATTCACGCATGCTATCTTTGAGCTATTTAGATGATTTGGCATCATTAAATACTTCATTTCAGAGCATGTAGCATTGCCATATTCCCACTTCATTCATGCTTTAAGTGCCTTTGAGTGTTGTGCATTATTGCCTTTTTTATGGCCTAGCTTGTATGCTTGCATGGCTAGGTATTTGGGCCCTCATCTCAGCATGTTTTGGTCGTTGTTAAGACCTACTTGAGCTCTGTCCATGCTTAGTTCATGCGTATTTGCCATATATTGCATGCCTCCTTTGTAGTCCTCTTTGCTAGTCTTATGCTTTTAGGACCTTTGCATGCCATGCTTGTGTTGATTAAATGATTTGGCATCATTTCTTGTCTAATTTCAGTGCACTTAGTGTTGTTACACTTGCACATTTGTTACTCCTTGAGCCTCCTTGAGGGTTGTGCTCTTAGGCCTACTTGGTTGGCCAATGCATTGTGCATGCATGTCTTGCCTTTTGTGCCTTTATGTTGGTGTTATGGCCACTAATTTGGGCATGACTGAGGTCTACCCCTTTTGGTTTAAGTCCATTGAGTATGCCATGTATATTGCATTGAGTATGCCATATTGTTTAATTACATTAAGTATGCCATCTCACATTGCATTGTGCATGCCATATGGTCACTTGCATTGTGTATGCTAGTTGCATTGCATTATATCATTGCTAAGTTGCCCTTGTTGCATTGTATTGCGCATGCATGCATTAGCATTGTTCGTATATCATTAGCTTTGTTAAGTTAATCATATCACATTGCATTGAGTATGCCATGTAGTTGCATGTTTGCATGTTTAAGTCACATTACATGTTTGCCATGTTGTGTGTTGCATTGTGTTTGGAATAGGTGTTAGTCCACACACGGGAAACGAGAGACGTTTCATACTTAAAGTGATGAAACGTGCCTTAATTCCCGGTCGCCGACGCTCTTGATCATACATGATAGAGTTTTAGGCTTTATGTGTTTACTTGTGCATTCATTTTCATATTGAATTGTGCAACTTCGCATCTCGGCCATCACGCATTGAAATGCGCGATTGGTGGCCCGAGGGTCGAGAACTACACTCCCTTGAGTTCATGACATGATAGGGAGGGTGGTTGTGTACACATATCTTGCAAATACATTGCCATGCCCTTTCTTGCTCTCTGTTGCAGAAAACTGGGATTCTGCTGCAACAACTGGTCGGCCAGCCAGAAAAACTAGCTGGCCGACCACTTTTTTGGTTTTTCAACAACCAAAAGTGGTCGGCAGGTATCTGGAGGGACCAAAAGTGGTCGGCCACCCTTCCACAGGGTTCCCAAGGTGGAGTTTCATCTTTCTGGAGCTTGGTGCAGAGCCCTGAGAACAAATGAAAACAGAGGCAAATCGGGGCATCGCATTGGATTTCCGAACGAGGCGACTGAGCATGCATCCAATCTTCTCCCTTTGAGAACCTCCTGTTTTATTGCTTTCCTTAGCTACCATGCTTAGATAGCTTGCTTTTGCTTTGGCTTGTTCTTTAATAGTTAATGCGTTAACTTTTCAACTTGTTTTGTAATAATTAGTTAACTAGGATTAGTTAATTAATTTGTTGTGTAATAATTAGCTTAGATTAGCTAGTTAGCTCCTTATTCGGTCTCTCCCTCGAGAGGGCCAATTGTTGTAATAACCGTGCGTGTGTATGATGTATGTCTTCCAACCCCCATTTCTTTCTCCTTTTTACTTAACCGCTTATGATGGTTAGTTTTAGGGCATGTTTCATTCAGCATACCTCATGCTTGCATGCGTGCATCCATTCATCTGTATTGCATGCACCAGGCTCGGCGCATCACACTAACTGCATTGTATTTCAATTCCTATTTGAATACATGTATCAAGTTACATTTCACATGACATCTCAGGATAGCCGAGCCTATCTTAGTTGCATTTTCGCATGTGTTGCAGTAGCCATCTTAACATGAACTAGGGTCATGCATAATTTCTAACTAGTTTCTTGTTTTGGCTTGGAGTACACTGTGAGTGTTTACGCTTTAGCATACTGCATGTGTGTTAATGTTTCCATGAAAGCATGCTTGCCATGAGGCTAATTGCTTATTTGTTATAACTGCCTAAATGCCTGTGGGTGAAAGTTGGATTACTTGAATTGGAACAATTCATTAAATTCTCGTTTTAGCCTACTTGCGAGTAGCAAACTTCAAACCATTTTCCAAACAAACGAATATACAATGTTTTATTCCAAATTAGGCGATCTAGTCTATACTTGTTTGCTGTGCGCATCACATAGTAAGACTAGCTAATTAACCGGAATAAGAGCACATGTGTTGTCAAAAATAAAATATCATGCTTAGTATAGGTCGATCTTTGATCGGGCGAGCGGGGGTGCTCATTGCATGACCTTCCCCTCTCGTACCCAAGTTCTCGAGCCGAGACAACTTTGGTAATGATGAACACGTGGCCTTAATATTTAGGTGGCGACTCTGTATTTGGCAAAACAGTCCATGTTTGGCACTTCCTCATTAAAAATCAGTTTTCCAAAACGATTTGCCGGATTTGAACTCTTTGGTGATTTATCGGTCTCACATCGCACACTGTGAGATTAGATTCAGAACCATGGCATTTGAGTCCGAACTGTAGTAAGCCCAATGAACAAAACAGAATTCCACACCATTTTCGCAGGCACAGAGCCCGGGACATTCAGGCGCGTCTACATGGCCGCGTCTACATGGCCTCAAACCAAACAAGACAAAACTCATCAGAGTAAAGGGGGCCAAACGGAAGCAAATTTCAAAACTTTTGTCCATAGAGCTGTGCTTACATGACACCTCATAACAATCCACACATATACATGTTAATAACTCACATCAAAATATGTAATGACACAAAGTTCTGTACATACAAGATCATTAAAGTCTAAGTCAGTCAGACCCAAAGTTTATGTACAAAAGTAATCCAACGTTTTTGCCAATATAACCAAACCATATCAAAAGAACAAAAAGGCGAAGACAAGTCTCGTGCATGAGACGTTTGGGCTGACTCATCAAAACCTTGACTGTTTCTCACATACTTCACTAAGGCTGGGTTTGGACCTCCCTTGGCTCACCTACAGACACATGAATGAGTGTGAGCGAAAGCCTAGTGAATAATATCGAATAAAGAAGATACACGAACGGTATTTAGAATAACATACATCAGACGGCCTTGGGCCCAATTCATATTTCTATCTAGTGCATGTACATATATATATGTCAAGTGACTGTTGTTCCAAACACATCAAACGGCCTCGAGCCCAATTCATTCATATCCGACGGCCTTTGGCCCAACCGTTCCTGTCCGACGGCCTTTGGCCCAATCATATGTGTCAAACGGCCTTTGGCCCATTCATTCATGTCAGACGGCCTTTGGCCCATTCATTCTTTCATTCCTATCAGATGGCCTTTGGCCCATTCATTCGTTCATTCATGTCAGACGGCCTTTAGCCCATTCATTCTTTCACTGATGTCAAACGACCTTTGGCCCATTCATTCTTTCATTCATGTCAGACGGCCTTTCGCCCATTCATAAAGCATAGCAAACATTTGTCCATGATTCAAATTAGCAAACTTATAAGACTTATATAGAAGTAAGCAATTGGACAAATAACATACTTCAGATATCTTTATTAAGATATTACTCACAGTATTCTACTGGTGGATTCACCCTTGAGCTCGACCCTACACATTACATAACACATATGGGTCACAAACGATTCAATCCGTTCTTAATTCATACATCCCTCTTAGGCTTCTTTCTTATTCTTTTAATTCGTTCATAATGCTCAATGCATGCCTAAGAGTACTTAGAAGTGAAAGAGAATGGAAAATGAAACACAGAACACCTTTACAAATTTTCTGAAATAGGGGTCCCCACTCGAGCGTGTCTTTGGCCGCTCGAGCAGACCCCGTGGTTTGCAAAAATACTGGTTACCTCATTTTTACGCTCGAGCGTGAAGTCGGGCGCTCGAGCTGAAAGCCTCACTACATGGCTCCCCGCTCGAGCGTGAATCTCCCCGCTTGAGCGGACATCCATGTCTGCAAAACTTTTGGGAGCTCGTATTTCCCGCTCGAGCGGCGCCTTCCCCACTCGAGTGGACATGCCAAATTCTGGAAATTCCATAACTGTTCTTCAAGTTCAAACTTGACCTCCAAAGGTCCCAAACTCATGATTTTGGTTCAAAACATACAGATACATTATATATATATCATGAGTACACAACAATATAAGGCCAATTGCTCAAAATCATAATCCAATTCTCAAATAAATCCTTATTTCTTTTGTATGATTAAACCCATGCATTCAAATTTCATCCAAAATTCATATCTCTACTAATTCAACATGCATGTTAGTCTTTGATCCCAATTCCATTTCAAATAGCACCAATGTTGCTCATAACCATGAAAATCAACAAAACTATGCTTGCATGTATGCTTCAATGCTCATATTCCCATATTCAACTTAATACATGCTTGATTATGCCAAATCATGGTAATTCTATACATGCATGTGCATATTAGCTTCAAATTCATCAATTATAACACAATTCTTGTTCTTGATCATCATTCAACTTTGAATTCACAAAGTTACAAACTAAAATCCATGAATTTACTCACCTAAAGGCTCAAATCTTTCAAATTATGGTTAATTCTTGAGTGTAGCTTCAAGATCACCAAGTTCCTTAGTCAAATCTCTATCTTGAGCTCCCTCTCTCTCTAAATTCGGCCCCTCTCTCTCTCTCTAGAGTATAATTTTCAGATGTTGAGTTCTAAACAACAAAATGAGAGTGTATAATGGCCCTTATATAGCCCCTCTTAATCAAATTTGATTATAGCCAATTAATGGTACTTAATTAATCGTTCTGAATCTAATTATTTTGATCCGAATCAATTTTCAATTATATTTCACCGTAGGCTCTAAAAGTTATGCTAATCACAATGGCGTAGTTAATTTCGGTTTCTGTGGCCGACAAGGCCTTCAAAAGAATGCTACAAAAAAATGTTACCAAACGTTATAAATGCATATATTTGATAGCATTTGAAAAAGAATGCTACAAAAAAATGTTATTAAATGTCTTTTTTGTTGTAGTGTTAATTTGAAATCTATGCTTATCAAAAAACAGTTAATGTGTTTACTCTGTCATGTAATTCATTGAATCATCAACAAATTTTAACTAGTAGATTGCTGGAATTCGTAACTCAGTTGCCTGATACGAGAATTTTTCGTCTAAATTCTTTGCAGAAATACTTCCTCAGTATCATCCAGACGTGATCTGCTGTCTACTAGAGGTTCAAATTGGGATGATGAATGGCATTCAAATTTGCTCGGCTGTTGTTCTGAACCTATTTTGTGTATGTTATATGATTATATCACAGCACTTGTTATTCAACTGCATGATGCCAGAACAACAACCTATTTTGTGTATATTCTAACTGAACACGTGTTGATTGGCTTATCAGATATAAATTTATAGTCAATTTCGTTTTCTATGTTCTACCTTTCTAGAGCAGAGAGGTATTTGCCTTCCTTTTTCCTCTACATAGACTAATAATTAGGACATAGGATGTAAAGGGGATTTCTACTTATTTGTGTTTTCTTTTCCTTTTTGAGTCAATTCTTTATTGGTCTCGTACCCTTTGCAAATTACAAATTATAAGATGCCAAGATAATTTATTGGCCGGATTCAATATGTGTGCATAGGTAGTTAACCATTTTTTAAATGGTTATCCTTTTCAATTTTTATTGAGATGTTTGCAGAAATAATTAATTTCTGTCTTATCCAATATTACCAGGTAGAAATTACAAATGGTTTTTAGATTGGCTTTTAGGACACAAGGCTAACATGTGATTCATAGTTCATAGTAACGAAGAATACTTTTCACACTTAAGCTTGAAAATAGGCCATCGGGGGCAAAAATCGTGCAACCGCCACGAGAAGGGCCCGGGCAACACCTCAAACACCTCAGGAGGGACCAACGTAAGTTGTGAAAACTTACGGAACTAGCATGAGACTTCTGATTCTGATGGACAAGCTTCATGGTTAGTATATTATGTTTCTATGTTAATTTAGTAGAAATTTCTTCTTCAACAAAGATAGTGAACTATGCATGTAAAAGCTCGAGAAACATCACAAACACTGAAATATGCACGTGGCTCCCAATTAGGAAACTACTTTGAAATTTTCACTATTCCAACATATAGGCATGAAACTAAGTCGAAAACTAAGTCGGAAACTATTCCAACATGTAGGCATGGAACCAGCATAGGACTCCCAGTTTGAAAACTAAGTCGAAAAAGGCACTTTTTCACACTTAAGCTTGAAAATAGGCCACCGGAGGCCAAAATCGTGCAACAGCCACAAGACGGCCTGGGGAACACCTCAAATACCTCGGGAGGGACCAATATGAGTTGTGGAAACTTACGGAACTAGCACGGGACTACTGGTTTGAAAACTAAGTCGAAAAAGGCACATTTTCACACTTAAGCTTGAAAATAGGCCACTGGAAGCCAAAATCGTGCAACAGCCACGAGATGGCCCAGGGAACACCTCAAACACCTCGGGAGGGACCAATGTGAGTTGTGGAAACTTACGGAACTAGCACGGGACTCCTGGTTTGAAAACTAAGTCCAAAATTGCACTTTTTTACACTTAAGCTTGAAAATAGGCCATCAGAGGCCAAAATCGTGAAACAGCCACGAGACGGCCCAGGGAACACCTCAAACACCTCAGGAGGGACCAATGTGAGTTGTGGAAACCTATGGAGCTAGCACGGGACTCCCAGTTGGAAAACTAAGTCCAAAATTGCACTTTTTTACACTTAAGCTTGAAAATAGGTCATCGGAGGCCAAAATCGTGCAATAGCCATGAGACGGCCCGGGAAACACCTCAAACACCTCGGGAGGAACCAATGTGAGTTGTGAAAACTTACGGAACTAGCATGGGACTCCCGGTTTGAAAACTAAGTCGAAAAACGTACTTTTTCACACTCAAGCTTGAAAATAGAACGCCAGGGGCCAAAATCGTGCAACAACCACGAGATGGCCCGAGGAACACCTCAAACACCTCGAGAGGGACCAATGTGAGTTGTGAAAACTTACAGAACTAGCACGGCACTCCCGATTTGAAAACTAAGTCGAAAATTGCACTTTTTCACACTTAAGCTTGAAAATAGGCCACCGGATGCCAAAATCATGCAACAGCCACGAGATGGCCTGGGGAACACCTCAAACACCTCAGGAGGGACCATGTGAGTTGTGAAAACTTACGGAACTAGCACAGGACTCCTGGTTTGAAAACTAAGTCCAAAATTGTACTTTTTCACACTTAAGCTTGAAAATAGGCCACCGGATGCCAAAATCGTGCAACAGCCACGAGACGGCCCAGGGAACACCTCAAACACCTCAGGAGGGACCAATGTGAGTTGTGGAAACTTATGGAACTAGCACGGGACTCCCGGTTTGAAAACTAAGTCCAAAAATACATTTTTTTCATACTTAAGCTTGAAAGTAGGCCACCGGATGTCAAAATCGTGCAATGGCCACAAGATGGCCCGCGGAACACCTCGAACACCTCGGGAGGGACCAATGTGAGTTGTGAAAACTTACGAAACTAGCACGGGAATTCCGGTTTGAAAACTAAGTCCAAAATTGCACTTTTTCACACATAAGCTTGAAAATAGGCCACCGGATGCCAAAATCGTGCAACAGCCACGAGACGGCCTGGGGAACACCCCAAATACCTCAAGAGGGACCAATGTGAGTGGTGAAAACTTATGGAACTAGCACGAGACTTCCGGTTTGAAAACTAAGTCCAAAAATGCACTTTTTCACACTTGAGCTTGAAAATAGGCCACCGGAGGTCAAAATTGTGCAATAGCCACGAGACGGCCTGAGGAACACTTCAAACACCTCAGGAGGGACCAATGTGAGTTTTGTAAACTTACAAAATTAGCACGGGACTCCCGATTTGAAAACTAAGTCCAAAAATGTACTTTTTCACATTTAAGCTTGAAAATAGGCCACTGGAGGCCAAAATCGTGCAACAGCCACAAGACGGCCTGGGAAACACCTCAAACACCTTGGGAGGGACCAATGTGAGTTGTAAAAACTTACGGAACTAGCACGGGACTCCCATTTTGAAAACTAAGTAAAAAAAGGCACTTTTTCACACTTAAGCTTGAAAATAGACCTTCGGGGGCCAAAATCATGCAACAGCCACGGAACGGCCTAGGGAACACCTCAAACACATTGGGAGGGACCAATGTAACTTGTGGAAACTTACAGAACTTGCACCAGACTTCGGATTTGAAAACTAATTTGAAAAATGCTTGTTAAATTGTATATTTTATGGATAAGATAATAATTGTCTAACTTGCATTTTTTTTTTTTTTTTGTATTTCATTTTTTTGTCGATTCGAGATTTGATATGACGTGTTTGGTAATTTGGAGGGCAGATTGTACCTCGTTTTGTGTTTTTGTTCATATTACCTTATATGTATTTTGGTTGCGTTGTAAATTTTCTATTTTCGTTGGTATTACAGGGCATGTTGGGTAATCCGCCCTTGATATTTTATTTTTGTTGATATTAGTAGATATGTTTTTGTTGGATATTAGGAGATGTGTTTGGTAATCCGCATGCGGTTGATATTATATTTTTGTGGATATTAGTAGATGTTTTTTGTGGATATTAGGAGACATGTTTATAATCCGCATGCAGTTCATATTGTATTTTTGTGGATAGTGCTGAAATTCGATTGTAATGTTTATGAAAATGAACAGATTTCTGTATTGATTTGTAATAGATATTTTATTGAACAGGTTATTGAAATGCACAGGGAATTGTTATTGAAAAGAAAAAATTTCGGAAGGAAATAGTACCCCCATTTTCAAATTTTTTAATTTTTATTAGTGATGAAATAAAAAATGTCGCTATTAGTTTTCAAAAAACATGACGAATAATTTTGTCACTAATGATATAATACCAAACAAATAATTTCGTCACATTTGCTGAATATTTTGTCGTTAAATTGAAATATTTGGTGACAAAATGTTTTTTGTCATTGAAGAATTTTCTTTTCTGCTCATTTTAGTGATGAATTTTTTTGTCACCTTAATCCATATCGTTGGTAAGGAAAACTTTTGTCGCTAAAATCTATTTGGTGATGAAATATTTCGTCGCGAAAAACAATTAAAATAAAATGTTATTTAGTTTTGGCGACGAAATTGATGTTATAGAGGACGAAAAATTCAACATTCGGAGACGAAACTGTTTTTCGTCACCAGGTATTTTCAGCAACGACATATAGGCCACGAACGTGGTGACAAATTTTTTTCGTCGTAGATCACTTTGGTGACAAAAATTTGATGTTTTGAGACAAAATCAGTCTGTCACCAAATGCATTTTTTGTTGTAGTGGGTGATGCCATAATACAAAAACCAAATTTTCACAATGAGAATCCAAGAACTTTCCAAAATGCCAGTAATGCAATAACACAAGAAAAGAAATTTTACACTCACAATCACATAATGGTGCAAAAGCATAGTAAAACCGTAACCCAAACCAGTTACCTCAAACTCAAAATAACTTCCCAACTGTCCATATGGAATTTACATGCCATGCTAAGATATCGATCAATTACACAATCCCTTAATTCCATCCTATTCTTTAGGTGACTATATGTCAACCAATCCAAATGCCAACCAATCTATAATTCAACACCACTATCCCATACTAGCCTCCAAACACCGACATGCCACTTAACTCCATATCTCAACACTACACCAACACATATTACCTAACCAAATCAACTCTAGGATGGAGTTCCTTACACAGTCTTACATTCTCATTGAATCATAACGGATTTCACAAGTTAACCCATACTACCTCAAATCTTAGCCCATTCCCTGCACTTATGCCCACATGGCAATACTTCCTCGCACCAAACTTGAGTTCGAGCTGAACTCCCAAAGACCAATGAAGTAGATAACAAACTTACACTACTCATTACCCGCTCCACACAACTTTACCATACCACTAGAAGTTCCATCCTCAAACTAAAACCGCAAGAGAAAATCACCCCAACACTAGGGATCTTACATGGAATTCATAAACAACCTCCACTTATGACAAAAGTAATTTAACTTAGCACACATTAAACCGTGCACCAATACAATAAGCATAATATTACTACACCAAGGCAACCTCTCAGGATAGTCCCATGACCAATCCCTTTCTACACATCTCCTAACAACATACTTTTACATACCGCCAATCCAAAACAACAGAATCTATACTTCAAAACAATTCCATAAAACCAACAAATCCCTCGGTAGATAAGAAATAATTGCCCTCACAAAAGAAACTCAAGTCACTCTCATGCCAACCACTCTTACTAACTCAAACACCAACACTGCCAATTCCCAAAGACCTAATAAGAATTGTTAAAGATGTTATAAGGACATTAATCCATCTAATCCACTTCTTGATATGAACAAGAATACTCCAACACCAAACACCCCATAATGGGTTCCAAATACACACAAACCACTCGAGCGACCAGAACACCCCACTTCCAGAAATTACAAACAGAAGTTAATTGCTCGAGCGCAAAAAGTATCGCTCGAGCGCAAAGAACACTGTTCGAGCGAAGAATACCAACTCTCAAAAGTTTTGCAGACAGAAGACCACTGCTAGAGTGCAAGAAAGGCTGTTCGAGCCAAGACCACTCCACCGCAAGAAATACCACTCGAGCGTAGAATACACTCTCCCAGTAGTTTTGCAGACCTACAAAAGTACTTAGAGTTTGCAAAGACCGCTCGAGTGCAAGAAGCTATCCTCGAGTGTAGAGGCCAAAATCTGGGCAACCAAAGTTTTGAAAAAACAAGCTACCAACCGTTCCAAATGCAACCATCATAACCCAAAAGCCAAACTCAAGGAGGGAAAAGAGAAATAAGACATGAACAATAATAGAAAACAACAAAACCCAAATCCATAATATCAAATGGGTCGAGTCTAAACCAAAATCATCATATCTCCGACAAAAACCAATAACCAACATCAACCAAACTAAATATATTGACTAGTAAAACTCCACCCTCACAATAACCCAACAAGTCACAATGACTCTCAAAGTACTCATCTTCCACAACCAACTCTATCGTCCATCAATTCTAAATCAATTCCAACCAAACATATTATTTAACATAGCATACAAACCCTAATCAAAATAAAGCTCTTCGACCCTCACATTCACAAGTCAAAACGCAATAGTTCTTACACATTCAAATGAAGATTTCTCAATTCCACAACAACTCACATCCCAACCAACCACACTCCACAATACTAGCCTCCATGTTACCAACACAATAGTCGAAACTATACACTTACACTACCCATATCTACAAGGGCAATCCCAACTCTTCGTGTTCTAAAAACTCTAACACTACCAACACCCCTTCCACAGGTTACAAGACTTAAAACAATTCACTCATTTGGGAAACACAGCCCACGTCTTCTGACCATTCGAGGTCATAACTAATTCCAACACATACTAGTCCATGGACTAACAACCTACACCAAATCTACACGACGTCACTTAAATGAGTATAAAAACTCCATCTAACCACCAAGCACGAAGGACTCAAAACAACACTGTCCCTCAAAGGCATACTAATTGTCACTAAAGACAAACCAACACCAACTCACAACTTATGCTAATACACAACATATCACTAGTATAGCACTCACCGAGGTGCCCACTTCGAGTCTACTACTCAACCCAAAATGTTTCTATAAGTAGGGAAACACACAACTTAGGATACATAACACTGGCACCTTTCTCCAAAATACTAACACAACACAATCACATAGCAATTACTCAAACAACCCTATTGAGGCTCCAATTAATTTACATACCATCTACCACATAACACGTAACATGTAATCGCACTAAGTCTATGAAGATAATCATTCGTTCCAATACTCTCTTAGATTTCTCATTAGAAACAACATTGATCAAGCGCATTTCTAAGAAGACCTCCAAGTTAGTCAACTGGACACCGAATAATATCCATGAGTCTCAACACCATGCCCATATAAAATGCAACACATAAGCATGTTATCATTTAGCACACAGCATACAGATGTCCTCACTGACCATGATAAACCCATTATAGCTAACCACTTCCCGCGAGCCCAAGGTTTTCAAACCCGGTTAGCTCTGATACCAAGTTGTCATGCCCCGAATTTATGAGGTCTGGCCCACGTGAGTAAACCACCCTACGATAGACAATAACTAACAACACTCAAGCCAATGTATACAATATAGGCACATAATACACGTGTTATTCCAATTTTATACATTCTTAGATACAATGTCTAAATCAAATGGATGCTCTGTAATAAAACATACAAAAATATTATAAATCAAATTAAGATGCCCAAAGGCTTATATCATATATAAAGGGTGTAATCCTTACAAGAGTGGCACATGGCCAACAAATACATAAATGGCCCTTGGTCGACAAATAAAGGAACCACCCTACACGGTTCTGAACATAGCTTCAACATCTCAGTCCACATCTGCATAAACATACCTGAAAAATATTTTCGGCCACGTAGGGTGAGCATAAAGCCCAGTAGGAAATATTTCAAAAACTAAATATGCTCCACCAGTCTAAATGACCATGAATGCAATACATACATTTATATTATGCTCAATGCATTCTCAACTCCACTTTCTATCTCAATAAAAACCCTTTCTTTCCAGTCTTCCAAACCTTTCGTTTATTCAAAATGTTTTCTGAATTCAACACATTAGTTTGATATGAAAATCCATTTTCACAAGTCAACCTAGGTATCTCAATACTAACTAGCAATTTCATTGCTAATTCCAATACCAATACATCGTTAACCAACAACAAATACATTGCTAAAACCGTTTAAAATCATTTCTTTCCAAAACTAAAATGATAATAAATGAAATGGCTAAATCTCCAAAACCAATACAACATTTCACAGAAATTTCATCCAAGGGAAACTGTCAGACGGGACCCATGTAAACGTAGGCTATACAAGTACTACCATTGCCATTTTACGAAAATTTCATCCGCGGGATCGGCACCCATGTATACGCGCGATTTTCAGGACCTTCACCCTGGATACACAAGTTAACTTAATTCAATGGAGTCCATCCCTTTCTCCTTCCAACAATGAATTACATCCCCTTTCTCCTCCCAAATATCATATATGTACAATGTATTAAAATACACAGTCATATTCAATGACAACCATTTCTCAGATTTACCATTTATTTACTCATTCCAAATAGCACAATACATACGATCCAAAACATGATTTTCAAAATGAAACAAATGCTCTTAAAACATAACACAAGAATTTCCAAAATGTCTTTCCAAAACATACAGTTTAAATCCTCAAAATCCATTGCATGTTCCATGATATGCATGATTTATAAACAGTCCAGTTTGCCTAGCCAACATACAATCTCTACAACAATCATAGCTATCCTCTACTGATAGCCCAAAACAAATATATCTAAATAGATAAATAAATTCCATTGAAGATACAATTTTCCAAAATCTCAAATGGGAGGGATAATACATATCTAACTCCACCATCATCCTTAATTATCATTTCAATTTCACATTTCTCAACATTTATTCCATTTCCTCTTTACAATCTCAAAAATTATATTTTAGGGCATAGCTCCCTTGCTCTTTGAAAATTCATTTCAATGCAAGAAATAGCTCATTTCAACATATATCAACTCCAATTTCATAATCACAACCTTTTTCAAGAAAACATTTAGAAACCCCTCTTTTACATTTTGATTTGATAATCTAGCAATTTTTTAAAAAGACCAACATTTTAGGGTTTCTTCAAATTAGGGCTTTTTACTTTTAAAAACTCATATACCTTCTTTATAAGTGGAAAATAAACTTTTGTAGCTAAACCATAGCTCAACAATCCCATTTGGAACAAACCCTAACTTACAAACAAATTATCAAAAATCAATCCAAGAACAATAGAATCTATATATATTTAAAATACATCACAAATACGCTACCAAACTCATATTGAGTTTAAGAAATAGACCTTACCTCTTGAAGCAAGAAGGGGGCAAATTGAAAAAATCACTGACGATGAAAAAAACGATCCGTTAAGATTAAATGAAAGCCCTCGTCGTGCTCTTCGTTTTGGTATATGGAACTAGGGGTCAAAGATGTATAGAAATAAATGAAATCAAGCCTAAAAAGCCTGATAAAAAAAAAATAGCGGAAGGAAAGAGAGAATGGAGTGAAAAGTGAAGTGGTTTGATCCAAAAAGTGACTTTTAAAGATCTGATTCTGCGCTGTACGCTCGAGCGTCGAAAGTTGCACTCGAGCGCACTATGCTCACAGCATAGATTCACAAATTTCAAACAGTTATATCTTTCTCGTCCCGACTCCGTTTAGGGTCGTTCTTGTGTCCAAATTGAAGACCCGGAAGTAAGCTTTCCAATGGCTCTAGCCTCACATTAAGATTCAAAGTGCAGAAAGAGAAAATGATAAAAGAGTGAAGACTACTCAATAATAACTATTCGAATTTAGAGTTTTTGATTCAATCTCACCCAACCACTATGGTAACACCTCAACCAAGGCTCAAATATCAACTAAAAAGGTCCAAAATCGAAGAGTCAAATATAATTTCATTATAACAGGAAGTACGGAGTGCTACACTCACCTTACGTGGGAAAAACATTTTCAGGTGCTGGTGATATGCCTCCGCCAAGGCTTGGGAGGATTGTGGAGCTGAATGCTTACTTTTGTTTGTTTTGTATTTACTTGATTTTCAAGCCTAGGGCTTTATTTGTATTGAGCCGATGACTCTTTTTGTTGTAACCAAGAATGATCTTGGAAAGTGTAAGACATTAGGGCATATGAATATCTGTTTATCTTTCATTTTTTATTTCATCTTGTAACACATGTTGTTGATTCAAGATGAACGATTTATGAATGTACATTGCATATGTCACCATTTTATATATTAACTCTAATTAATGAAAGCTTCTTACTTCATTTGTATCGCTTTGTACTAATGGTTGGAGTTGGATTCATGTAACTATTTTGGGGGCGTTACACAACTAGTACCATGAACAAAGTATTAAAACTACACATCACTACTAATTCAAACATACTAAAAGGAATAATAAACTAAGTAACCCCAAACTAAAGTGCACTAACACAGCTCAATCCCACTCACTATTACTCTTAAATAATACCTAAGTTGTGTAACAAATCAGATCATAACTTTTTATAATTTTTTAATTGTTCAATTTAAATCAAAACTTTTAAAATAGTATCAATTCTAACCATCTGTATGGAAAAGATACAATTTAGACAATTTAATCATATTTTTTTTTCTTTCAAAACTATTAAATAACACTCCTCATCTTTCCCAACATATTGCCACCGTTTCATCCTTTTCTCTGTTCACTGCAACTCCTCCACATCTAACACCACCACCACTGTCTAGCATTATCAACAAAAAATAATTAAATTGTCTAAATTATTCGTACTCCATTAGCCATAACTAATATATTGTTAGAATTGATATAATTTAAAAGTAGATGGTTTGAATTAAAAAATAATTAAAAAGTTAAAGTTTGATTTGTTATCCGGATCAAACCCTGAAATAGTTCCCTTTTATAATTTTTTCTAAATTTTTAATCGTGTACGGGGAGCAAATATTCTTTGATTCCGTACTCCTTTCGTCCAAGCCTTGCATTACTCTGAACGATGTTGTACAACATGAAAGCACAGCGACAGTGAGCTACCCAGTGGATGTGTTACCAAAAAACCCCTCTGACGGTCAAGTTAGCACCCTTAGAGAGAGAAAGAAGACGAAAATAAGGATAGCTCTGTGTAAGGGAAAATTGAAGACTTTGTTGTATGGAGGTGTCGCAGGGTTTATATAGCTTGTGTGCACACTACCTTGCTCATCCTTTTTTGGACACTTGGATATACTGTGTAGTGGAATTCCTTCTTTACGTCCTGATTAGGCCACGTGGCAATGCCTGCCGAGCTATCCCTAGCTCAATGCAAGACTATTTTCCATTCGGAGTCGTGCCGCTCTCTACCGGTCTAAGTTCGAGACATAAAGCCAATTACCAATTTAGACCAGCCATGTCAACTTATCTCGACTAACCTTGCTCGGTCTTTCATATGCGGCTAACGTAGCTAGCTTGGTCGATCTCATCGTCTTTGGGCACTTTTCAGCTCGATCGATCTTGGTTTACTTCGAGCGAATCCCATCCAATCACCGAGCTCGGTCAAAGGTGTGGCCTTAACTCGACCATGATGGGTCCTCGGTCTGAACAACACTTAGCTGTTCCAATTGGGCTGTGCGCTTCCAGATCGCAGTCCAAAGTAACCTTAGCTTGGCCCAAACACAAACTAGCTCGGCCCATTTACTTGGTATAAATTCCCATCCAATTTCCCCTTAATCCAGTTTGCTTCAGCATGATCTGGATTACCATCACTGGCCAAGCTAGGCTTTTTGCTCGGTTCGCGGAACTGTATGGTGCAAATCCCACACCTCAAAGACCACGACCCTCGACCACACTGACGTAATGTCTTCTGAGGGACACGTGTCATTTTCCTATTGGCTCAATGAGCCCCCTCATGATGACAGGCGCAATTTCAAATCTTGGTGCCCCTTCATGTGTTATACATATATACACCAGTAACACATCTCACTCTCCACTATTCACCTTTTTCTCCGACAAAAATCCAGCGAATCAAACCTCCCAACCCTGATTTCTTGCGTCTTGTGCCCAAATCGAAGTGCTTTTTCTGTGGATTTTGTTTTGTCGTCGCCATTGGAACACATTTTACCGATTGAAACACCAATTGGAGGCTCAACTAGTAAGTTCTTTGTATCCACTACCATCTCTCTTTATTTTGCATGTTCTTTGTGTTCTTGCGTCTCCTTTGTGTCATCTCCTTCTGAAACTATGTCATAGCGCCATAAACCTTTAAGAAATTCGAAGAAGATTGAGTGAAATGGGGTCTAACACTGATTTCACTGTTAAAAAGTTCATGAATCCCTCATTTTCAAACCCACTATTCATCTTATGGGATAAATACGGATGGGTCTGGATCAGTCCAGGAAAAGAAATCATTTTTCAATCAAAAAACATAACTCAATCGGGTAAATTTCGTGTTTGCTTGGCCGGGCTAGGATCATATGTTGTCATGAGACCGAGCTACGATTCGGCCCTTCTAAGCGGCCAGGCTAACATCCAGCTCATTTATAAGGCTGAGCTAAATGCCTGCGAACCTTCGTGATTGAGCTAAGATCCAACTCATTCGCTAAACTGCGCTGTCACTTACACTTGATTTTGATTTTTCACTATCCAGAATCCTAGGAGACCAGGCACACCCTCACAAGCACTCTCAAAGGCCGAGCAGTCACTGTACATAACTAGGCCAACATATTTTGCTAGACAGATTAAACCAAACTCAATGGGGCGCTATCACTTTCTTGTAAACACGCTGAAAGGATTGGCTGAGTTTCGTGAGGAGTATGACGGCCCGGCCAATGTGCACTTCAAGCTCAGTAAAGAGGGGATCCTTCCTTGATGCTTGCCCCTTCACTGTGCTGTCAATTGTTGAAGGAGGGCTTCATTTTTTGGTATAGTCGTTGATATGTGAGTTCTTAAAACAAACCGGGTTGTGTTCCACACAAGTATCGACCAATATGTTCTAAAAGATAAACGGAGTTGCCGAGCTAAACCACCGACTTGGTTTAAATTTAGGTCTTGCTGAGATACTACGTCATCACACACTCAGTCATACAACTGATGGTTTTAATTGGTATTTAAAAATAAAACCTGGCCGAGAACAGTTAGTAACCGGGACACCGAACAAAGACTTGCATGACAGCGACTTCTTCTGGGTAACCGGCAACTATGAGACCGCCGATGTGCCCGGTTGGTACATAAGCAAACATGAGGGCTCAATAAGTAAGCCAACTCCATAGTCGCTTATATTGTTTGATTTTGCTATTTAGAACTAACTTTTTTTTTTTTATAGGTATTGCCGAGCCATGAGCCTTATATCCTTATCCAAATGAAGAAGCTGTGAGAACCGTGCTGAGATACAAACACCGTAGCTGCCACAATCTTCTTGGTTATGTGCCGAGCTACCAGTATTCAATGAAGTGGAAGAAAAAGATCACAGATTTTCTGTTAGAGCCTTCTTCTCCATTAGACCTAACTCTTCCAAATGTCCAGTTAATCCGGTTGACCGAAGAAAAAGAGATGGCTAAGAAGAACCGCATCAAGAATCTTATCACTGCCACTTCCACCGACTTACCGAACATCCCACCACCACATGTGCCATCGACTGGCCAAAGTTCTGAAACCATGCTGGCCTTGGCTTCTACTGTTGTTCAATCAACTAGCATAGAGTCATGCCAAGCTGGCAAGAGGGCCCGGTTCAACTGATCCCTTACTTGAGCTAGTTGTCGAGCTAAGCACCGAGCAACAAGTTTTGCAAGTTGAGCCCATGCCTGCTTGGGAGTCAAAGTTTAAACACGGGGGTAAAGAGATCCCAGCGAACACTTCTGTTGTTGGGGACAAGGAGCACCTACTGGCATGTGATCTAACGAAGGCTCTGCTGTTACCAAGAGACATGACTGGGAGCGATCATGTCCTTGACACCCGGATGGTCAAGTCCACAGTGAAATCCATGACGAGGGTAAGTAATTCTCAAAATTTGTCCAACTGTTTGCTCGGTTTAATTATTTGCTCAATCTCACTTTCCAACATTCTTGTAGTCAATTCAGAAGACCTACCTTATGATGGATCTAGTTGTCAAGCTGCGATAGAAAGTGGCTGACACCACCTCACAAGGGAAGTATTTTGAGGCCGAGCTGGGGTGAGCCAGAGATTCGTTCAAGATAGCCACTGCTGATAACGCCAAACTACTTGGCCAACAACACCGAGCAAGAAAGGGATGCATTACGCGCCGATCTGGAAAATTTGAAAAAGAAGAAAGATGAAGTCGAGAAAGAGGTCGAAGATCGCAACTTCAAAGATGCTAAAGAGAGCTACATCAGGCAAGTTGATGCCACTAAGGACATAATGGAAGGTTGCTTGCGAGAAGCTCGGGCATGATTCTTCGATCGAGGCATTCACCACTCCTCCCCCCTACTATCTGTCGGACTACATGATGTCCTATACTAAAGACATCTTCAAGACACTGCAGGAAGATGATGAAGCCAAGGAATGAAGTGGGACCGCACAAGAGGAGCTCGGTGGGGGTGAAGAGGCTTTTGTAGTCGAACTTGAGAAGACTGCTGCTATGGCTGGAGATGATTTTGCGGATGATCTTTCTCCTTTAGTTTAACTTTGTTATTTATATTTTCTTTCTTTTCTGTTTTAAACCGTGTAACCAAGCGATGTGCCCCTACTCATGTACTTGATTTCTCTTATTAATGAAAATTTCACATCTTTTTGCCATCTATGATTCCAAACCGTGTATATTTTATTTTGTGCTGAGCATCATCACCCTAGCTTAGGACTTAGAACTCTTGATGAGCAAAGGTCAGCTCGACGAAAAGCTAAGAGTTGAATAAATAATGAACTCCATTTGGTCATAGGTTTGATTCCCACAGACAGCACCAATTGTACTGGGAGCAAATATTCTTCGCTTTCGTACTCCTTTTGTCCAAGCTTTGCGTTACTTTGAATGATGTCGTACAATCTAAAAGAACAACAACAGTGAGCTACCCGGCAGGTGTGTTGCCAGAAAACCCCTCTGACGGTCAAGTTAGCACCATTAGAGAGAGAAAGAAGACGAAAATAACGATAGCTCTGTGTAAGGGAAAATTACAAACCCATTGCATAGAGGCGCCGTAGGGTTTATATAGTTTGTGCACGCACTACCTTGCTTGTCCTTTTTGGATGCATGGATGTATTGTCCTTCCGCCATGTTACATGTGTACATATCAACACTGCCAAACAACATTTGACAAAATAGCTAAACGGTATTGACGTGTACGAATGGTAGAACTCCTTCTCCGTGTCCTGATTGGGCCATGTGGCAAAGCCTGCCGAGCTATCCCCAGCACGGTGCAAGTCTATTTGCCCTTTGAAGCCGCGCCACTCTCGGCCGATCTAAGTTCAAGGCGTAAAGACAATTCCTAATTTAGACCAGCCATGTCAAATTATCTTCGATAACCTTGCTCAGTCTTTCATATGTGACTAATGTAGCTAGCTTGGTCGATCGCATCGGCTTTGGGCGTTCATCAGCTCAGTCGATCTTGGTTTACTTCAAGTGAATCCCATCCAATCACCGAGCTCGGTCGAAGGTGTGGCCTTAACTCGACCGTGTTGGGTCCTCAGTCCAAACAACGCTCATCCATTCCAATCGCGTCGAGCGCTTCCGGATCGCAGTCCAAAGTAACCTTAGCTTGGCCCAAACACAACCTAGCTCAGCCCATATACTTGGTGTAAATCCCCCTCTCAAATCACGTTGTCAGATAATAAAGGAAAATTAAATGTGGAAAATATTTGAACTTAAACAATAACCGTTTTTGGGTTTGGTTTTCAAATTCTATCTTATATTCTTTTCCAAAAAAAATAAAAAAATAAATTAAACCAGCTTGGTAAATAAAATGAAAAAATAAAAATAAAAATAAAAACTCATTATTTTTTATGATTTTCTCTTTTTGTGGAAAAATATATTTTTTAAATAACTTTTTTTTTTTTTGTGTCTTTATTTTCATCAAACTATTATCCATTTTTAAAATAAAAAAAAACAAAATTTTGTGGGGATTTTAGTTAAAGCTCCACATTAAAATAAACAAATAAATAAATATTTACTAGTATGACACATGAAATTTTTTCCCAGGTCAAGTCTTCTAAATTTGTGGAGGTTATTCTTGGACCAAAATACTTCCGCATTAAAGCTGGAAGCGTTATTTTTTGGTGGATTGATTTAAAATCTTAAATATGTAATGACTTTTAATTTATATATCTATTTTCATAAAATTTATATTTTCAGAATACTCTTATTCAGATCTATCAAATATGATTGATAATGAATATGAAATTCAGTAGAAAAAATTGACAAAATTTTCACTGAATGTACTTTCATCAAATGGTGAAATTTTGCTATGATTGACTAAAGGTCAGTGAAATTGTGTTGACTTTTGGTGAAATTTTGCTATGATTGACTAAAGGTCAGTGAAATTTTGTTGACTTTAGTCAAATAAATTTTACAAAAGTTAGCAAAATTTCACTATTAGTTTTCAATTGAGAACTAACAATTACAAGAGTAAAGGCCATCTCCAAACTTTTATCCAATTTCAAATTTAAGAGCTAATTTAAAAAATTTGGTACTAATTTTAAATTTAAGATCCAAAAAATTAAGTTGAGAGTTACAAAAAAAAATATATGTATATATATAAATTATCCTATTTTAAAATATATATATATATTTTCTTTCAAAAAGTAGTTGTTCTATTTACACCACCTGCTGCAACTCATTATGTTAAATATGAACTTTATTAATTCCGTGTGAGTTGGGTAATAAATATTTTTGAGTTCAATTCTTCTACGACTAATATGATAACTAGAATAATTTTTTTATTTTTTATTTTAACGAAAAAAAGAAAAAAAAGATGTTTAGTGGGATATTATAGTATCTGTGGGTCCTAATCTCGAGATAACAGGTGGTGGCCATATTTAATCCAATCTAAAGGAAGGGATCCACCACTGGGGAAAGAGAGGAATGCACTAACGTCCAGCACAAGAGGTAGAGTCACAAGCAGAGTACAACGCAGTCAGCTTTAACCGTTTGAAAAAACGGGCCATTAATCGTACTCCCAAAAATTGAGTCATAATCACCTATACGGAAAGAAGGTACATTTCCACTCCACCACCACCCGGTGGTATTACTAGAAAGTTGTTGTTTGATTTGAACAACAGCCAATACATTGCCGACTACCAATTAGGGTTGAGCATGGTTTGGATTGAGATAAAATTAGAATCAATTCGTTATCTATAGTTCCTGAAAAATTCGAACTAATCTAATCTGATTAAATCGTGAAACTAATCAGAACCAATCTATTTAAACATGGATTGGATCTGTTTAGAACGACGAATTCACATGATTAAGAAAAAAGAAATATAGAGCATTTTAATTTGATAAAAATATAAACATAGTATCATATTAATTATACAATAGCAACATGTCTTTCCACAATAGCGACATATTGTTCTAGAATTTAAACAATCATAAAAAAATTAGTTCCACAAGTATTTAGACCATTAGAAATTAAAACTAAAACTAACATACAAAAACAATAAAAGAATATACTATACGGGTTTAGGTTTGGATTTAAGTGTTATACAGAATAAGAGAAGATACTATGTGAGTAGGTGTATAATATAAATATAGGTTATTTGTAAACGGTCCGGATCGGTTCTAATCCGAAACCGTAGGGTTTAATCCGGAGTCAATCCGTGGACTATGAATTTTTAATTTTTCAATCCAGAACCGAATTATAAATTCAAAAAATAATTCAAACTTATCGAATTAGACTGAACCAAATCAAATTACGAATTTTACAAATTTCTTACTTAGCCATACGATGCATTAGCGGTTTGAAAAATCACACCACGAGTGCTATTGAAAATAGGCAGGTAAACCCCACTAAAAAAAAAAATCACTGAAAGTGGGCTCAGTATACCTAAATTTTAAAAAATAAAATAAAATAAAATGGGAAACTTAAACCTTAAATTATCTTTTGCTAGGACTCTAATTAATAATTGCTAATTTTTCCAAATTTGAAAACCGAATAAAGCAAAGTATATCATATATGAGATGGAAATTCATGTAGTGTTTAATGAATTAATCAGAGAGTGAAAATTTTAAAGTTGGAATAATTAATCATGTAATAAAAAAATGTATGGACAAAATAACGCTGATAACATTTTGTTAGATAATTGACAAAACAAAAAGAAATGCGGGGTGAGTATAATCCAAATTGGTTTGATTTGAGGTAAAACTAAAACCAATCTGTTATCTAAAGTTCTATAAAAATTAGAATCAAATCAATCAATTTAAATCATGAACTAAATTGAACCGAGCTATTTAAACACTATTCGGCTCAGTTTAGAATCACGGTTTTACGTAATTTGTTCACAAGAAAAATCATACTATAACATTTAAAAAAAAATAATTAACTCATCATAAATTTTAAAAATAATAATAACATGCCCACTAAACTCAAACATAACATTAAGCAAATATTCATTAATCCACTCATGATTTTTCAAAACATAAATTGAATAAACATAATATCTAAGATTGTATGCATCAGGGTGTATGGTATATATATGGTTTTAAGTCACATATGGTCCGATTCAGTTTTAATCTGAAACCGTGAACTTAAATCCAAAACCGATCCGCAAAGATTAATTTTTTAATTTTCCAAGCCAAAACCGAACAACAAGTTTTAAAAAATCAATCCAAACTTACCGAATTATACTACGCGAATTCAAATTACGAAATTTTTGATTTTCTCACTCTGCCTATCAAGGGGAAAGATTAAGGAAACGACTTTAGAAAGGCCAAGAAAGACTTGTGCAATTGAAGTTAGACAACCCGAATTCAAATTTCGAATTTTTTGATTTCCTCACTCCTCCTATCAAGGGAAAAGAGTAAGGAAACGACTTTAGAAAGGCCAACAAGAAAGTTGACAAAGGAAATGATGTTCCATCCACAAATGACTAATGCTAGTATGGTGGCGAGTAGCTTTCTTCAACGATGCCATATTAAAATGGGTATACAAAGTAGGGGAATATGTCTACTTACTAATTTTTGGAGAAACATAAAATAAATTGAAGCTTAACTTGGGTAACAAATTAAATCATAACATTTTTATAATTTTTTAATTGTTCAGTTTAAATGACTATCAGTAAGGAGATGAAGATACAATATAGACAATTTGATCATTTTTTTTCCTCCTTCAATAATATTAATTATCACCCCTCCTCTTTCCCAACCTATTGCCATCGTTCCATCCTTTTTCCCTATCTAATGCTACTCCTCCTCTTCCAACACCATCACCAAGATTCAATACCGACAAAAAATAATTAAATTATCTAAATTTTTCTTACTCTGTTAGCTATAACTAATGTATCGTTAGAATTGATATTATTTTAAAAGTAAAAATGGTTTAAATTGAAACAATTAAAAAGTTAAGATTTGATTATTTATCAGGATCAAATCTTGGAGTAGTTCCTTTTTGTAATTTTTCCTAAATTTTTAATCCCATTGTAGTATAAGAAACGAAAATTAAACGTGGAAAAAAATTCTGGACTATATGTTTTTTAGTTTTATTATTTGTTTAACTTGGTATTAAAATTTGGATTACTTTAATATTGGTATGGCAAATTAAAAAAGAGAAGTGTATTAGGAGTATTATGCTTTTCTAGATTATTTTTTTACCTCAACTCAATAGTCAAAAATAGTTATTCTAACATTCTACCACGCAATAACAGTACTACTGACCAGAACACACGCAATAATTTATTTTCATTTTTTAAGACTCTGTTCTTTCGAAGTTTTAAACAAACAAAGTAATTTTTAAATATTATGGTATTTGTCCTTCTTAGTGCACTTAATTAGTCTAAACTACATATCATCTTTATAATTTTATATGTATCAAGTAATTACAATGGCAAAATCTTCACATCTCAAATTATCGGTCACATTCTCATACCAGGAAACTTGAATGGGATCATCATTTATTTTTCAAATGAGTGTCCACATGACTTAAAACTTTTGACATTATTTAAGATTTTTGGTAATCTCAGAGGTTCATCATATCTAAGTCTGCAATTGCAACCATAGTTATGACAGGTACACAGCCCAAATAACTACAATTACCACTCAATAGAGTGTTAATCCGTGTAGAAGAAGCTCAATGTGCAGTTTCTGCTAAAAAGAGCAGGAAGATCCAAAATGATTAATAATACAACTTTGGAAGATCCAAATTGAGTCCTATTGCAGTTTTCATGGTATAATAGGTAAAACAACAATTACACATCTTCATAACAAGCAACACATAGTTGTTGGCATCAATTCAAAAGTTTTACAAATTACAAAGGCTAATAGCACACACATAGACGAAAATTATAGATTAGAGGCTGCTTATTGAGTTAATTTCTTCTTCCTTTCCTTTTCTCCGTCCTCTGAGCATGCTTCCCCCTTCCAAAGGTCTTGACAAACCATTTATGATACCTCATGGTCAGAATGTGTCCAGTAACCAGCCCAACTATTAGCCCACTTCCATATCCCATGAATATGACAATCCAGTCAACACTGCTTGGAAACTTTGAATCATCGCCTCGAAAGCTCAAGGGTGGTGGTGTTGAGGCCTCTGAATTTCCACATAACTTCGACAGAGGCTTACCACACAATCCGGAATTCCCAATGTATGAGTTGTTTTGAAATGTGTCGAATTCTTTCCCTTAAGGTATAGGGCCTGTGAGATGATTATGAGAAACATTCAGGAATTCGAGGAAAGTGAGTTGGGACAGCTGTGGAGGTATCTCTCCTGAGAGCAGGTTTCTAGAAAGATCCAATGATTCTAGCTCCGTTAGATTTGCCAATGATGATGGGATTTTTCCAATGAGACTGTTGTTGGAAATACTTAGCACCTTAAGCCCACAAAGACTTCCAAGAGCTTTTGGAATTTGCCCTTCGAATTTGTTGTTTGATAGATCAACAACTACAACAGCATCCTGGATCTTCTCGTACAAGATTTGTGTGCCTTTGCTAGTTAGTGCCATTGAATACATGTAAGTCAATGGAATCATAGGCTTTGTCAGAATTACATGCTTCAATGACTGATTGCTTGAAAATATGCAAGAGATATATGTTGACTTTTTTGTCATGACCGTTTTCATTGCTCTCCAATTTTGGAAGTAATCTGATGGCAAGTTACCTGAGAAACCATTGTGACAGAGGTCAATGATGCGCAAGTTTGGAAACTTTAGATTGGTTTCAGGATTCTCAATGGCACCATGGAATCTGTTAAATCGCAAAACAAGAACTAGTAACTTAGGAAGATCTCCCAACCAAAAAGGAAAAGTATCCTCAATCCCATTATTTCCAAAAACAAGAATCTCGAGCCTTATACAATTTACCAATGACCTTGGTACTTGCCCATATAATTTATTGTGACTTAAATCAATCATTGTCAACTTGATCCCCGGACTGGCCAAGTTTGGGAAGTTTAGAATAAGTGCACTTTTTGACTTTTTCTTGTATTATGTGTAGAAAAAGTAGAGAGGAGATGTTGATTGATGTGACCCAAAAAAGATAAAAAGATGAAATAAGTGCACTTATATTGGGATGCCAAACTTGGCCATGAAAATCATTGCAGCTTAGATTGAGCACCATCAGAGAATCAATAGAACTTGTCAAACATTGAGGAATTGTGCCACTTAAGTTATTATCAGACAAATCTAATTCATAAAGAGAACTATTATAGAAAATTGATTGTGGAATTTCTCCACTTAGTAAATTGCAAATAACCCTATAAATAACTGCAGACGGTGGAGGAATTGGGAGTGCTCCTTGTAGCCTGTTAAAACTGAGATCTAAAAACTGTAGTGAATTCCATGAATGTTTCAGGAACAGAGCCTGAGGAATAGTACCATGAAAATTGTTGCCACTCAGATAGAGCATTTGCAGAGAATTACAAGAAATGGCCAAACTTTGAGAAATTGTGCCACTTAACTCATTATCAGACAAATCAAGTATACGAAGAGAACTATTGTGGCAGATTGATGATGGAATCTCTCCAGCTAGTAAATTACCAATGACATTGTAAACAACGGTGGGCGGTGGTGGAAATATGAGTGATCCTTTCTGCCTATTAAAACTGAGGTCTAAACATAGTATTGAGCATCGTGGAATGACATTTGGATCATGCTCAAGGCCTGTCAGAAGATTGTGATCAAGGTAAACAGATTGCATAGTTTCTTTACTTGTGTTCCACAACCAAGTTGGCATTTTGGCGTGAATTTTGTTATCATTCAACACCAAAACCTCTAACTCATCTTGGAATCGCAAGAAATCAGGGAACTCCCTCAAGTTGCATGATGCCAACTCCAGAGTATTATACATTGGAAGAGTAGCATTGGTACTATTTTTGGTAAGTATTGTTAATTTGTTTTCTGACAGGACAAGAATTTTAAGGTTCTGGAGCATCAGAAAAATATCTAGCTCAACATTACCACTCAGTTTGTTTGCAAAAAGATCAAGATATTCAAGATGCTTGAGCTGAGAGATTGAGCTTGGAATCATGCCCTTTAATTGATTTTCTGAAAGGTCTAGAGAAGTTAATTGTGATAGGTTTCCTAGCAAGGTTCTGAAAAGCGGTTGCGGTCACCGTAACGGTGGCGGTGGCACGGTTGCGGTTACGGGATGTAAAGGCCGTAGCGTAACGGTTGCGGTAACCGGAACCGTGAATTTTTTTATTTTTTGCACAATTTAAAAAAAACTTATTGATACGCACATTTTTTTTTCCATGATCATATTTATTAGGTTTTAAAATAAATATTGATCAATTTTTATAAATTTTTATGTTTGATCCAATATATTTCATATTTTTAAATCACTATAAACTGAGTTTTTTATATTTTATTTTAATAATTAATGACTTTATATTTTACAAAAAATCAATCACTAATTATTATATATATGATAAACAATGACAAAAATAAGAGAATAAATAAAAGCCTAAATATATATATATTATAATCAAGCTAAATAGATAATGATCATACTATTATTATTATTATTATTATTTTCAAACAATATATAGATAGACACACACAAACAAAATGGTTGAGTGATAATAGCTTAATAGAATAGCATAGGTCTTACAACTTCAACAAATGAATAACATGTTCTTCATCTTCCCTATTCTCTCTCTCTCTCTTGTTCCTCAATCTTCCCTCCTCTCTCTATCTCTCTTCCCCCATTTTCAACTTTTTTTCTTTTTTTTTTGTGTTTTTTCGAAAGAAGCAATTCGGAACCGTTACGTAACGGTGCGTAACAGGCCGTTACGGCACCGCTACGACCGCTATAGCAGCCGCTACGGCCGATACACTTGTGAATCTCAATCACACTGCAAAAGCGGCCGTAGCGGGTGGCGGTAACTACCACAACCGTTACGTAACGGCGTTACGTAACGGTTGCGGCCGCTTTTTAAAACCTTGTTTCCTAGTGATGAAGGAATTTGGGCCCAAAATTTGTTCAATCCAAGGTCCAAAATGGTGAGCTGGCCTAAATTACCAAGCGAAGACGGAACCATCCCTGAGAAATTGCATTCATTTATTTTCAGTGAATTTAAGGATTGGAGATTACCAATTGAATCAAAAGCGTTCCTCAGAAATTGGTCCGCAAAATTGCCAATTGCTTAAGGGGACCACTAGGGTGAAATTCAGGCAAATAACCAGTGAGATCTACGTTGTTGTTGGGAATTCATCGTACAACTGACAACTCTCAAGAGAAAGAGTTGTTAGTAAAGACATATTTGACAAAGCACGAGTCACTGTAGAAGATACATTCACCCAATTGAGGTCAAGTACCTTCAAGTTGGTAAGATTTTGAACTAGGACTTCCAAATTGGGTTTTTCAAGTTTCAGAAGGTTTCCATAATTCCAGTCAGGATTCCAGAGAGATCGAGGTAAACCAACTTTGAAAGATATGAGACATTTGAAGGAATTTGACCAAAAAATGCATAGTTGGATAGGTTGAGACTTCTTAGCCTGAGAAGATGTCCAATCTTAGGTGGGATTTGAGAATAATTGAAGTGATTGTATGCAAGATTTAGCCTACGAAGGTGAACTAGGTTGAAGAGGCTATTGTTGGAGTTGAAAGATCCGTAGAGAAAACTGCAACTGAGGTTGAGGCCAATCACATGACCAGTGTCATGGTCACACTCGATGCCATCCCATGAGCAACAGTCACTGCTTTTTCCTTCGAGCTTCTTCCACGATTCAACCTTTGAATAAGCTGAAGGATCACTTGAAGCATATTTGTTCATGATAAAGCTATGCTTGAACTGCAGCAAGGATGAACTCTCATCTTCATGGCACAGTGGCTGCGCAGAAGAGGAAGAGTTAGTCAGTCAACATTATAAAAGGATGAAAACAACAACACAAGAGCATGAACACATGAAGATAGAAAGATGAACCCATGTTGCATAACAAACTCTTAGTTACCAATCTTGGATGATGAAGCTAATGGATGTGATGTGCTTTTATAGTTGGGATTAGAGTCTCAAAAATAGATACTAGCATGCATGACAACATAAAAAAGTCTATAAAAAACAAGTATCAATGTTCTTGTGTATAAAAATAATAATTAAAGAGTGGTGAATGAATTGACAAATAATTTTTTACCTGTATTAGCCTCACCTAATAAAGACTTAGAAAAGACATGCAAATTAAAGAGACAAGGCAAATCATGTCCGTGCAAATAACTAGTGCTCAGAATTCCTAACCGGTGATTAAGAATCCAGTTTGCAACATTCCATTATAATTAGGAATTTTAATTCAAAGTTTTTATTGAAGAAGGGACAAAAAAATATATCAATTACCATTCCATTTTTTTATTTTTTATCACACGGTATGCATCAGTAAGGGTTAGTTATTAGTTGGGGAAAGGGCAACACAAGTATATTGACCCTGTAACCTCCCATTGCGAAACGTCCTAGAGTTTAATTGTTAGATACTTATTAAGTCCGTTTGGATGGATGTAACTTTCAAATCCACGAATTTGAGATTAAATATTAGTTCAAGAGAAAAACTATGCAAGAAGTTAAATTGATAAAGCAGAGATGTATTTTAATAAGGTTTAGATAGTTAAAAGAAAATATTTAGTGTGATTTTTTTTTTCTTCTTCTAGCCAATCAATATAGAATAGTAGATGTTAGGGGTTAGTGGGGACCGGGGGAATCAACTAGGGAGATTGCTCAAACGCGAGCCATTTAGTTGGCAACCAACCTATATGTATATGCTATCAGCTACAAGGCCTTTGGCTTACTATGATTTCAAATAGTGGAATTTTCATTTTATTCTTTAAATTATCACTTAAAAAATAATTTAATTTATGTGTTTTTAATTATATCAAATTTATATTTAAATAATTCAATTTTAGATCAATTTTACTCTTGTTGTCAATTGTTGTCTATAATAAAACAGAACTTACTGATGTGGCATCGAAACTTCTTTTCAAGTTTTATTTTATCTCCTAAACTATCCCAAAAAATCAAATAAACCCTTGAATATATTGGAAGGGAAGTCCTATGCACCCTACCACAAATTGGCGTAATTTATCACAAAATTTCGTAACATCAATTACAAAATACATAACCTCCCCACAAATCATCATAACAAAATGTCAAAAATTTTGTGATTCATGTTACAAAAGTTTGTGACTTAGTTAAGATATTTTTTGTTAACCAATTTGTGGCGAGGTTACACATTTTATGATTGATGTTACGAAATTTTGTAGTAAATTACTCCAATTTATGGTAAGGTGCATATGGTGCACACCCTTAGAGGGTGTGTAAGGGTGTACCATAGGATTTCCTATATTAGAAAAAATTAATTTTAAACATTAGATAATAAATTTTCATCTAAAAAATTAAAAAAATAAATTTTAAACAAAAAATTAATGCATTTGGGCTATTGAGTATTCTTTACAGAGTTTTTACTAATTTTAGCAACAAGTGCCCTTCAGTTAATGATACATCAAGTTAGTATTAATCTGGATAGTGTAGGCTGAAATCTTTGTATTGTCATCTTCATCATTCAATATATTCTTTCTCAAATTTTGAAAAAAGATGTTTCTTTCAAAACAAATGTGGTCTAATCTTTTATCTACACAATTTTCGTCCTACTACTAGTCAATCAGTTCTGTTGAAATTAATTTGAGAAATAAGCTTGCTACAATTTCCAAGAGAGAGAGAGAAAGAGAAAACTGACCAACGGTTTTGAGCTTAATTGTTTTTGTAGGACCGGATTAAGGTAATTTGAAACTTAAACTGACAATTTCAAATGAGGCTGTTTATAATCTTTTAAATATATATTTTTTTTAACTTCAAATTTTTTTTTTTTTTGCCTTTTAATATATATATATGTTAAATATAATTTTTTAAAATATATTCAAGAGCCTAATTGACATTTACAAATAATTTGGATGGTAAAATAAAATTTCAGTGTCATATCAGCAAGTTCTATTTGATTATGGATGGCAACTAACTGTAAAAGTGAAATTAATCCAAAATTAAATAGTTTAGATATAAAATTGATATGATTAAAAAAACAATGCAGGGCAAAATAAAATTTCCTCTTTCATATAGTTATTTCAAATTGGATATATGATAAAACTACTTAATTTATAGGTAAATTGTCATATCTACATTTAAACAATTCTCCTTCAATAATTAATATCAACTCATACATTTTAAATGGGTTGAGCTTCTCTCATATTGGTCATCTCAACTTGAGAGAGCGTTTCGGTTTGATAGGTCTATTTTGAGGCCAGTTTCAATGATCCAAACAGTTTAATTTTTAAAACTCATAAGTAGAATGTTCATATAAAAAATAAAGATGATCAGATATTAGTAACTATTATTTTAATTAATTTTGTATTACAAAAGATAAATAACTATTGTTGCAATTGCATTTGTCATACATTTTTTTAAAACAAATATGTCACACATATATAGCTATTGATGTCCAATTATCTTATTTTTTGTATGAATATTTTATTTAACAAGTCTTAAAATATGAACGGTTTAGATCATCAAATCAGTCTGAAACTGGGTTTACCAAAGTTAAACGTTCTCTCAAATTAAGATGATAATTTAAAATAAACCAAACCCATTTCAAATCATATTTATCCAAATGGAGCTTTTATTACTCGGTCTCAGTTTGCCTAATTTTGTACTGTGGTTTGTTGGTCTTTAGGGAAAAAGATTGAGAGGTCTAATATTAGAGGAGCTTTAAATGGGTGGGGTCCACTTATAATGTGATGTGTGTGCCTTTTTTTTTTTGTTTTTCCACATGTGTAGAGCTTTCTTCAGAGTTCAAATATTAGAACTGTCTATCATTGTTGAAAATCAAATGTGCAACCCATTTGGATGTTAGACATTGTTGAGTAAAGTTTATAGTTTAGAGTTAGGGTTGAATTTTTTCAAGTTGAGATTTCAATATGATAGAATTTGAGCGGTCTGTAGGATTTAACATGGGTCTCGTTTCGATGATCCGAATAGTTCATTTTGTAGAGTTCGCAATGTATATTATTTATGAAAAAAATTAGAGCAATTTGATAATTGTAACATTTTTATTTTATCACATTTGTCTCCAAGAAATGAATTTATTTTTTTATACAAATGTGACAAAATGAAGATGGTTCATTTTTTTAGACCAAAAAAAAAAAAAAAAAAAAGCCTAAGCACAGAGGGATAACCTCTAGGATTAGACCTTATAAGGAGTCGAGATCTTAGAGGTCACCCTTAGATAGTTGCTACATTTATGGTAGGATTACTCAATCATGTAGCGGTAAGTTATAGACTCGCACA
This sequence comes from Camellia granthamiana, assembly GCA_036172215.1. Lineage (NCBI taxonomy): Eukaryota > Viridiplantae > Streptophyta > Magnoliopsida > Ericales > Theaceae > Camellia > Camellia granthamiana. The sequence continues at coordinate 45,136,843 of CM069907.1, read as the reverse complement.
TAGGCGAGAATTCGAACCTACACTCTTGACACTGGGTACGATTTGCCAGGTTTAGAAGTTTCGTCTTACCAATTATATCTATTGTCGCCCGGGTGATTGGTCACGAGACGAACGAAACCTAAGATTTCAGGATTTATGTCCAAAATCTTATCAAAATAACGCTAATACCTAACTTTATTAAATAATTGAGAAACAAAAAGAGATCCACTCGCCTATCAAGTGGAAAGATTAAAAGGAAGCGACTTTGGAAAGACTACGGGAGAAAGACTTGTGCAATTGAAGTGACAAAGGAAATGATGTTTCATCCACAAATGACTAATGCTAGTATGGTGGGCGATTTGCTTTGTTCAACGATGCCATACTAAAATGGGAATACAAAGTGGGGGAATATGATGATATTTGATAAAGTTGAAAATTGAAAGATTGAAAATTAAGATTAAAGATTTGAATGTTGAATTATTGAAGTTGAAAAGGTGTTTGATAAAAATTTAAGTATTGAACTAAAAATAATTTATTTGATATGTATAATATTAAATTTAAAATTGGCAATGGCATGGAAGTGGTGGTAGCAGTAGCGACGGTAATGGTAGTAAAATATAGACGGTACTTATTGTAATAATGACAATGGTGATGAAAATAGTAGTAGTAATGGTGGTGGTGGTGGTGGTGGTGATGGTAGTAATGACGGTGGCATGGTAGTGGTGGTGGTAGCGGTCGCAACGATGGCAGTGGCATGATAGTTGTGATTGTGGTGGTAGTAGTAAATTTATAATAGTGTTTATCAATGCTTATGTTTAGTATTTATAAATTCAGTTAGAATTAAGTAAATTTCATATAATTTAAAATTTTCATAAATTCTAGCCTACATTTTAAGACACTTAAATTTTTATGTGATATCAATTATGGTTATCAAATGGATTTAATTGATTATCACTTAATACATTCAGTTTTAAGTGTTGAATCATGTTATCAAACACCCCTACTTATTAATTCTTCGAGAAATTTAAAAAAAAAAAAAAAATTAAGTTGGGTAACAAATTAAATCATAACTTTTTATAAATTTTTATTTGTTCAATTTAAATCATAAACTTTTAAAATAGTATCAATTCTATCCATCCGTATGAACAAGAGACAATTTAGACAATTTAATTATTTTTTTTCTTTCAATACCTTTAATTAGAGAAATTTATTTATATATCCACTCCTCCTCTTCCCCAACCTATCGCCACCATTCCATGCTTTTTCCTTATCTACTGCTACTCCTCCCCTTTCAACACCTTCGCTGCCGTCCAACACCATCGACAAAAAATAGTTAAATTGTCTAAATTATTCATACTCCATTAGATATAAACTCATGTATTGTTAGAATTGACACTACGCCAAAAATCAGCATTAACGGCGGTTTTTTTAACGGCGGTAACGAAACCGCCGTTAAAAGTACTATTAACGGCGGTTTCGTTACCGCCGTTAAAAAAACCGTCACTAAAAGTGTCTTTAACGACGGTAATTTGCTCCACTTTTAACGGCGGTAACGAACCGCCGTTAATGCCCACCATTACCGCCGTTAATGCCGGCGGTCTTTGCCGGCGGAGCTCCGGCGAAACTCCGGCGTGCTCCGGCGACACTCCGGCGAGCTCCGGCGAAACCATCTACAAAAAGTAAAAGTAATGTTTAAATATTTATTTAGGTAATATATTTCATGAAGAGTGGCTGTGGCAAAGTGGTTGGTGTGGGTGGATGAGAGGTCTTGGGTTCAAAACTTGGGGAGTGCAAGAAGAAAGAATTATTTTTTGAAAAATTTGAACCTATTTACGGCGGTAAAAAACCGCTGTTTTTGATCCCATAAAACCGCCGTTTTTGGTCGACTTTTAACGACGGTAATTTGTCTTTTTACGACGGTTTCACTTTTTCCGACACGCGCATAAACGGCGGTAACGAAACCGCCGTTAAAACCGCCGTTAAAGACTTTAACGGCGATTTTACAGCCTTTAACGGCGGTAAAAAACCGCCGCTAAAGCCCAATTTTGGCGTAGTGTGATATCATTTCAAAAGTAAATGGTTTAAATTCAAGAATAAGTTTAAAAAAAATTAAGGTTTAATTTGTTGTCAAGATTAAATCCTGAAATAATTTCCTTTTGTATTTTTTTTCTAAATTTTTGGTCGTATTGTGAGATAATAAAGGAAAATTAAATGTGGAAAATATCTAGACTAAGCAATAACCTTTTTTTGGGGTTTGGTTTTCAAATTCTATTTTATTTTATTTTTTCCAAAAAAAAAAAAAAAATTAAAACTAGCTTGGTAAATAAAATGAAAAAATAAAAATAAAAAAACTCATTATTTTTTTTTATGGCATTCTCTTTTTTGTGGCAAAAATATTTTTTGAAAACTTAAAATTTTTTTTTTTTTGTGTCTTTATTTTCATCAAACTATTCTCTATTTTTAAAATAATTACAACAAAGAAAATTTTATGGGGATTTTAGTTAAACTTCCTACATTAAATTTTTATTTTTACTAGTATAACGACACATGAAAATATTGCCTGGATCAAATCTTCTAAATTTGTAGAGGTTATTCTTGGACCAAAATATCCCCACACTACAGCTGGAAGTGTTATTTTTTTGTGGATTGATTTAAAATCTTAAAAATGTAATGACTTTTAATCTATATATCTACTTTTATAAAATTTATATTTTCGGAATCTTCTCATTAAGATCTATCAAATAAGATCAACAATAAATATGAAATTCAGAAGAAAAAATTGACAAAATTTTCATTGAATTTACTTTCTTCGAATAGTGAAATTTCACTGTGATTGACTAAAGGTCAGTGAAATTTCATTGACTTTAGTTAGATAAATTTTACGAAAGTGAGCAAAATTTTACTATTAGTTTTCAATTGAGAACTAATAATTACAAAATTAAAGGCCATCTCCAGACTTTTATTTAATTTCAAATTTAAGAGCCAATTTAAAAAATTTTGTACCAATTTTAAATTTAAGATTAACAAACTCAAGTTGAGGAGAGCTACAGAACAAAATAAAAAAAATTATCCTATTTTAAAACAATATATTTTTGTTCTTCAGAAAGTCACTAATCTGTTTACACCACCTGCTGCAACTCACTACGTTAAATATGAACTTTATTAATTCCATGTGAGTTGGATAATAAATCCTGATATTTTTTAGTTTAATTCTTCTACGACTAATATGATTACTAGAATGAATTCAAGTTGTTGTTTGATTTGGTTTGAAAGATCACATCAACAGTGCTATTGGAAATAGGCAGGTAAACTCCACTAAAAAAACAATCATTGAAAGTGGACTCTGTCTCCCTAAATTTAAAAAATAAATATATAAAAAAACAAAATAAAATTAGCAATTTAAATTTTAAAGAAAAATGCTTCCGACCTCCAAAAATGCTGACTCGCACAACTCCCAACTAATGTGCCGAGTCACGTGATCTTTCACGTGTATCACAGCCCACACACCTTCTCTTTCTTCTCATTGAGAATTCAAATTCTCCCACTACAATACATATCAAAATCTCCCTCCAATACAGATCTCTCATCTCTATGGCTCCCTCTCCCTTCTTCCCTTGACTTCGACGAAAACCCAAAGCAGAATGGTAAATTTCATTTGTTTGTTTGTTTGTTTGTATGGAAAAGGAACAAATACAAAGGAAGGATAACCCCCTTACCTGACAGAGTTTCCATCAGCTTGGAACGCATCAGGCTTTGATCCCAAAATACGAAAACTTCATTTTTCATCCCAAAATACAAACAACCCACAAAAATGCCACTGAAAAATCACCCAGAAAACCACTATACATAACCAACCACCTTCAAAACCCAACACCAACAATACTGCCCACAACTTTCTCTTCTCTCAAAAATTCTAATTCCTTACAACAGTGACAATACTGCCCAGAACACATTTTTCATTTTTGACTCCAATACAAGCACAAAGATAAAACAGCACAACCAGTAATTAGATAATTTTATTATTATTATTATTATTTTTTGGTGAATAAGTAATAAAATAAAAAAAGCAAATATACAAGATTACAAGGGACATGCCCAAAATAAAATGCCCAACATGCAAAAAAAAAAAAAAAAATTTGCAATTGAACCGGTTGACTTGCCGGACGTCCGGCCAGAAGTCCGAATGGACGACCGGAATCTTCACTGCTCATCTTCACTGTTATATTTTTGGGTTTGGGTTCCCGCTATATTTTTGTTTTTTTTTTTTTTTTTTTGCTTTTTTCTCACGGGTGCATGTATTCTCCCATTGCAATTCTTACTCACATGCCCAGGAACAGTTGCCACATCAGTGAGGGTCGTGGGGGTTGGATTTATGTGGGGGTCTGTAGCAAAATTGAACTTTAAATTATCTTGCTAGGACTCTAACTAATAATGGCCAAGTTTTCCAAATTTGAAAACCGAATAAAGCAAAGTATATTATATATGAGATGGAAATTCATGTAGTGTTTAATCAACGGATAAATTATGTAAGTAGTCTCTATTGTTTATACGATGTGTTAATTTGGTCTTTATTATTTTAATTTGCTCATTTTTTTTTCTTAATTTAACGGATTGTGTCATATATGTCCAATAAATTACGGCCGTTAGGTTTGGTAGGCGGAAAGTTGTCACGTGTTCAAAAGATGTGTCAATTTAGTCCTTATAGTTTATACAATCTGACAATTTGGTCCTTGTAGTTTACACGATGTGTCAATTTGGTCTATGTTGTTTTAATTTGCTCGATTTTGACAGGAACCAAAATTGACACATCGTAAACTACAAGGACGAACAACGACCAAAATTGGCACATCGTGTAAACTACAAGAACCAAATTGACACATCGTTTGAGTTTCCTTCCACCAACCCTAACGGCTTTTATTTATTGGACCAATATGACACAATTCGTTAAATTAAGGAGTAAAATCGAGTAAATTAAAACAATAGGCACCAAATTGACACATCGTGTAAATTACATGGATTATTTACATAATTTATTCTTAATCAATTAATCGCGGAGTGAAAATTTCAAAGTTGGAATAATTAATCATGTAATAAAAAAATTAATGGATAAAATAAGAGTGATATAACTTTGTTTTTTTTTTTTTTTTTTTTGTATTTTTTAGATTTGATTCATATAAGATATTATAATGAAACCCAATAAATTACAATTATTTTTTTTTTCAATAATTTGGGCCAACTTACACGCACATCGACTAATTTCGGAGAACCAATCACACCGCTCACTTGCGGGGCCCAGTTAAAACCAGAGCAAACGCTCTGTATGGACTGGTTCCAAAGAACTTATTGCAGTTAGTGAGTATTAAACCTGACACTTGGAGGGAACACATCCCTAAATCCCAAGTTGTATTCACTAGGCCAACCCCTTGAGGCTCAATGAATTACAATTATAGTAATGAAAATCAATACAAATTATACAAACTCTATAAAGAAATTCTCAAAGTGAAAGAGAAAGTCTTAATTAATGCATGATAAATATGACCTACGTGCAAGTAGGAAAATTCGAATTACTAACCTCACTAAGAGTAGGGGTTCTGACCAATTGAACTAACTCGTTAATTAACTTTGTTAAATAGCTGAGAAGATCCACACACCTATCAAATGGAAAGATTAAGAAGAAAACGATTTAGAAAGGCTTGAGGGAGAAAGACTTGTGCAATTGAAGTTGACAAAGTAAATGATGTTCTCCACAAATGAATAATGCTAGTGAGGTGGGCGACTTGCTTTCTTCAACGATGCCATCATGCCGTATTAAAATGGGTATACAAAGTAGGGGAATATGTCTACTTAATTAATTTTTGAAGAAATTTAAAATTAAAAAAAAAATTAAAATTTAACTTTGTAACAAATTAAATCATAACTTTTTATAATTTTTTAAATGTTCAATTTAAATAACCATTTGTATAGAGAAGATACAATTTAGATAATTTAATTATTTTTTTGGGGAAATTTAGCCAAAATCTCTCCATTAGACTTTTGTTTAGTGAAAAGAACAGTCAAATTTATTTTGCTTCATAAACCTCCTAAGGAGAAAACATATAATTGAATAAAGACAAAGTAATATATATATATATATATTTGGACAATATTGCCAGAGTAACATGTTACTGTGAGACAGGGTTACATGTTACTATTACTATTTACACCAATTTCAACGGTAATATTTTTTTTTTTTAATAAAGAATTTCATAGTTATCATGGATCTTATTTGATAGATATTTTTTAGTTTATTATTTGTTTAACTTGGTATTAAAATTTGGATTACTTTAATATTGGTATGGCAAATTAAAAAAGAGAAGTGGGGATTTTTAGTATTAGCGTTCTGTTTGTTTCAACAAAAAACATTTTCTATAGAAATTTTTTTTCAAAAAATGGTTTTCATAGAAAACGTTTTCTTATGTTTGGTTGCATTTTTTAAAATTAAGTAATAATGGTTGCATTAATGGTAGTGGTAGTAGTAGGGGTAGGTTGGAGGTGAAAGTGGAGGTGTTGGGGGTGGTGGTGACGGTTGTTGTGCGGTGGTGGTGTGGTGGTAGTGGTTGTGGTTGTGGTAGTGGTAGAGGTGATTGTAGTGGTTGTAATGTGGTGGCACTAAGAAAACTTTATTTCGAAAAACGTTTCCGCCTATTAAAAATCGAAAACATTTTCAACCCAAATAAGCTTGTTCTCTATTGGCAATGGAAAATGTTTTCCGTTGACTTTTGTTTTCTGTTGTACCAAATAACAGAGAATGCAAAAAATATATATATATTTTCTGCCCAAACAATCGGAGCATAGGAATACTATGCTTTTCTAGGTTGTTTTTCACCTCAACTTAATGGTCAAAAATAATTATATCTAACATTCTATGATCTATGTTGGTGCAAATTTGGTAAATGAGATCGAAAGTGATAAAATAGAAAAATAATTAGTATTTCTTCAAATCGCGTTACAACGTCGGTTTCCTTAAGATGATATTCATTCCCACCAATTCTGTCGAACACGGTGTGCATCGGGTTACCTGCCAATCCACATCTAGGATACAATGAAGCCCAATCTAAAGACTGATATCTGACTACGCTATCCACGAACGAAATCAGATCCCAAATACTTTTGGATTTTTCTAATCTACCAAGTATAGAGGAAAATAACAATACGAATGCTAGGGAGAAATTCCATGGATATTCTATGGATTTCATATGGATGATTTCTCCAATTGCCAAACCATTCCACCTTTATATAGGCATGGGTTTGTGTCCCTTAGACCAAAGGTTGTGTTTTTTCTATTCAAAAGTGACACCCTTTAAATCTAAGAATCATGTCTTTTGGTTTAAATCCAATGGTTACACCCCATGGTTTAAATCCAAAAGACACACCTTTTTGTTTAAACTCAATGGTTACACCCTTTGGTTTAAACCCAAACGTCACATCTCTTTAATCATTCATATAACTATATTATATATTTAAATATATATAAATATATTATGAAAATGTTCCAATATTCCCCCACCATTTTCAAAATATATGAAAATAACAACTTGGATAGATTAGGAAAATTTATGCATAAATGAAGATATCTTTTTATTTGAATTATTCACTTAGTGAAAACAAATCAAAATTAATCAAGATGGCATAGTAGACTTGTCTTTGAACTTGTGATCTTATACGATAAACCGGACATGTCTCACACACAAATTTTCTTCTCCTTAGGTAATCCAAAAAAGCCGACATGTGGATTGTTTTACAAGTGCTCTAGAGTCAAGCCCTTCGACTCATAGGAAGCATCACTACCTCCTACACTTACATAGGTAAGCTTACTATGAGTACTCTTGTAATTTACAATACCCTAACAATCCAGTTGTAAGCTTATCAAGAGTTTGCTAACTCATCCTCTTCTTTTCACATTACAGGTACCAAGCACTTCAACCTTGGGTGAAAATGCAATAAAACTAAGTGTTTGCAATCATGACATATGGTGTACTTGGACTCATTGAACTCAAGACTTGATGTTTCTTTAGGCGTTGAGTCGAGTTTCTACCAAGAGTGATTATGTTAAGTGCGCTTAAGACCCATCCCCTTTGATGATCTCACATCAAATCGCTTGCAAGTATTTCTTAAGATAATTTACAGTCACATGGACAACATTCTTACATAACTACGTATTACCACAGTTTATGATGTGATCAATATGTCTGGAATAACAATCACTGTCATCACTATCAACTCATATTGATGATGAGTTTGCATATTGAAAAATTCAAGACAAAAATATCATGTGACTCCATCTCTTTTGTTACAAAAGACTAAGAATCATCTCTTCAATATTAAGAGATAAACCCCCACCAAGAGTAATCTTTATTTACTCTTAAGTCATAGTTTTCATGCTAAGTGTTTAAACAGGTGCTTTTGTATCATTTCAGAAAAATTGGATACCCACTTTAACATATACTTTAGATGTTAATGTATATATGATATATATTCCTACATATATTAGGTATTGATTTCTTAGATTTATTAGGCATTGCCATAGTTAGGTCTCTTATAGGATACTCTTTTTTATAATTAGATTTCTAGTAAGATACCCTTTCTCACCCTGTATATACATGCCTTATATTGTATAGGACAATACATTCAATACAATTCATTCAATACAATACATATTATTTTCTCTCTTTCTCTACTATTCTAACATGGTATCAGAGCTAAGTTATTTTGCTTCATCGGCGGGCGACATCCTCGCCTTGGCCGCCCACCGGATCTTAACCTATTCTGCTGTCATATCTTCCTACTTGTATCGCTTCGTGGTGATCTCTTCCTTTGTCTATTGGTTTATTCCTACCCCAAATATCTCTATTATATATATATATATTTGTTTTTTACTCGCAATTTATTTTTTTTCCACTCTGTCTTTCTCTCTGCTTCAATCTCAAATAGGTTTCTATCTTCAAACCTATTTGCGTTTGAGGGGGGGATATTATACCTATATCATAGTGAACATGGCTATACACCATGAAAATTACCTAAGCCGTCCCTTGTGGCGCACAACTCAAGCCCCCTCTGTGACGCACCACCCAAGTCGCTCTTTAGTGCACCACCCAAGCTGCCCCCCTCTGGTGCATAATCCAATCTGCCCCCTCTGGCACACAACCCAAGCTGCTCCCTTTGGCTCACAATCCAAGCAAACCACCTAAGCTGACCCTTTTGGTGCACCACCCAAGCCACCCCCTTTGGCGCACAATCCAAGTTGCCTTTCCCGGCGCACAACTCATGCCACCCCCTTTGGCGCATTATCCAAGCTGTCTCCTAGCACACTCAGTCATCTGTTGCCATCATCGTTCAGCACCACATCATAAGTTATGTGTGTGCCACGCTTGCTGGTTCAACATTCAGTCTTTACAATGGTCCGACATGACCCCATAAACTGTCCTGACATTGATTCTGGTTAGCTCCTACATTAGTTCGGCATGATCCTTTTAAACTATCCTAACATTGATTCTGGTTAGCTCTTACATCGGTCAGGCATGACCCCTTTAAACTGTCCTGACATTGCTTCCGGTTAGCTCCTACATCGGTCCAACATGACCCTTTTAAACTGTCCCGACATTGATTCTGGTTAGCTGCATCGGTCTGACATGACCCCTTTAAACAGTCCCGACATTGATTCCGGTTAGCTCCTACAACCGTCTAGCATGACCTTAAACTGTCCTCGCATTAGTTTCAACCAGTTCTTACAATGGTTTGACACGACCATAAACTATCTTTCGACATTAGTTCCGGCCTCTGATCTATTTCAAGTGCCCTTGTGCTCCCGTTCGAATTTTGCAATTTATTTTCCTTTTAGTTTATTTAGTTTTATTTCATATTTTAGTTTCTCTCTCCAAACTCAAGATGTTTATCCTACTTGAGTCTGAAGGGGGATGTTAATGTATATATGGTATATATTCCTACATATATTAGGTATTGATTTCTTAGATATATTAGGTATTGCCATAGTTAAGTCTCTTCTACGATACTCTTTCTCATAATTAGATTTATAGTAGGATACTCTTTCTTAGCCTATATATACAGACCTTCTATTGTATAGGACAACACATTCAATACAATACATATTATTCTCTCTCTCTCTCTCTCTCTCTCTCTCTCTCTCTCTAACATTAGATATGAAGAACCAACACTTTGTTATATCTCAAGTTTTATGATTTGTATTTGTATTTATTTTGAATCATAAATTGACCAATCAATATAAAATTTTCATTCAAATACAAGTTCCATAAATTAGAAATTCTAATTTAATCATGTTTAGAAAATTCACCAAGTATACAATATGTACTCTATATTTTCTCAAGAAAATTTACCAAGTATATAATATATATACTCTATATTTTCTCAAGTTTGAAGAGTTCACAAACCAAAAATCATACATGATTTTTATAGTTAAAAACATAACTTGATTTAAAAAAAATACATTCTTAAAACTTTCACAAATATACTAACTATTGTGGGTCTTTTCTTAAATCCAAAACAAGGATTTTAAATGAAATAAACATGACAGTGGGGCCAACCCATTAAACTAAAATCTGGGGAAAAATTATTAAACCAAAAAGTCCAGGTTCAAATTTAACCAAAAAGTCATAGTTGGAGCCAAAAGAAAAAACTAAACTAACTTAACCATATGTTGGTCCATAGATATAACTAGGCATATATTTGGGCCCAGATGCAGTTAAGTTTTTAAACGAAATATAGTTGCCTACCAGGTTAACTTTATTGCCAAATAATACGTCGATCTTTGACAGTACAAGCAACCAAAAGTGACCATACACAGCAGATTGTTGATTGAAATTACTAATAATGAAAACTAAAATTAGAGATTTCAATTTACATATTGATAAAAAAAAATAAATTCTCAGTAGCAATCAATATTCATGAGAGTCATATAATAAGAAGATTCAAATTTTCAAAATAAGAAAATTTTCTCAAATTTCCTTTTCTAACATCAGAGTCATTTTATGAAAAGATCATACATATTAACTTTCAGATATATACACAAACATATAGACTAACCATATAAACAGTTTAATAAAACTTTAAAACAAATCATATTAACAATATCTTACAAAACTTAAAAATTCATGTAAATTGATAATATGTCAATAAAATAATAAAATCATATGTTTCACAAATAACATGCAAAATGTGGCAAAAATTATAGTTGACCCAAGTTTTGGTCACCGAACGCAGAAAGTCACAAAGATCTTATTTTTTTGAATTACACCTCATTGATTGTAAACACATACTATAACAAAAATTATATTTATCATGCAATAGAGAAAGGAAAACTTAAAATAACAATTATAATTAAAAAACACATATCTTGTTCATAACAGTTTCTTTCATGGCATATGAATAGTATAGTTTTCCTTGAAGATTACGTGTCAATTATAGACACTTTCTTCCCAAGAAACAACAACTATATGCATTCAATTATTCATATAATACTAATTTCAAAAACAGAATAGAAAATGACTCATATATGTCAATCTTATTTTCATTATCATTATCATATAAAATTGCACATATATAGAAAATGCATAGCTCGTTTCTTAATTCGCTTTATACCATAAATAAAATTGAATTCAGCCTTACTTGTTGTACATAATTCCAAATACACATTAATGTGCTTCCATCTCTTTGGAATATCGTCTTAAGATTGTTGGTGTAAATTTGGTAAATGAGATGAAAAGAGATAAAATAGAAAAAAATTAGTATCGTTTCAAAGCACGTTACAACTTCGCTTTCCTTAAGATGATATTTGCCCCACCAATTCTGTCGAATATGGTGTGCATCGGGTTACCTGCGAATCCGCCTCTAGGATACAATGAAGCCCAATCCAAAGACTAATGTCTGACTGTGTTATGCACTAACGAAATCAGATCCCAAATACTTTTGGATTTTTCTAATCCATCAAGTATAGAGGAAAATAACAATATGAATGCTAGAGAGAAATTTCATGGATATTCTATGGATTTCATATGGATGATTTCTCCAATTGCCAACCCATTCCACCTTTATATAGGTATGGGCTTGTGTCCCTTAGACCAAAGGTTGTGTACTTTAGATTCAAAAGTGACACCCTTTAAATCCAAGAGTCGTGTCTTTTGGTTTAAATCCAGTGATTACACCCCATGATTTAAATCCAAAAGACACACCATTTTGTTTAAACTCAATGGTTACATCCTTTGGTTTAAACCCAAAAATCACATCTCTTTAATCATTCATATAACTATATTATATATTTAAATATATATATAACCCAACAATAGCATTACTGACCAAAACACACGTAATTCTTTATTTCCTTCTTTTTAAGATTTTGTTCTTTCGAGGTTTTAAACAATTAGAGTAAATCCGTATCATGTACAAAATGAAAAAGTAATTTTTAAATATTATGGTGTTTGTCCTTCTTAGTGCACTTACATCATCTTTATAATTTTATATGCATCAAGTAATTACAATGACAAAATCTTCACATCTCATATTATTGGTCACTTTCTCATACCAGGAAACTTGAATGGGATCATCATTTATGTTTCAAATTAGCGTCCACAAGACTTAAAAACTTTTGACATAATTTCAAGATGTTTGGTAATCTCAGAGGTTCATCATATCCAACTTTGTAACTGCAGCCATAGTTATGACAGATACACAGCACAAATAACTAGTATTACCACTCAATAGAGTGCTACTCCTCGTAGAAGAAGCTCAATGAACAGTTTATGCTAAAAAGAACAGGAAGATCCAAATTGATTAATAATGCACAACTTTGGAAGATTCAAATTGATTCCTATTGTAGTTTTCATGGTATAATAGGTAAAATAACAATATCATATCTTCATAGTTGTTGGCATAGTACATTTAGGAAGTTAATGGTTCCACATAACTTCGACAGGGGCTTACCACACAATCCGGAATTCCCAAGATATGAGTTGTTTTCAAATGTATCCAATTGTTTCCCTTGAGGTATAGGGCCTGTGAGATGGTTATGAGAAACATTTAGGAATTTAGGGAAAGTGAGTTGGGACAGTTGTGCAGGGATCTCTCCTGAGAGCAAGTTTCCAGAAAGATCCAATGATTCCAGCTCTGTTAGATTTTGCTAATGATGTAGGGATTTTGCCAATGAGATTGTTGTTGGAAACATTTAGCACCTTAAGCCCACAAAGACTTCGAAGAGCTTTTGGAAGTTTCAAATAAAACAAAAAGGACCATAGGATTTGATTCTTGTAATAAAATAAATTTTGTATTTTTAATTTATCAAGTAAAACCCTAATCTTTTAATTTATTTTTTTTTTCAATTTAATCCTTTTTTCACTAAGCAAAATCAATGAAAACAAAAATTATATTTTAATCATTAAACCTAATATAGAAAAAAGGTATTTTAGACATTTTATATACATTTAGAGTGAATTTAATGACAAAAATATTTTAGTGTTTAAATTGAAAAAATTAAAAACTCATGATTTATTTTATTACAAAAATCAAACTCTGGATTTTTGTAACGCCCTAAATTTCTTGCCCAAATGATAATACAACAGTCATGGCTGTTTCAAGGAAAACCGAATAAATCTCCAAACTTACATTACATGATACAATAGTTCTTCATGCAACAATACATTAATCCAACAACAAGTAAATAAACAAATAAATAACCCCAAGGGTTTACAAGTTTCCAAGGCTTGAGCTTGGTTACACAAAACGGTGATTCAAACCCACACACATACAACCCTTGGTTTATACATAGAGTCACAGAAAAATGAGAGTCTCGTACTCTCAACACACATTTCCTCGCCTTTAGTTAGGCGGCATCACCACATCTTTTCCTACACAAAAATCTCGTAGGGTGAGCATAAAGCCCAGTAGGAAATCCTTAACAAAGTATATACATTTTATACAAGTCCTCAACAGATGAAATGCACATGCCATGCTATGTCGCTTTTTGAAGATAAATCACATTTTCATCTTTTGAAAACCATCATGCTCAATGATGTCATGCAATTTCAATTGTTCAAAACTTAACAATTTATTTCAAGGGCGGTAAATACAACTCTGGTAATCCCTAGGTCAGTGTCTGCAGGTAGACTATACAAGTACTACCAAATTATCATTTTTATCGGTATTAACCGAAAGGATCGACACCTATCCGTGCGGGTTTTCGGTCTTTCACCCTGGACTCTCAGGCCAGCTTATTCAATATCATCTTCACCACCTATCATGACTTACCAACATATTTACCCCAAAACTATTTCATGGAAACTTATTTCTCAACATTCTTTTCTCAATGCAAGTTTTCAAATCAACTTGCAAAGTTTATGTAATCAAATGAATTGTTATACCAATAACACAAGATGAATATAAATACTTTTATTCCAATTTATCATCCAAGGAATAACACAATTCCCTCTTCTCAAGTATTCTCAACAATTAGTCATTTCAAGACTATTTCAATGTTTTGAACAATAATTTCCAAAATGAACAACAATTCTCATGTTCCCTGAAATTCATCATTTATATAAACATAAATAACAAATTTTCCAAACATCCATTTATTTTGACACACAAAATAAATATAACAATATCATTTATGGATTTTCAGTCTCTTTTAAAAAATCCCCAAATTCTAGGTTTTCTCACCAAAACTATACAACTCAAATCCTTTGAAAGAAAACTTTCCAAAATCATCTTTTCTTCAATCAATGAAGATCAAAACCCATAAGATTATTTTAAAAGAACAAGAGACAAACCCACTTTCAAAATCGCTCAACTTCTTAAACCAACAATCAATTTTCAAATCTATCGAAAGATGATTTCGAAAATCATATAGATCTTGCAAAAACATATATATATATATAACTTCCCTACCTTAAGTTTTGAAGAAGAAATGAGATGAAACCCCCAAAATCAACGATGTCGAAACTCAATCTTCACACCGCACACAACGAAGCCCTCGAGAAGTTAACCAACTTTGATGAAAAACTTATGGCAGAACTCTAATGGATCTTGAGAAATCAAGGTTTTGATCCAATTTGGCATAGGGAAATGTAGAGAGAAGCGAGAGGAAAGGGTTTTTTAGAGAGAGAAAGATATACAAAAGTGATCTGAAATATCAGATGCACGAACTGATATAACATGGTCCGCTCGAGCATGGAAAGCCCCGCTCGAGCGTCAAATACACATTCTTAGTACTTTTGCAGACAGGTCAAACATCTGAAACCAAACATTCTCCGCTTGAGCGCATAAACGGCCGCTCGAGCGAACAAGCAACTTTTAATGCATTTTTCATTTTTGCTTCGAGGGCGTTGCTCCTCAACCTCGCCAGGGCGCTGCCGTAGGACCCGCCAAGGGGCACTGCCCCCTGGACCCCCGTGAGCTGACCGGGTAGCTCGATCCCTGCCAAGGCGCTGTCCTTGGACCTGCCAAGGGGCGCTGCCCCCTAGACCCCTGCAAGCTGACCGGGCAGCTCAATCCTCGACATACTCAGCGAAGTGGCAAAACTGGGATCGCTACAACCTTCCTCCCATAAAGAATTTCGTCCTCGAAACTTCAAATCAAACTAGCCAAACAAAGGGTTTCTAGTGATCAAAACCACTCTATTTCATTTTCAAATCACAATACTAACTCTCAACCAAATTCCACCATGGTTATCTCATTAACAACAACCTCCCAAATACACACAAACATGAAATTTTCCAAAAAGTAATGGCAACTCTAAACAACCTTATGCTTAAAACAACAACACATATATCAACATGTGGTTAACAACTTTAAATACATTTCCCTCAACACTAGGAAATATTACAAAGAAAAGCAACTTAAGCATTTTCAAATAAATCCGGATATTCGGAGCGGACTTCCACCTCCCATTCCCACGTCGCTTCTTCAACCCCATGGTGTCTCCACAATACCTTTACCAATGGTATATTTTTACCCTGTAGCACTTGCTCCCGGGTTTCTAATATTTGAACCGGTCATTCTTCGTAAGAGGCATCCTCATCTACCTCCAAGTCAGCCCAATCAAGCACATGAGAAGGGTCGGGTTCATACTTCCTAAGCATAGCTACATGAAATATGTTGTGAACTCCTGAAAATTGTGGCGATAAAGCTAATCAGTATGCCACTTCCCCAATTCACTCTAAGATCTCAAAGGGCCCAATGAACCTTGGAGATAATTTACCACTCTTACCAAATATCATCAAACCCCGCCTTGGTGAGATTTTTAGAAACACATGGTCACCAACTTCGAAAGATAAAGGTCGTCTCCTCTTATCAGGATAACTCTTTTGTCTGCTTTGGGCCATAGCTAACCTCTTTCGAATGAGAACAACTTTCTCAGTTGTCTCTCTAACAATTTTCGGACCCAATAACGGTGCATCACCCACTTCGGCCCAATAAACCGGTGATCTACAAGGTCGGCCATACAAGGTCTCAAATGGTGCCATCCCAATACTAGCTTGGTAACTATTGTTATAAGCAAACTCATTCAATGGTAAGTGCCTTTCCCAAGGCCCCTTAAAATCAAGGACACAAGCTCTAAGCGTGTCCTTCAAAATCTGAATGGTATATTCTGACTGTCCATCGGTTTGAGGATGATAAGCGATGCTAAGAGTCAACTTAGTTCCCAACGCTTTTTGAAGGCTTTGCCATAACTGGGCAGTAAAACAAGGATCCCTATTCGACACAATAGTCACAGGGACTCCATGAAGTCAAACTATCTCTCTAATGTACAACTCTGCCAAATGTTCAACTGAGTCGTTGGTGCACATCGGAATGAAATAAGTGGACTTAGTCAACCTATCAACAATCACCCAAACGGCGTCATTGCCTTGTTGTGTTCTAGGAAGCCCAACTACAAAATCCATGGTAACACGCTCTCATTTCCACTTGGCTATCGGTAAGGGTTGTAACAAACCCGCTGGCCTTTGGTGTTCGGCCTTCATTTGTTGACAAGTAAGGCATTTCGATACAAATAAAGCGACATCCCGTTTCATACCCCTTCATCAAAACTGACGACTAAGGTCATGATACAGTTTAGTGCCTCCTAGGTGTACCGCAAGGCGTGAGTGATGGAACTCCCGAAATACTTTCTCTCTACAAGATTTTGGTACAAACAAACAGTCTAGGTGACATACACTCAGATCCGAGTGAACATTCAAACCTTTCTCTTCCTTCCCATTGGAAATCTTAACACGAATTGATTCCACATCACGGTCCCCTCGTTGTGCCTCTATGACCTTACTAACCAAGGTAGGTTGAGCATTCAAAGTAAACAAGGTAGCACTCTCTCCGGACTCACCCAAGTGCAAATCAAACTTGCCAATAACATCTAGCATATCCCATTCCCGAATGGCCACACTTGCCAAACTACTCATAGATTTTCGACTCAAAGCATCGGCCACCATATTGGCCTTCCCTGGATGATAGTGTAACTCAAAGTCATAATCCTCCATAAATTCCATCCACCTCCGTTGTTGTAAATTCAAGTCTTTTTGAGAAAACAAATACTCTAGACTCTTATGATCAGAGAAGACTTCAAACTTCTCACCGTACAAGTAATGTCTCCAAATTTTCAAAGCAAAAATCACCGCTGCTAATTCTAGATCATGGGTGGGGTAATTTTTCTCACGAGTTTTCAATTTTCATGAGCCGTAGGCCACATCTTTTCCCTCTTGCATCACGACACAACCAAGCCCATCCCCGGACACATCACAATGGACAGTGTAATTCAAACCCCTTTCCAGAATTACCAAAACTAGTGCGGTAGTCAATCTGGTCTTAAGCTCTTGGAATGACTTTTCACTAGCCTCACTCCACACAAATTTGATACCCGTTCTAGTCAACCTAGTCAAAGGTACAGCTAGTCTAGAGAAGTACCTTACAAAACGTCGATAATACCCTGCTAATCCCAAGAAACTCCGGATTTCAAAAACATTCTTGGGTTATTCCCAATCCTGTATGTCATCTATCTTTGAGGAGTCCACAGTTACTCCTTCTCTAGACACTACATGCCCCAAAAACTTCACCTTTGTTAACCAAAACTCGCATTTTTCAAATTTGGCATACAATTGGTGCTCACTAAGTAAACCCAGCACTACCTGCAAGTGAGTCTCGTGTTCCTCTTCAGAGGTTGAATAAATCAAGATGTCGTCCACAAAGACGACCACAAAATGGTCCAAGTATTCTCGAAAAATTCTGTTCATTAAATCTATAAAGGAAGCTGGTGCATTGGTCAACCCAAAAGGCATTATAAGGAATTCATAGTTGCCATAACAAGTTCGAAAGGCCGTCTTCTGAATGTCCTCCACCCGGACTCTCCACTAATGTTACCCCGACCTCAAATCTATTTTTGAGAAGCAACGAGACCCTCTAAGTTGGTCAAACAAATCATCTATTCTAGGTAAAAGATATTTGTTCTTAACTGTAACTCTATTCAACTTACGGTAATCAATACACAACTACAATGACCCATCCTTCTTCTTCGCAAAGAGAGCCAACGCTCCCCAAGGCGATGTACTAGGGCGAATGAAGCCCTTGTCTAAAAGTTCTTGGAGTTGAATCTTCAACTCATGCAATTCGGCGGGTGCAAATCTATACGGTGACATGGAAATCGGTGTCGTGCCAGGCACTAATTCAATGGAGAACTTGATCTCTCAGTGAGGTGGTAAACTAATAAGATCTTCTGGAAAGACATCCAGGTATTCACAAACTACCCTTGGTAACTCAACACGAGCCTCGTCACTCTCACTATCCAAGAGAGTTGCAAGAAGGCCATTAAGCTTGCTCCTACTACGAGGGTCAACAACTGGCGATAAGGCTCTATCAACTCGATTCCCCAGAAAATAGAAACAATCACCACCCGAAGTGCACACTGTAACTCTCTAACGGTAACAATCAATCATGGCTTGATAAGAACATAACCAGTTTATGCCTAAAATGACATCAAAACTTGACATATCTAGCAACACAAAAGCAAATGAAAGTCGACGCCTGGCAACTTCTATTTCACAATCATGACAACCTCAGTCTAAATCAACTGTACCCCCAACATGTGACTCTATTCTGAGTGAAGGCACTAACCGTGCTACCTCTAACCCCAATGCAGAAACAAATGCAGTAGATATAAATGAATGAGACGCACCCGTGTCTATCAATACATTAGCCAAAGAATTACACACAACAAAAATACTTCTCACAATTGAGGATTCTGGCAACTGCTCTTGCACGATAACAGCATACACACGCCCCTGTGGCCCCTGATTGACTTGCACCTCTCTCGGAGCATAGGCCTGTTGTACTGACTGAGCCGAAGCGGCTCTCTGATTAACTTGCGAAGCTTGGACTGATTGAGCCTGCTGGTGGCTCTGAGTCTGTCTCGACTTTGATGCGCCAGATGCGCCTCCCAACTGTGGGCAAGTTCTCTTCATATGCCCCGGCTGACCACATTGATAACAATTAAACCCTTGACCTTTATTCTGAGACTGAGATTGACTTTGAGATTGGTTAGGTGGCGGTAACATTAACTGCCCTCCTCCATTCTGTGGGCAAGAGAATGCTTTGTGACCCGGTTAGCCGCACTTGAAACACAAGAAGCTACTTGATGCAGTTTTTCTTGGACCCGCACTAGGTAAAAGAAAAGTGGATCTAGACTGCTATGGTTGGGACTGGAATTGATAGGTATTCCTGCTCTTCTTGTTCTGCCTATAGTCTCCTTGAGACTCTTGGCCCATACACCTCAAACTCCGAAGCCTTTCCTCCTTGGCTTGTATGGAAATTTCTACGTGTGTCGCCGTCTCCACAAGACGGTCATATTTCCGAATCATATTTCTGACAAGCTTGAACATAATTTTTGTTTTTAATTTCTTTTCAAATTCAATGTAACGGCGTTCTTTCGTTGCTACCAACTCTGGTGCAAATCTGGACAAACTAGAGAAGATCGCCTCAAACTCGGCCATGGGCATGTTGAGTTGTTTGAGGTCTTTACACTCTTGCCTCAATCTCTCCCTAGCAGTGGGAGGTATGTACTTACCTTGGAAAGCAATCGCAAAGGCTTCCTATGTCGGCTCCACTCTACCCTTAGCATATTTCCACCATTGACCCGCATTTCCCTTAAGGTAGTAACTCGTTAGAGTCACTCTTAGTTCACCATCTTCGATGTGATGCATCTCAAATGTCTTCACAGTTTGTTCGAGCCACTCATCCGCTTTCTTGGGCTCGGGGCCACCATGGAACTCATCCGGTTTGGCCCGCAAGAACTCTCTAGTAAGGAAACTCGTTCTTGACTCCGCGGTGTTCTCTCGGGCTTGATTCTCCACCCTCAACAAGTTCATAGGCTCTCTTAAAGCCCCTGCCATTTCTCGAGCTAGGGCCCCCATTGCGGTTTGACCCGTTTGTCCCACCTACTCGGCCACATTAGCTTGGCCTGCTTGCTTGGCCATATTAGCTTGGCCGAGCTCTTCTTCTTTCACCGGAACCCTATGGACTGGTACCTCATGCACACCTCGGCGAGCCCTACCATGCCTCCCACCTCTACCACCACGGACTTGAACCCTTCCTAACATCCTAATAAAGGACACAAGAGAAATAATTTAGCACATTAACTCATATGTGCTCGTAACTTGACTCATACGTTCGACTACAACAATTCTATATATTTCTCTACCATATACACAATTCAATTTCACTCCACATAAGCACTTAGTCATGTAAACACATACGGACTATTCTTTTACGATGAAATCTGTCCCATGAAAAACCAAGAATTATTAGTAGAACAAGTATTGATCAAGTACCCTTCTAATGAGACCTCATGGAATTTAACAGGCGCAAACAGCATCCCAAAAGTCCAGCCCATACCCATTTAGTCACATAAGCATGTTATCACATAGCCACAAAATGCATAACACTTCCTAAGCATGCTAAATGAACCCATTGTGGTTAAATAATCACTTCCCACGAGCTACAAGTATTCAAACCCGGTAGCTCTGATACCAAGTTGTAACGCCTCAAATTTCTAGCCCAAATGATAATACAACAATTATGGTTCTTTCAAGGAAAACCGAATAAATCTCCAAACTTACATTACATGATACAAAAGTTCTTTATGCAACAATACCTTAATCCAATAACAAGTAAATAAACAAATAAATACCTTCAAGGGTTTACAAGTTTCCAAGGCTTGAGCTTGGTTACACAAAACGGTTATTCAAATCCACACACATACAGCCCCTAGCTTACACACAGAGTCACAGCAAAATGAGTCTCGTACTCTCAACACACATTTCCTCGCCTTTAGTTAGGCAGCATCACTACATCTTTTCCTGCACAAAAATCCCGTAGGGTGAGTATAAAGCCCAATAGGAAATCCTTAACAAAGTATATACATTTTATACAAGTCTTAAGAGATGAAATGCATATGCCATGCTATATCCTTTTGAAAGAAAATCACATCTTCATCTTTGAAAATCATCATGCTTAATGATGTCGTGCAATTTCAATTCTTCAAAACTTAACAGTTCATTTCAAGAGCAGTAAATACGACTCTGGTAATCCCTAAGTCGGTATCTGCAAGTAGACTATACAAGTACTACCAATTAATCATTTTTACCAGCATTGACTAGAAGGCTCGACACCTATAATCTATCATTTTTACTAGTATTAACTGGAAGACTCGACACTTATTCAATTTCATCTACACCAACTGTCAAGACTTACCACCGTATTTACCCCAAAACCAATTCATGGAAACTCGTTTCTCAACATTCTTTTCTCAATGCAAGTTTTCAAATCAACTTGCAAAGTTTAATGTAATCAAATGAATTGATATGCCAATAACACAAGATGATTATAAATACTTCTATTCCAATTCATCATCCAAGGAATAACACAATTCCCTCTTCTCAAGTATCCTCAACAATTAGTCATTTCAAGACTATTTCAACGTTTTGAACAATAATTACCAAAATGAACAACAATTTTCATATTCCCTAAAATTCATCATTTATATAAATATGAATAAGAAACTTTCCAAATATCCATTTATTTTGACACACAAAATAAATATAACAATATCATTCATGCATTTTCAGTCTCTTTTAAAAAAATTCCCAAATTCTAGGTTTTCTCACAAAAACTATACAACTCAAATCTTTTGAAAGAAAACTTTCAAAAAATCATCTTTTCTTCAATCAACGAAGATCAAAACCAATAAGATCATTTTAAAAGAACAAGAGACAAGCCCACTTTGAAAATCGCTCAACTTCTTGAATCAACAATCAATTTTCAAAGCTATCGAAGATGATTTCAAAAATTATATAGATCTTGCAAATATATATATAACTCTAAGAAAATCCCTACCTCAAGTTTTGAAGAAGAAATGTGATGAAACCGCCAAAATCAATGGTGTCGAAACTCGATCTTCACTCCACACAACGAAGCCCTCGAGAAGTTAACCAACTTTGATGAAGAACTTATGAAGAACTCTAATGGATCTTGAGAAATCAAGGTTTTGATCCAATTTGGCATAGGGAAATGTAGAGAGAAGGGAGAGGAAAATGTTTTTAGAGAGAGAGAGAGAGATACAAAAGTGATCAGAAATATCAGATTCATGAACTGATATAACTTGGTCCACTCGAGCGTGGAAAGCCCCACTCAACCGTCAAATACACTTTCCCAGTACTTTTGCAGACAGGTCAAACTTCAGAAACCAAACATTCTCCGCTCGAGCGCATAAACGGCTGCTCAAGCGGACAAGTAACTTTTAATGCATTTTGCATTTTTGCTTTGGGGGCGCCGCCTCTCAACCCCGTTAGGGCGCTGCCTTAGGACCCGCCAAGGGGCACTGCCCCTTGAACCCCCGTGAGCTGATGGGGCAGCTCGATCCCTGACATACTCAGCGAAGTGGTAAAATTAGGATCGCTACAAAAATTATAAAGCCATCTTATAACTAATTCCTTAATATTACTAAATAATTCATATAAATTAATTTAATTACTAATCTATCTAATAAAATAATTCCACGTACAAGTTTTACATGCCCACTACCAATGCATTAGCGGTTTGGAAAATCACATCACCAGTGCTATTGAGAATAAGCAGGTAAATTCCACATTAAAAAAAAAAAAACAAAACAAAACAAAACAAAACAAACAAACAAACAAACAAAAATCATTGAAAGTGAACTATCCCTAAATTTAAAAATAAATAAATAAATAAAATGAGAAATTTAAATTGTAAATTATCTTTTGCTAGGACTCCAATTAATAATTGCTAATTTTTCCAAATTTGAAAACCGAATATATATGAGATGGAAATTCTTGTAGTGTTTAATGAATTAATCATGGAGTGAAAATTTTAAAGTTGGAATAATTAATTATGCAATAAAAAAATTTATGGACAAAAGAACGCTAATAACATTTTGTTAAATAATTGAGAAACAAAAAGAAATGTACACTAGAGGTGAGCATGGTCCGAATTGGTTGATTTGAGGTAAAATCAGAACTAATCCGTTATCTACGGTTCCATAAAATTAGAATCAAATTAATCAATCCATTTAAATCATGGAACTAATCCGAACCGAACTATTTAAACACTGTTTGGCTTAATTTGGAATTACGGTTTTACATAATATGTTCATAAGAAAAATCATATAACATATTTTAAAAAAATTTAACCTATCATAAATTAAAAAAATAATAATAGCATGCCTACTAATTTAAAACATAACATTAAGAAATATTAATTAATGCGTTCATGATTTTTCAAAACATAAATTGAATGAACATAATATCTACGATTGTATGTATCAGGGTATATGGTATGTATATGGTTTTAAATTACATATGGCCCGATTCAGTTTAATCTGAAACCGTAAACTAAAATGCAAAATCGATTTGTGGAGACCAATTCTTCAATTTTCTAAGCCAATACCGAACAACAAATTTAAAAAACCAATCCAAACTTATTGGATTAGACTACGCAAATTCAAATTACAAATTTTTTGATTTCCCCACTCAACCCTAATCAACACGCTTATCAAGAGGAAAGATTAAGGAAACGACTTTAGAAAGGCCAAGAAAGACATGTGCAATTGAAGTTGACAAAGGAAATGATGTTCCATCCACAAATGACTAATGATAGCATGGTGGACGACTTGCTTTCTTCAACGACGCCGTATTTAGGGCTGCAAATGAACCAAGTTGTTCATGAACAAACTCAGCTCGGATCGGCGCGTTAAGGGCTCAGATTAACTCATTTAGTAAATGAGCCGAGCTCAAGCTCGCATAAGCTCGGCTTGTCAAGCTCGGTTCGTTTATCTTTATTTAAATTATATAATAAATGTATTATTTATATATTAAATAATATATAAATATATATAAATAATAATATAAATACACTTTTTATATATTAAATAATATCAATAATATTAAAAAAAATTATCGAGCCGAGCCGAGTCGAGCTCGAGTTCGAGCTCAATAAACAAGCTCGATAAGTAAACGAGCCGAGCTCAAGCTCAGTAAAACTCAGCTCGGCTCGGTTCGTTTCTAGTCCTAGCCATATTAAAATGGGTATACAAAGTAGGGAAATATGTCTGCTTATTAATTTTTGAAGAAACATAAAATCAAAAAAAATTAAAGTTTAACTTGGGTAACAAATTAGGATTATTTACCAATAATTCCTATCTCAAAATCTGTTACACCAATCAATCCCCACTTTATTTTGTTGTTCCGTTTAGTCCTGTTGGTGGGGGAAATAATTCTTTCTGGTCCCATTTGCCTTGTTTGGAGTTGTTGAGTGGATGATTGTACCCTTTTTGTGTTTATTTCGGACGTCAGTTGCAGGAATATTTCCCTATTTTGATACGTTGTATAATAATTGTGGAAAATTTGAATGATTCATTGTTCTTTTTACATTTAGGGTTTTTGTATTGTGGGTGGGTTTTTGTGTGACGGCTGTTTGACGATTTCACGGATATACCATTTTGCCGGTGGAGGATTGTTGTTGGTACGTTCGTTCTTATTTTTTGTTTGATGCGATTACTGTCGTTGTGTATTTTGCTTGGTTGAATTTGGTGAGTAAAGGCGGAGGCTCCCCCTCAATCAATGAATCATTTATTTTTATTTTTTTTTTATTTTTTTTTCACATTTTTTTTTCTTTCTTTTGCACAACTTTTTTTTTTTCTTTCTTTCTTTCTTTTGCACACTCATTGGCAGCTGACACGCTCAAGAGTATGGAAACTGAACCAGAGAAGCATGGATATAATAAGGATGGCTTGGTTGGTAACTCTGAGGTAGCCTTTTCCTTATGCCTGGACTACAAAGAATAGAGGGGAAAGCCATGGAGATGCAAAAGGATGGAAAATGGTTAAGAGACTCAACATCACCCATGATATGCTAGTATAAGTCAATTCCTCTAGAAAAGCAAAAGATACAATGCCAGAAGTCCATAAAAAAAAAATAATCACTAAGGCGGAAGACTCCGATATTTGCTAATCCAAGAGTGTGTACAAAATGAGACATACTAATCAAAAAACACACACTCCAAAATGAGTAATGACCACAAAAAGCACACACATATTAACATGTAATAGATATTCTTATCAATTCCAATATGCACCAAGGACCACTCAAAAAATTTTAAGCTTGCAAAACCATACTAAGAAAATCTTTTTTTTTTATTTTTTATTTTACCCAAAGCAAGATAAAAAACGAACATGCATACATTTTTTTTTTATCTTAAAAATAAAAAAAAACACACAGAAACCTAAAAACTAAATCAAATAAACAAATTAACACAAGTCAAGTTTTCTCACCCAAACCACTTTAGTATAAACAAAGTTGTGAGCATTGCGGTTCTTGGGTGGTATCTTGACGTTGTGATTCCCTTTGCTTTCAATGGGAACCCGTCTCGACTTGATTTCCAACTTCCTATTTCTAGGTCTAGGCAAATACACTCTCCCATGCAACTTATAACAATAAGGGCGAATATGACCATGCATACCACAATGATGACAAATAAAAACAGGATGTACTTTCTTTTCTTTTACCTTACCAACTCTAGGAAGTTTGAGAAGTCCATCCTTATGTTGAATTTTTTTTTCTCCCTTTCCTTGAGTTCTTGTATCATGAGATGTAGATGCACTCTGTTTTTGTTCTTTGTTATCACCAAAGCTAATGCCACTATTGTCACAACACATATGTTGAGACCCAATGATATCCTCCAAAGTCTTTGATCCTTTATTCCAAAGACCAATGGTAGCCATAGTACACTTGAGCTCTTCCTCTTTCTTGATCATTAGTTCTTCGAAGGCAACTTGAGACATCTCGAGAGATTCAATCTTTTCTTCATACATTGCATAGATTTGCTGTAGCTCAGTCCTCTCTGCCTCACAAGTCAAGAGCTTTGCACAAAGAGCTTGTCGATCATTAGAAATCTTAAGGGCATCATTCCTAGCCTCGGAAATCTCTTTCTTTAATTTGACATTCTCACTTTCACATGCTTTGAGTTTCGTAGTGAGTTTGTCATTCAATTTGGATAAGTTAAGAGATTCCTCATACAACTTTTGATATGCTTGCTGAAGTTCTTCATCTTCACTCCCCGAGGATTCATCATCAGTGGCATTCTCAATCGAGCTCTTCGAATACTCTATTGGTCCATCAGTTTCAGAAGCTCCCATGAAGGCAAGGAATTGTTTATGTCCCTCTTCGCCTTGATCTTCGTTGTCACTTTCATCTTCATCAGATTTTGATTCATCATCCCAAGTGATAGCGAGGGCTTTCTTCTTCTTCAAACGAGTGGGGCATTCTGAAGCAAAGTGGCCAAATCCTTGGCATTCATAGCATTGGACTCTTTCAGAGTTCCCTTGTATCTTTCTTTTCTCCTTCTTGGCTATAGAATTAATTTTGAGTTTATCTTTGCCTTTAGATTTATGAGTATGAGTAGATTCCAAAAGATTAGGATTCTTTTTCAAAAAAGATTTTTTAAATTGTTTAACAAAAGCAACCGTAATCTTGGAATCTATCTCATAATCCTCATTAGAATCCTCTCCAACTCTAT
Organism: Camellia granthamiana; assembly: GCA_036172215.1. Classification (NCBI taxonomy): domain Eukaryota; kingdom Viridiplantae; phylum Streptophyta; class Magnoliopsida; order Ericales; family Theaceae; genus Camellia; species Camellia granthamiana. The sequence goes on along the minus strand of CM069907.1, from coordinate 45,109,729 downwards.
GAGCACTACTAAAAGCAATAGCATCTTTTTGTTTATTTTTGAAATTCCTATGTGCCTCATAAGTTTGGAGATTTCCAACCAAGTGATCCAGCTTGAGGTTGTCAACATCTTGAGCCTCCTCAATAACTGTAACTTTTGGTTGGAACCGATCGGGCAAGGATCTCAAAATTTTTCCCATAACTTTGGATTCCGGTATTTTTTCACCTAAATTGAAGCTGGAATTTACAATGTCACTCAACTTCGCATAAAATTCATCAAAGGTCTCACTATCTTTCATTGAAAGGTTTTCGAAACTAGATGTGAGCCTTTGAAGTTTTGAGCGTTTAACCGAAGGAGTGCCCTCATGAATAGTTTGTAAGATATCCCAAGCCTCTTTTGCGGCTTCACAATTGCAAATACGACTAAACTCTTCAGGTGTGATAGCGCAAAAAAGAGAATTGATAGCTTTACTATTCCAGCTACTATTTTGGTAATCAATTATGTCCTACTTATCAATTGGTTTGGGGAAAGTTACTACATCAACGGTAATCGTTGGTTCAGTCCACCCATACATGACAGATTGCCAAACTTTTTCATCAATAGATTTTAAAAACGATCTCATCCGAGCTTTCCAAAAAGAATAATTGGATCCGTCAAGTAGGGGTGGTCGAACCATAGAATTTCCCTCACGAATTGTATCCATTATCACAAATCAAACAAGATCTCGCTCTAATAGATTTTTTATAAAAAAAAAAATAGAACGACCTGCACTGATACCAATTGAAAAATCTAGAAATCCCCTAGATGTTGATTTGTGATTATGTACCAATTTTAAGCAGTATATAACAATCCCAATCAAACAATCAAGACAAAACGACACAACGATTTTACGTGGAAAAACCATAATTGGACACCTCCAATTGTGATAAAAAATCACGGGCAACTGCCACAAAACAATCCACTAAGAAGATATAAAGGAATTACACAGGTATACTCTCAATTACCTAGCAAATCCACGCCCGAATTGAACCAACCCCTATGTGCCTCTTCCAACCCCGTCTTCACCTCGGAATTGTCTTGACGATGAGCCACTCTAGAATCCACCAAAACTTCAGGCTCGAATTTTTCAGAATCCACCGAAGAACAACTCTCTCTTTTGTGTAGAACAAACAAATAATCCTTTGATGTATACTCTTTAAACCATGAGTTGAATACTCAATCAAAACATCAAAGAAAACTAGCAAAATATCCCCAGATATAAACCTTAATATCCAAAAAGAAAATCTGGAGAAGTAAGTCAAGTTTTGGGAGAAAACCAACTACTTATAGAAATCCAAAGTAATCCTAGTTTTGGAAGAAAACCAATTCCTTATAGAAATCCGGATTTTGAAGCTCGCTCGAGCGAAGCTTCTCTCGCTCGAGCGAGAACCTTAACGAGCGTGATTTCCACTAGTGCCTTCGCTTGAGCCACGAACCCTTCGCTCGAGCGAACATTGAGCTCTTTCAAGTTTTTGTATAGACGCAATCCTTCACTCGAGTGAGGACTTCTTTGCTTCGCTCGAGCGAGCAAGGGTGGACAGCCAACTTTGAATGCAATTTTGTATTTTGCTTCCGGCGCGAGCTGACCGGGCAACTCGACCCCTGTCATAATCAACGAAGTGGCAATCTTGAAAGTATTAACATCACAAACTTCTCTGCAAGGCTCGATTCGGGTTGGATTCACATCTAATAAACTTATAGCCTCGCTGAAATAAAAGTGCAAAAAAAAATACAACTGAAAGGAGTTTTGTCAAACGGGATTGCCAAGAATAAAAACCTAACAGTTTTCATGAAAACTGTTAGGTTTATATTCTTGGCAATCCCGTTTGACAAAACTCTTTTCAGTAGTAATTTTATTCGATCTTTTATTTCAGTGAGGCTATGAGTTTTAGATTCGAATCCAACCCGAATTGTGCCTATGCAGAGTAGTTTGTGATCTTCATTCTATCATGTTTGCCACTTCGTTGAGTATGTCAGGGATCAAGTTGCACGGTCAGCTCACAGGGGTCCAGGGGGCGGCGCCATTGTAGGGTCGAGGGGTTGCGCCCCTGAAGCAAAATGCAAAATTGCATTCAAAGTTTATTTTCTGCTCGAGCGGAGAACGCGACCTTTCATAAGTTTCACTCGCCCGCAGAAGTACTGGGAGTTGTATTTTTCCGCTCGAGCGACTATTCCTGCACTCGAGCGACCATTCTTGCACTCGAGCGGAGATTACGGATCTGTTTTCTATAAAAGGTGTGGTTCAGTCAGATTTTAGGGTACAACTTCCAGATCTTCTTTTTGGAAATTAGGGTTTTCTTCTAGAGCTTCTTTGCTGGTTTCCTCTGCTATCTGTAAGAGTTTAATCATGAATTGAGTGGATTATATCAAACGGTTTGTTTACTTTGTTTAATACAAAAGAAAGAGTTGTTCTTCGGTGGATTCCGTCGAACTTGAGCCTGAAGTTTTGGTAGATTCCGGAGTGGTTCATTGTCGTGGATTCGACATCGGCGTTGTGGATTCAACGTTAGGCAACAAAATTCCGAGGTGAAGACGGGGTTGGAAGAGGCACATAGGGGTCGGTTCGATTCGAGCGTAGATTCACTAGGTAATTATTTGAGAGTACACTTGTGTAATTCCTTTACGTCTTCTTAGTGGATTGTTTTGTAGCTTTTGCCTATGGTTTTTTTATCACAATTAGAGGCGCTTCAATTATGGTTTTTCCACATAAAATCGTTGGTGTTGATTTGTCTTCGATTGTTTGATTAGGATTGCTATTTACTAGTTTAAATTGATACATAATCAAAAATTGATATCTACGGGATTTCTAGATTTTTCAAAAACTATAGATTAGAGGCTGCTTATTGAGTTAATTTCTTCTTCCTTTTCTTTTCTCTCTCCTCCGAGCTTGCTTCCCCTTTCCAAAGGTCTTGACAAACCATTTATTATACCACGTGGTTAGAATGTGTCCAGTAACCAGCCCAGCTATTAGCCCACTTCTATATCCCATGAATATGACAATCCGGTCAACACCGCTTGGAAACTTTGAATCATCGCCTCGAAAGCTCACTGGTGGTGGTGTTGAGGCCTCTGAATTTCCACATAACTTCGGCAAAGGCTTACCACACAATTCGAAATTCCCAAGAGATGAGTTGTTTTCAAATGTATCAAATTGTTTCCCTTGAGGTATAGGGCCTGTGAGATAATTATGAGAAACATTCAGGAATTCGAGGAAAGTGAGTTGGGACAGCTGTGGAGGGATCTCTCCTGAGAGCAGGTTTCTAGAAAGATCCAATGATTCTAGCTTTGTTAGATTTGCCAATGATGATGGGATTTTTCCAATGAGACTGTTGTTGGAAATACTTAACACCTTAAGCCCACAAAGACTTACAAGAGATTTTGGAATTTTCCCTTTGATAGATCAACAACTATAATGCCATTTTAGATCTTCTCGTATAAGATTGGTATGCCTTTGCTAGTTATTGTTATTGAATACATAATAGTCATTTGAGATGGAAAATATATGAATGTCACATCTAGTTGTAGACTTCACCAACTGAATTCTAAGAATTTTCTAACAGAGCTGCATAGATGTTAACTTTTTTGCCTTTTTCATTTTCATTGCATTCCAATTTTGGCATAATTTTGATGGCAAGTTACCTGAGAAGCTATTGTGAGAGAGGTCAATGATGCACAAGTTTGGAAACTTTAGATTGGCTTTAAGATTCTCAATGGTACCATAGAATCTGTTAAATCGCAAAACAAGAACTTGTAACTTAGGAAGATCTCCCAACCAAAAGGGAAAAGTATTCTCAATTTCATTGTTTCCAAAAACAAGAATCTCAAGCCTTATATAATTTGCCAATGATCTTGGTACTTGCCCATATAATTTATTTTGACTTCATTGTCAAACTGAACCCTGTACTGAATGTCTGAGGAATAAACCCAAGAAAATCATTGCAACTTAGATTGAGCACCATCAGAGAATCAATAGAACTTGTCAAACGTTGAGGAATTGTGCCACTTAAGTTATTCTCAGACAAGTCTAAAATATAAAGAAAACTATTATAGAAAATTGATTGTGGAATTTGTCTTGTTAGTAAATTGGCAATGGCCCTATAAATAACGGGAGACGGTGTCGGAACTGGGAGTGCTCGTTGTAGCCTGTTAAAAATAAGGCCTATAATTTTTAATGAATTCCATGAATGTTTGAGGAACAAAGCCTGAGGAATAGTGCCATGAAAATTGTTGCCTCTCATGTTGAACACCCTCAAAGAATTACAAAAACTGGCCAAACTTTGAGAAATTGTGCCATTTCCCTCGTAGGTTATTATCTGTAATGTCCCAAAATATTTTTTTAAATAGTTAGTGCATAAATTAATTGAGTAATATTTAGATTGGAGTGTTGTGTAAAGTTATATGCGAAAATTGTTCAATTTTGTAATAATTTTTTTAAAAATATATATATATAATTTTCGATCTTAGAAATTATAAAATTTTTATTATGTTGTTTTTATAAGAGTCTAGCATGTTGGACAAAAATTTTAGAAATTAATTGATGAGTATTTATTTTATAAAATAATTTGCGGACTGATTGGTGTTCAATTTAATTTATAGCGGAATTTGAAATTGAGTTATGGATGTTTAGACCATGATTTGAGATAAACTTGTTGGGTCTATTTTTGTACATAGGGGGTGTTTGGTAGGGCTTATTTGAGCCAGCTTCTGGCTTCTGGCTTTAAAAAAGTTATTTTAGACTGTTTGGTTAAACTTATTTCAAACAGCTTCTGATTCTAACAGCTTATTTTAAGTCAAAAAAGCTAATTCTGAGAAGCTGCTCACCCCTTGCTTCTGATTATCAGCTTCTGCTGTGGACATATTAATTCACGGTTATACTCTTAGATTTTTTTATTTTTTATTTTTTTAAAAATAGAAAAAGTCCCAAATGGACTATAAAATATTATTATTATTTTTTATGAAAAATGTAGATAAATAGTGAATAATAAAAAATAAAAATTAATTGAAAAAGCTACTTCACAGCTTATTTAACAAACACTACTCAGCAACTTAAATCTATAATCCAACAGCTATACCAAACAGGTTAACAGCTTCTGATTAAAGTCATAATCTATAATCTGTTAAGTTATAAGCTATAATCTGTTTTAACAGCTACACCAAACAACACCATAATTAGATCATGTTTGGCTTATGGATGGGACCCATGACTTTAGTTTAATTTAAATTGAGTTTGTTTAATAACTCATGTTTAACTGTTTGGTCCTTTTTAATTAGGTGATTGATAGTAACCACCTTGGGAGTTGTTATTATTTATTATATAGGATTATAATAAATATTTGATAGTTGATTTTATGGTGTATACTATATGGTGAAAAATTATATATTTTTATAGTGAGTAAAATGAGTGTATATTTCATGGTGACCAAAATATTATATTTTGTAATGTGTAAAAATATCATATTTTGTGGTGAGAAAAATTATATCATTTTTATAATTTATATTATAAAATTTTGAGATATTATTACAAAAAAATTATTATTATTATTTTTTTTTTTTTGAGAAAACCAAGCTTGGGAAATGCAAACCCACGTGGGGTTGCCCAACTTTTTCCTTCCCATCTTTTCCCTTGCATTTGGCAGAGGGTTCAATCTCTCTCTCTTTCCTCCATGGTTGTTCAAGCTTTGAGCTTAGAGTGAGAGTCATTAGAGTGAGATTTTGTAAAAGTGTTATAAATGAAAGTTGGAGAGCTCGTCATGGTCTTCACAATGGTGGTCTTGGATCCATGATCGGGCGATGTTTGCATTTTCGGATTTGTTTTTCTTCATATTTGAGGTAGGGACTTCCTTCATATTATTACATTAAAGCTATGTTAGAGTTATTTTGAAAAAATATGTCATTTTAAGAGGTATTGCATATATATATATATATAATTTTTAAATTTTTGTTTGGTAATTTTTGGAAGAAAAATTATATTGAAATGTTAAGAATGTTGGCATTTTGAGATTGATTTTGGAAAAATCATTTTGTGTTGTTAATTTAATAAAAAAAATCCAAAAATAAAATTTAAAGGTTGTATGGATTGTATCTACATCATATTATGATTAGATGATTTATTTTGAGAAATATAAAGTTGAAATATTTTTTTTATCTTTGATTTTGGAATTTATTTTTGAGAAAAATAAATTGATATTCAGGAATATTGTGTAAATTGTTAAGTTGGGATTATAGAGTTGTTTTGGGACTAAAAACTTTAAAAGTGTTACATTCATGATATTTTATGAAAAATGATATGTTGATGATTTAGTTGTGCTTATTTTTGTGAAAATAAAAATGTGAAATGTGGACTTTCGAACTCATAACCTTGAAAATGTTACTCTTGTGCATAGTCCATAATTTTTGATATAAATATCATATCGGTTAGGTAATTTTAGAAAAGGTTGTGAAAATTGTTATTTGAAGAGAATTTGGGAAAGATTGGCTATTTTAGTAGCTTGGCATGAAATGTGATTATGTTTGAAAGATGAGTTGGGTTAAGTTATGTTTGGTATTATTTCTTTTGGAAAAATGTGAAGATAATAAAATTACTAATTTAGTGGATTAAATTAGTTTGGTTAAAAGTGTGTTATTGAGATTATACCATAACTTTTAATATAGAGTAGGATGAAAATGTTAATATTTCATAAGTATGAGATTTTGGAGAAAATAAGTGAGATGAAGTTGTTCGGGTGTGAAACAAAGTTGAACTAAGACTTTTAGTTAAGTTGAGGTGATTTAGTATTGGGCTCCTAGTTTTACTAGTTGAGTAATGTTATAATAATAATTTCGTACTTCAAATTTTTATGAGATATTTGAATGGTTTTGGTAGTCTTTGACAAGAAAAGAAAATAATGTGATTTTAGCTCGTTTGGAGCAAATTGATGAATTTGTTAAAATGAGAATGAATTATCAAAACTTTTAATTATTTATTTATTTTCCTTGGTTTAAATCGATGGGGTTGATGTTGATAATTGAAAAGTGAATACCATGTTATATTTTATAATTATAGTCAAGAGAAGATTTTGATAAAATTGATTAAGTGTTGGAATATCCACTTATGCTTATGAGAATTATGATTGAACTTGAAGGTCCCAAGATTTTACTTGCATGAAAAAAACGGAAATTTGATTCTATTTAATATTTGGGAAGGGGAGTTTTTGGAAAGATTGTAATTATATTTCATTGATAATGTATGTGAGTTAGAAATTGATGAAACCTTGAACTCGTTTTGGTGTCATATGTTATTACTATTGATGAACCTATTGTTTAAAAGTTTTTTTCTTGGTAACCGGTAGAGGATTACCATGTTGGTATTTAAATGAGGAGATCCTTGGAAAGGTAAGAAAATGTTTAATTTTGAAAGTTTGTTTTATATAAAGAATATTGTTGAATTGTCTTGAAAAGACTAAGTTGGAAGTTGTTGATTTACATGTGGTACATACATGAACATTAACATTATTATATTATCTCTTGGAATTGTATCATGATATTACATTGATAGAGATATGAGATTTGATCATAATGGAACATTGTGTTGTGGAATTGAAATTGGAACTATCTTAATGCATTGTTACATATTGCATTGCCATTCCATTTCATTGTTATCATGGATTTTGAATTGTAATTGAAAAGTATTGTTTTGATAAATGAATTGTTTTTGGGAAGCAAGATCATTTGGATTTGTTTTGAGTAAATACGTTGGTAAGTCTGGATAGGGAGTGTAGTTTGATGTTGGTTTAAGTTGGCCTTAGTGTCCATGGTGAAAGACAGAAAATACACGCGGAAGAGGTACCACTGCCCTTCTGGTGAGAGACTGGTAAAGTGGGGACTTGGTAGTGCTTGATATGCCTACTTGCAGACACTAGCCTAAGGATTATCAGAGTCGCATTTACCACCTTGAAATTTTATTGAAATTGTTTCATTAATGTGTTTTCAAATTGGCATTGTGCACGAGATTTTCAAAAGATGAGAAGAATATTTTGAGTATGACACGACATATGCATTCATCTCATAAGACCATATAAAAATGTATTTGATGCTTTGTTAGATGTCATTATGAATGGTTTAGTTATTTGATTCAATTGGCAATGGGATAATTGAACGAATTGGAAAAGGATGTCCTATTACTATTGAAGCATGTTTATTTATTTAAGTTAACTAATTGTGGTTAATTAAATAAATTGGATTTAGGAGATTATGTGATAAAATTCTATGGTTTGACATGATATGATTTCACGTATATGTATGAGTAGCTTTGTACCCGCATATCTTCTAATGTTTTAATATAAGATTGTTTGGTGAGCTAGGGGTTGCTTATCCCCTGCCTATACATGTGTACAGGGAATACTTTTCGGATTTGAAGATTATACAATGGGTTTTACCATTCATAAGTGTAATGTAGTGATGGATTGTATTACTTCATCTGTTTATTTGGCTGAATGCTATCTTTTGTAGTAGTGTCCTCTCTTTTATTGTAAGTCTCTGGACATTTCTTTTATTTGTATGTAAATATCATTGTTGTATCATGAGAGAGAATATGTATATTTAATTATTTATCATTTCATTGATGAATTGTCATTTGTAAATGAACTTAATTAATGAATATTGGTAATGTTATCCGAGTAATAAAATTTGGGGCGTGACATTATCGGACAAATCAAAGTGGGCCTAATTTGTATAACAGACATGGCCCAAGTATTAAAGTGGGCTTTTACTATTGATTTGCTAAATTCCAGGCCTAAAAACGGGATGTGCTGAAAGGTTTGGGTTTTAAATTTAAATAAGCCGAGCAATTTTTTGCAATACCAAAGGCTTTGGGTTTTCATAGGCTGAAGTTGAATGTCCATTACTTAGCTTGATAAAATCTCACATTAACAAACTTTTACCTTCTTTAAGTGTTATTTTCAAAAAAATGTATAGATTCAAAATGCCAATTTAGGTTATGAGTCACAATACCATTATAAAATCCTAACTAAAAACACTACACTATTGATCATAACTAACACTGTGGTGTCATAACAAAAAAGATACATTGTAACAAAAATGGAAAAAAAATCATCAAGTTATAATCAATACCACAATGGTCCATAATTTTTATATCACATTCAATCATTAAAAAATAAATAAATAAATAAATAATTTCAAAAAAGAAAAAAGAAAGAAAACTAGTTTGGCTTATAATTAATACTGCATAACCAACATTTCAATGATATTAAAATATCCAATTTGTAGAATTATGTTACAAGCAGAAGGTACTGGTATTACTTCAAAAGAGAAATTACAAATTACACAAAAGCATTATTGAGAATTACACTCACAAAAGCTAATAGCACCCACATGGATAAAAATTACAAAATAAAATACTGCTTACTGAGTTAGATTCATCTTCTCTTCCTTTGCACCCTTCTCCAAGTTTACTTCCTTGTTCCAAATTTCTCAACAAACCATTTATGATACCTTGTGGTCAGAGTGTGCCCAATAACCAACCCAACTATTAGCCCACTACCATAACCCAATGATATGATAATCCAGTCAACAACACCACTTGGAAACTTTGAATCATCACCATGAAAGCTCAAAGATGGTGGTGGTGAGGCCTCTGAATTTCCACATAACTTCGATAGAGGGTAGCCACACAACCCAGAATTCCCATCATATGAATTGTTTTCAAATGTATCAAACTGATTCCCTCGAGGAATACGGCCAGTGAGATGGTTATGAGAAACGTCTAGGACTTCAAGGAAAGTGAGTTGGATTAGTTGCTGAGGGATCTCTCCCGAGAGCAAGTTCTGCGAAAGGTCCAATGATTCCAGCTCGGTCAACTTTGCCAACGATGATGGGATGACACCAGTGAGATTGTTGTTGGAAAGGTTTAACATCTGAAGCCCCTTGAGCCTTCCAAGAGATTCAGGAATTTCCCCTCCGAATTTGTTGTTTGACAAATCAATAGCTATGAAGGCCTTTTGGATTTTCGCGTATAATCTACGTGTGCCTTTGTTATCCATTGTTACTGAATACATGTAAGGCGTCATACTCCAAATTATGCCTTTCAATCTTGAATTTATAGTTATTGTCACTAGAACTTCATTACTTGCCTGCATATATGTTAAATTTTCTCTCTTGATCATTGTCATTGCATTCTAGTTTTCAAAGTATTCTGAAGGTAAGTTACCTGAGAAACCATTGTCAGAGAGGTCAATGATGCACAACATTGGAAATTTTATATTGGTTTTAGGAACAGTAATGGCACCATGAAATCTGTTAGATCGCAAAATAAGAACTTGTAACATAGGAAGAGCTCCCAACCAAGAGGGAAAAGTATCCTCCATCTGATTATTTCCAAGAACAAGAATCTCAAGCATCGTACAATTTTGCAATGATCTTGGCACCAACCCATGTAAATGATTTTGACTTAGATCAATCATCTTCAAGTTGATCCCCATCATGGGAGGAATAGTGCCGTGAAAATTGTTGCGACTTAAATTGAACACCAACAGAGAATCACTAAAACTGGACAAACATTTAGGAATTGTGCTACTCAAGTTATTATCAGACAGATCAAGAATTTGAAGAGAACTATTGTGGCAGATCATTGACGGTGGAATTTCTCCGGATAATGAGTTACCATTGACCAAATAAACAATGGTGGACGATGGTGGAATTGGTAGTGATCCTTGCAGTTTATTAAAACTGAGGTCTAAAGATATTATTGACTGCCATGGAATGACATCTGGATGCTGTTCAAAACCTGTCAGAAAGTTGTTTTGAAGCTCGACATCTTCCATAGATTCTTTAGTGTTGTTCCAAAACCAAGTCGGTATTTCGCCGTGAATTTTGTTATCAGCAAAGTAGAACATCTTCAATTCATCCTGGAATTGCAGGAAATTGGGGAACTCTTTCATGTTACATGATTCCAATCCTAGAACAAGAAACTTCGGAAGAGTAGCATTGGTAATATTTTTTGTAAACACTGTTAATTTGTTCATTGACAATTCCAACCGAAAAAGGTTTTGGAGCTTTAGAAGAATGTCTAGCTCCAGTTTACCGCTCAAGTTGTTTGAATGAAGATTAAGTTCTCCAAGATATTTGAGCTGAGAAATTGAGATTGGAATCATGCCATGTAGTTGATTTTCATAGAGGTTTAGAGTAGTTAATTTGGTGAGGTTCATAAGCCAAGATGGAATTTGACCAACTAATTCATTTGAACTGATAGACAAATAGGATAGCTGGGTCAGGTTTGCTAGACACTGCGGTATCTCACCACGTATTTTCATATCTGCAATGTATAATACAGTGAGTTTGGATAGCTTAACCAGTGTCAAAGGTAAGGTTGGTACATCAAAATTATTTTTACCAAGGCATAAGAAAGTTAGTTGTGATAGGTTTCCCAACGATTCAGGAATTTGGCCCCCAAATTGGTTCACACAAAGGTTCAAATAAGTGAGTTTGGTCACACTACCGAGCGAAGCTGGAAGCATCCCAGAAAAATTGCATCCTGTTAAATCCAAATAACTTATGGATTCAAGGTTACCTATTGAATCTGGTACCATTCCGGAGAACCTCGTCCCCCATAATGACAATTTCTTTAAGAGACTACAACGGTGAAATTCAGGCAGATTACCAGTGAGATTGCTATTGTTTGCTATGCTTAGAATCTGAAGGTTTGGTAGTTGAAATATGGTTCTTGGGAATTCACCATACAACTGACAACTCTCAAGAAAAAGAGTTGTTAGTAAAGACATATTTGACAAAGCATGAGTCAGTGTAGAAGATATATTGACCCAACTGAGGTCAAGTGCCTTCAAGTTGGTAAGATTTTGAACTAGGTCTTCCAAATTTGGCTTTTCAAGTTTCAGAGCATTTCTAGAGAGATCGAGGTAAACCAACTTTGAAAGACATGAGATATTTGAAGGGATTTGACTGAAAAATACAGAGGAGGATAGGTCTAGACTTGTTAGCCTTGAAAGTTTTCCCATTCTAGGTGGGATTTGAGAATAATTGAAGTGATTGCCGGAAAGATTCAGCCTCTGAAGGTGAACCAAGTTGAAGAGACTACTATTGGAGTTAATAGAACCGTAGAGAAAACTGCTGCTGAGGTCGAGGCCAACCACATGACCAGTGTTGTGGTCACACTCGACACCATCCCATGAGCAACAGTCACTGCTTTTTCCTTCGAACTTCTTCCATGATTCAACCTTTGAATAAGCTGAAGGATCACCTGAAGCAGACTTGTTAATAAAAAAGTTATGCTTGAACTGCAGCAAGGATGAACTCTCATCTTCATGGCATAGTGGCTGCGCAGAAGAGGAAGAGTTAGTCAACATTATAAAAAGATGAAAACAACTACACAAGAGCATGAACACATGAAGATAGAAAGATGAACCCATGTTGCATAACAAACTCTAAGAGCATCTCCAACGGTTCATCAAACTTTTCACCAAATCTGAGTAAAAAAATCACTCTTTTCCTGATTTGATACCAGAGGCTCCAATGGTTCACCAAATATCAAATCTGTCTGGGACTGTCTGGGACAACCGGGTGGTCGCCCGGCCGGTCGACCGGTAACGGCAAAAAAAAAATTTTATTTTTTTATTTTTTTACCGGTTTGAACCCTTTTTTCTGAACTTTTTGAACTTTTCGGTGGTCGACCACCTAGGCAAAAAAATTTTTTTTTTTTTTTTTTTTAACTGTCTGAACCTTTTCTTCGAACCGTTTGAACCTTTAGGCGGTTGACCGGTTGGTCAACCGGCCGGGCAACCGGTTGGTTGACCGGTTGGTCTCTCCCAACGGTCAGGAACAGTGTTTTGGTGAAATGCTTCGCCTGTTCTCATTTTGATACAAGATTTGCTGAATTCTCGATTTGGTATCGATTTGGTGAAACCGTTGGAGCTCAAAAAAATGAATTTTTCATCAAAATTTAAATTTGATGCTGGGTTTGGTTCACCGTTGGAGATGGTCTAAGTTGCAAATCTTTGATGATGAAGCTAATGGCTGTGATGTGCTTTTATAGTTGGGATTAGAGTCTCAAAAATAAATACTAGCACGCATGACATCATGGAAAAGTCCATAAACAACAAGTGTCAATGTTCTTGTGTATAAAAAAATAATAATTAAAGAGTAGTGAAAGAATTGACAAATAATCTTTTACCTATATTATCCTCACCTAATAAAGACTTGGAAAAGAGTTGTGCAAATTAAAGAGACAAAGTAAATCATGCTTAGAATTCCTAACCACTGAATAAAAATTTAGTTTAAATCATTATAATTATGCATTTTAATTTAAATTTTCATTGAAGGGACCAAAAATATATCAATGATCATTGCATTTTTTTTGTATCATACGGCATGTATCAATAGGTGTTAGTTATTAGTAGGGGAAAGGGTAACACAAACACATTGAACTTGTAACCTTTCATCACAAAACGTCGTAGAGTTCAATTGTTAAATATTTATTAGGTCCGTTTGGATGGATGTGATTTTTAAATTGAGTGATTTGATATTAAATATTAGATGTTAGAGGTTAGTGGGGGTAGGGGGTGAAAAATCTAGAAACCTCCTAGATGTTGATTTGTGATTATGTATCAATTTTAAGCAGAATATAAAAATCCCAAACAAACAATCAAAAGAAAGAGACACAAAGATTTTACGTGGAAAAACCACAATTGGACACCTTCCAATTGTGATCAAAAAACCACGGGCCACAGCCACCAGAACAATCCACTAAGAAGATATAAAGGAATTACACAGGTATCACTCTCAATTATCTAGCGAATCCACAACGCCTAATTGAACCAACCTCTATGTGCCTCTTCCAACCCCATCTTCACCACGGAATTGTCTTTCTGATGAGCCACTCCGGATTCCACCACCGAAGCTTCAGACCGAATTCTTCAGAATCCACAACTGAAGAACAACTCTCTCTTTTGTGTAACAAACAGAACCTTTGATGTAGCCTTTTCAGATCATGAGTTGAATACTCAATAAGACATCAAAGAAAAATAAAATATCCCCAGATATAAACCTTTAAGAACCAAAAAGAAAGATCTGGAGGATTCAATGAATGAATCAATGAATCATCTAAATTTGGGAGAAACCCAACTATTTATAGAAAAAACCAAAAGCAATCCTAGTTGGGAAAGAAAACCAACTTCTTGTAGAAAACCAACTTCACCAACTTCTTGTAGAAAACCAACTTCTTGTAGAACTCCCAAGTAATCCTGTTTTTTAAGGAAATCAATTTCTTAAAGAACTCTTGTTACAACCTTGGTTTTGATCCATGGAATTTGACAACAAAAAGTCCTAACAATCTCCCCCTTTGTCAAATCCTGGATAAAACCAATCTAAAACAAATTTCCTAACAAAATCACTAAAACAAATTTCCAATCAAAACAAGAACAACATCACCAACTAGGAACCAGCACTTATAACCAAATCTCTTTCCAAACTTATTTTTCAAGGTCATGATCTGCAAAACAACTATTAGTGCCACAAGAATATATGAAAAAGCAATAAACATATGACAAAGCAATAAACATATGACACGATTATCTTGAAGTATGAGATGGAAAACATAAATAGATGCAACTTGGAGATTTTAAGAACATGTAGTATGAATAGATGAAAACTAAGACACATGCACCTGACACAAAATAATAAATAAGCAATACAAGGCATCAAGCAAACCAACTAAAGCCAATCTCCCTTACCAAACAAAACAAAGTGTTCATGTTAACAAACTCTTGAATGCTAAACCACACTCCCCCTCACTAAACAAGTAAAACAAAATATAATATGGTTGAGCAAGTAAGGAATTTCAGATTTGTACCTTAAAACACACAAGATTATCCAAGAAGCACAATTACTTGAAAATACAATGTGCACAGCCTCTAGAAAATTCCTCATAAAAGAAAGTGATGCATTATGTGAAAAGCATAGATCCCATGATAAAAGTGTGTGTGTGACTCTTGGAGTTCGACAAACACAAGATTCAAATCCTAGTAGTGATATGAAAGCTGGACCTCCAACGAGAATCTAAGCATAACTAAGGAAAGTCAAACCACTAGGAATCAAGGGGTATTTGGTGAGTAAAGGCGGAGGCTCCCCCTCAATCAATGAATCCTTTTCTTTTCTTTTTTCACTTCTTTTTTTTCTCTTTTCTTTCTTTTGCACATTTTTTTTTTCCTTTCTTTTCTTTCTTGTGCACATTTTTTTTTTTCTTTTCTTTTCTTTTGCACACTCATCGGCGGCTGACACGCTCAAGAGTATGGAAACCGAACCAGAGAAGCATGGATATAATGAGGATGGCCTGGTTGGTGACTCTGAGGTAGCCTTTTCCTCATGGCTGGACTACAAAGAATAGAGGGGAAAGCCATGGAGATGCAAAAAGATGGAAGGTGGTTAAGAGACTCAACATCACCCATGATATGCTAGTATAGGTCAATTCCTCTAGAAAAGCAAAAGATACAATGCCAGAAGTCCATAAAAAAATAATCACTAAGTCGGAAGACTCCAAAATTTGCTAATCCAAAAGTGTGTACAGAATGAGACATACTAATCAAAGAACACACACTTCATAATGAGTAATGACCATAGAAAGCACACACATATTAACATGTAATGTTTATTCTCATCAATTCCAATATGCATCAAGGACATCTCAAAAAATTCAAACTTGCAAAACCATACTAAGAAAATCTTTTTGATTTTTTTTTTCAACAATAAAGTAAGAAAAAAAACATGCACACAAATCAAACAAGATCTCGTTCTAAAAGATTTTTTTTTTAAAAAAAAATAGAGCTTTCTAAAAGAATTTTTTTTTTTTATAAAAAAAATAGAACGACCCGCTTTGATACCAATTGAAAAATCTAGAAACCTCCTAGATGTTGATTTGTGATTATGTATCAATTTTAAGCAGAATATAAAAATCCCAAACAAACAATCAAAAGAAAGAGACACAAAGATTTTACGTGGAAAAACCACAATTGGACACCTTCCAATTGTGATCAAAAAACCACGGGCCACAGCCACCAGAACAATCCACTAAGAAGATATAAAGGAATTACACAGGTATCACTCTCAATTATCTAGCGAATCCACAACGCCTAATTGAACCAACCTCTATGTGCCTCTTCCAACCCCATCTTCACCACGGAATTGTCTTTCTGATGAGCCACTCCGGATTCCACCACCGAAGCTTCAGACCGAATTCTTCAGAATCCACAACTGAAGAACAACTCTCTCTTTTGTGTAACAAACAGAACCTTTGATGTAGCCTTTTCAGATCATGAGTTGAATACTCAATAAGACATCAAAGAAAAATAAAATATCCCCAGATATAAACCTTTAAGAACCAAAAAGAAAGATCTGGAGGATTCAATGAATGAATCAATGAATCATCTAAATTTGGGAGAAACCCAACTATTTATAGAAAAAACCAAAAGCAATCCTAGTTGGGAAAGAAAACCAACTTCTTGTAGAAAACCAACTTCACCAACTTCTTGTAGAAAACCAACTTCTTGTAGAACTCCCAAGTAATCCTGTTTTTTAAGGAAATCAATTTCTTAAAGAACTCTTGTTACAACCTTGGTTTTGATCCATGGAATTTGACAACAAAAAGTCCTAACAGGGGGAATTAACAAGAGAGATTGCTTGAACCCGAGCCACTTTGTTGGAAAGCCAACCTATATGTATATGCTATCATGCTACAAGGCCTTCGGCTTACTATGATTTCAAATAGTGTAATTTTCATTTTACCTTCTAAATTATCACTCAAAAAATAATTTGACTTATACATATTTATATTAATTTTATACTTTAATAATTCAATTTTAGATCATATTTATATTAATTTTATACTTTAATAATTCAATTTTAGATCATTTTATCTTTATTGTCAATTGTTGTTTATAATAAAACAGAACTTACTAATGTGGCATTGAAACTTCCTTTGAAGTTTTATTTTAATCTCCTAAATTATTCCAACAAGTTAATTAGATCCCTGAATATATTAGAAAAAAATTAATTTAAATATTAGATTATAATTTTTTATCTAAACGTAGGAAAAAATAAATTTCAGCAAAAAAATAATATATTTGGGCTATCGAGTATTCTTGAAAGAGTTGTTACTAATTTTAGCATCGAGTGCCCTTCGGTCAATGATACGACCAGGAAAGTATTAGCCTCTGTATTGTAAGTTGAGATCTCTAGATATTCACTTTCATCGTTTAATATTGTTATTCAAATTTTAAACGATGTTTATCTCAAAATTAGTATGATCTAAATTTTTATCTACACAATTTTCAACATACTACTAATCCATCAATTCTATTGAAATTAATATGAGGAATAGACTTGCTACAATTTTCAAGAGAGAAAGAGAAAGAGGGATAGGCTTGAAATTAATATGATCTAAATTTTTCTACATTATTTTTTTGTCTTATTTTCAAAACTCACCACTCCCAAACCATTTCCGAGTAGGTTTAGAAAACATAGCACAAAATAAAATTATTGTGGGAAAATGTAACATAAATTGAAAATAAAACAAAATTACAATTTTTTACTCAAAAATGTCTGATGTGATAGTCACATGACAATTTTTGTTGAGTAATTGGCCATGAGCTAAAGGCCTCTCAAAATGATTCACAATTTAAATTAAAAACCTTATAATTAATCAACATGATTCACAACTAAAATTACAAATCTTATACACACTTTTTAATTGGTGTGTAACAACTAATTTTCCAGTAATTAATGATGCTTGTTTTAGGCAAAAATTATTTAGTAGCTCTGATCTATATACTACGTGGTGTATCCTTGCAATTATATAAGGCCACGAGACTATTTTTTCCTATTTTTTCTCACACGTTTTAGACAAAGTGATTAGGCGTTCTCTTCCTATAAAGTAGGGGTCATCAATGGGACGGGTCAGGCTTACCCGACCCGCAACTATTGTGTCCACGTCTCATATATTAATGAATTTTTTGGGCTTTGACCAATCAATTAGCTAGTAGGGCTTATTCAAAAATTAAAACCATGTCCCATCTGTAAGCCCAAATCTTACAGGCCAAAATCAAATTGAACCAAGTTACATATTTTTTATTAGACTTATATTAACATTTATTTTTTCTTTTTTAATAATTCATATGATCAAATTAATTTACACAATTAAAACAATCAAATTAAAGTACAAATTCACCAAATCAACAAATTATGACAACGCCAATGTTATACGTAAAAACATTGAGAGTTAAGAATATATCACCAGTCATTGTTAATTTCAATTTTAACAAATTGTGTTTTGTGTATTTTTTTAAAATACAATTTATAAGGATAATATGAGCTGTCAAATGAGCTTAATGACTAAAATATATTTTTTCTGTCAATTTTACTTAATAAAAATAAGCAAACAATTTGAGTTGAAAAAAATATATCAAAAGATTAGTGTTAAAATTGAAAAAATAAAAATCTCAATATATTTTTTTATAAAAGTCAATTTTTGAATCTTTTTTAAATACCTTAAAAACTGTCATTCATATTAATTTATTTATTAAAAAATTTGGTCAAAACTCTTTCATGTCAGATACGCAATGCTTTAAGTCCGCACAATTTTCTTAATGGCTGGGTCCCTATTTTTTTTAAATTTATTTTTTTTGACGAAAAGTCCACAAACTCCGCGCTATCACCTAATGCCTTTTTCTGAGGGACTTTTCTCTCGGACTCTGTCGACTTCACAATTGGAAATTAGAGGTCTAGCTAGTATATGATAAACAAACAGGATGGCAATATGAAAAGGTTGGTCTGCGTTTGGTTGGTAGATTCAAAAAGAGATTTGAAAAAAAAAAAAAATTTGTATAAAATTATGTGAAATATAAGTATATTTTATTTATATTTTACTTACTTTTTTCCTTTCTCTTTCCAAATTACTTTTCAAATCTCACAACCAAACACAATATAAATTTTTTTATATTGTGTTGGAGACTTCCTAAACTATTTTAGGTAGTGTTTGATAGAGTTTTAGAATTATGATTTAAGAATAGAATTGTATTTTGAGTTTGTAAGTTTTGGAATTATGATTTGAAAAGAGAAAATTTATTTGATTATGAGTTTTGAAAAAACCCTTGTTTTGGTCAATCAGTCGGACGTTTGGGGGGACGTCCAAGAGGGTGACCGAGTAGACACGCTCTTAAAAGTGGGTGGGAAATCAATTTTTAAAAACTTTAACTAATGGATGGAATTAAGTTTTGAAATCTCCACCAAACACAGCTTTCGATTTTGTTTAACATGCTCTAATAGTAAAATTGGTTGGTGTTTGATGGCAAATGATGTTAAAGAGAGGGATGGCTCGGTAGAGAGATGATTTAGTGGTGGTGATTTGGGTGGATTGATCAGGTCCGGTCTTGAGATTTTCAAGACTCAAAACCAATAATCAACTAATAAATTTTTGAGTCATTCACATTTTTTTTTCATTGAATGAAAAAAAAAAAGAAAAAAAAAATAAGATAAAAGACAAAAAATTTGTGTCAAAATTATAAAAAAATACTTAGTATTACATTACAACAATTAATAAGTGTCGCTTGATTCTCGATCTTCTTACATTTTTAGAAGGAAATAAATTAATCATATTTGCATAATCTATTTTTTTGTAAAATCATTTTCAATGAATAACAATGTTAATTATTTTAAATGGGCCTTTCAATTTTTTAATAAGTCAATTTATTTTAAGTTAGCTTGAGTCTTCCTTAATTTTTTTTTGGATTTAAAATATACCTAATATATTACAATAAACTATAATAGGAGGACCCTTTTTTGGGTCTATTTTCAATGGATAACAATATTAATTTTTTTGAATGGGCCTTTTAATTTTTTAATGGGTCAATTTATTTTAAGTTAATTTGGGCGTTCTTTAATTTTTTTTTTTTAAAACTTAAAACATACATAATATATTACACTATACCATAATAGAAGGGGGCCTTTTTTTAGGTCTATTTTGAGGAGCCCTAGGCCATGGCCTTGTTGGCCAATGCTCAAGGCCGGCACTGGGATTGATGATGGCTATTTGGGGAAAGTAGAGTTTAATTTATAAATATGAAAGTAAAATTTTATCTTTAGTTGTTGTTGTTACTCTTTTAATATGTACTATGTTTTCTTTTTTTGATGTCTTATTCAAGAATGATAGTTAAATTTTATTCTGATAGTGTGTTCTTGAATTATTTCTTCTGTGATACAAATTTTATTGTGAAACAGAGTAAAATGTTATTGTTTACGTCAATTTCGCGGTAATTTTTTTAAAAAAGAATTTCGTAGTCAACTTGGATCTTGCTTGATATATCTTGATGAGAAGATTCTAAAAATACCAATTTTATTAAAAATGAACATCTACATTAAAAGTTATATCATTTTAAAGGTTAAAATATTAAATTAGTCATTACGAATATTTTGGTAATAGTAGTGTGTACTGGACTTTTCAAAGAAAACATTTTATACTTGTTCTTAATGTATTAAAGTTTTATTATGAGGGGACTTTGTCCAAATTCTCCTTCATTTTTATTTTTGGGTTACTTACAATTTTTGCCGTTGTAGTTTGATTTAAATTTTATTTTAGTTCTTATAATTTTAATTTGAATAATTTGATCTTTACCCCTTAAGTTTAATTTTACTTTAGTCCTTTCGTCTAAATTTTTGTTAATTTTATCTATATGAATACCTTAGAAAATTGACAATTGTTCTAAATTAATTTTAATCTCCAATTAAGATGGGGGAACAAAATTGAAGCTCTTTTGGAAAGTTAGAAAAAAGCTACTTTTTTCTTTTCTGAAATAAGTAAAGGCAACTTATTTCAGATATATTTCTTTTAGCAAGATATAAATAAGTCATATGTCAAATTACCAAAATACTGAAATTTATTTCATTGACTAGGGCATTCCATATTCCCATGAGGGTAATATGGAAATTTCACAATTTTCACAAATGATATGATGGGTAATTCTATTTCCATACATCATTTACTCTCTGTACACACACTTAATGAGTTAAATTTTTATTACAATTTTACCATTAAAAAAAATGACCACTATAGACATCAATACACAACAAATCTTAAAACTAAATTTTCTTTGTACACATCTTTGGGAATAAAAATTCTCAGTGCACATCTTTTGATAAAAAAGTAAAAAAAAACTAGATTTAATTTTAAAAAAGTAAAAAAGCAACACAAAAAAAAAGGAAGCAAAAAAATAGTTTTTTTCCATGTTCCCAAAGCACCCCTAGAAAATTGACAAGTGTATTAAAATTGTTAATTTTAATCTCGAATTTAGATGAAATCACTAAATTGAAACTAGATTTAAAGTATAGGAACTAAATTGTTCAAATTAAAAATATATAGAAACTATTATAAAATTTAAATCCAATCATATGAATGAAAAATATAACTAACTTTTTTTTTTCTTTTACAAATTGTTCAAATTTAGTTTCGTTTGGCATTAGTTAATATAACCAACTTTTTGGTGCTGGGACTTTTTTAGCCTCGTTTGGCTTGGATTTTTTTGGCTTTTTTGACTTTTATAAAAGAAAAAGTGTAATGATTATGGCTTAAATATGACATTTTATCTTATTGACTTATGTAGCCTATTTTGAATTTTTGTGCTTTTTTAGCCCCAAAATGAAAACCAAATGAGGGCTTAAAATTTTCAAATGAAAAATGGACCTAAGTTCTCCACCAACTTTTTTTTTTTTTTTTTCCTTTTAAAAATCATTCAAATTTAAAATTTTTAAATGCAGGCTAAGAAAAATGGTGCTAAGGCCTCTTTTGGGTAAAAGGTTAAAGCTACTTTTTGATTTTTAATCTATTTTGAGTCATATCATCTTTTCATTTTTTATACATTTTAAAAAAAATTTCAAAAAATCAAAAAATTAACTTTTAACCTACTTTATAAAATAACCCTAAGTTCTTCACCAACTCTCTTTGACACATAAAAATCTATTGAAAACGGGGAAGACTGACAAAAATACTCCACCAAAAAAGCCAAGTATCTCCATCACCATGTCCACATAAGTGGGAAAATGTCCATATTGTAACCCTGGAGTATTTGAAGGCAAAATTGTCCTTTTGTACTTATTCTATATTTTTCTACATTATTTATTTATTTATTTATTTTTGTCTCTATTGTATTTTCGAAACTCACCACCCCCAACCCATTTCCGGGTAGGTTTAGAAAACATAGCACAA
Source organism: Camellia granthamiana (assembly GCA_036172215.1). Taxonomy (NCBI): domain Eukaryota; kingdom Viridiplantae; phylum Streptophyta; class Magnoliopsida; order Ericales; family Theaceae; genus Camellia; species Camellia granthamiana. The sequence goes on along the minus strand of CM069907.1, from coordinate 45,087,456 downwards.
AATAAAAATATTGTGAAAAAATATAACATAAATTGAAAATAAAATAAACTTCCAATTTTTTTCTCAAAAATATATGATGTGATTGTCACTTGACAATTTTTGCTGAGTAATTGGCCATGAGTGAAAGGGCCTCTCAAAATGATTCACAACTAAAATTACAAATCTTATAGATACTTTTTAATTGGTGTCTAACAACTAATTTTCCAATAATTAATGATGCTTGTTTTAGGAAGAAATTATTTAGTAGTTTTGATCTATATACTACGTGGTGTATCTTGCAATTGTACAGGGCCACAAGACTATTTTTTCTCACGTTTTAGACAAAGTAATTTTGTGTTCTCTTCCTATAAAGTAGGGGTCATCAATGAAACGGGCCAGGCTTACCCGGCCCGTAACTATTGTGTTCACATCCCATATATTAATGGATTTTTCTAGCTTTGACCAGTCAACGGACTGATATGGGTCGGTCTTATTTTAAAAAAATTAAAATTACGTCCCACCCGTAAGGCCAAATATTACGGGCCAAAATCAAACTAAATCGGATTACACAATTTTTATTAGACTTATATTATTAAGTTCTACACATTTATTTTTTTCTTTTTTAATAATTCATATGATCAAATTAATTAATACTATTAAAACAATCAAATTAAAGTATAAATTCACCAAATTAGCAAATTATAACAATGACAATGTTATATGTAAAAAATTGAGAGTTTGGAAGATATGACCAGTCACTGTCAAATTCAGTTTTAACAAATTGTGTTTTGTATATTTTTTTTAAAATACAATTTACAAGGATAATATAGGTTGTTAAATTATTATTTTTAATTTTAATATATAAATGGAACAGTATTGGCTTTAATGAATTAAAATTGAATTTAACAGTATTATTCTTCCAGTGCGGGTTTGTACATGTCGGGTTCATGAGCGGGCTCGGATTTCAAACCTTTGTCCAAAACCCTAAATCATCTTCTATGGAATGGGAGGGGTTGGGCAGTCAAACGAGCTGGGACGGGTTGGACGGGTTGGGTAGTATCAATTTTATTGCCAACGGGCCATTTGATGACCCCTACTATAAAATGGACACAATCACGTGATACGTCGAACGTACCAAATAACTTCTCATGTTGAGGAGGTGGAATTACAAAAAGGATTGGGCAAATATGAACTTGAGAGAACTTTATGGCCTATGAGGCTCACTACAAGTCTTTTTTTGATGATCAAAACAGCCTATTTTGTGAGACCCTCTGTGTATATCATCCATGAAAAAACTTAGGTCTATCCAATAATCATAATCTTATTGTGTTTGAATTTAAAAATGTAGATGGTCTATTTTGAAAAAATATACCTGTCATCCATTTTTTTGGAGAAAAATGTGACGAAATGAAAAAAAAATAATTTATGATTATAAGATTTAACTTAATTTTCTTTAATTAATAATATACATTAAAATCCTTACAAAATAAACAGTTTGAAATATTGAAACATGACATGTTATGTGCTTGAAACATGACATGTTATGTGCTCACTGACCCATCAAATTTGCTTAAATTTAAAATCAAACTCAGACAAACATCCAACCCCTAGGAAAACTACTGGAGCAGCTAACCATTCCATAAACGTTCTTGTTACATAAAAATGAAAATGGGGAAGATGGGCAAACGACTATAGCAAAAGAAGCAAAGCATGGCCATTTCCACAAGTGATAAGGTGGTCCAAAATAGCTATTTAATCCCACCAAAATTGTAAAAACTTGTCATAACAATTAGTCACATAGTGACAAGGACGAAACCAAGATTACACATGTGTACATCACACACACACACACACATCACAGCTAGCTCCATTTGACTGGCATCCTAGGCACCTTCAAGATTTCATCTTCTTTGAACCAAGTCAAACCCAAACCCCAATTAGAATACTTATTAGTGGACAGTAAACATATGTGTGTAAACATTTTTTTTGAAAATAATTATATAATTTAGGTTTAATTTATGTATTCTAAGATTAGAGAAACATCTAACCCCTACAAAAACTATTGGAGCAGCTAACCACTCCACAAACGTTCTTGTTACATAAAAATGAAAACAGGGAAGACGGGCAAACGACTATAGCAAAAGGAGCCAAGCATGGCCATTTCCACAAGTGATAATGTGGTTCAAAATAGCTATTTAATCCCACCAAAATTGTCAAAACTTGTCATAATAATTAGTCACATAGTGAGAAGGACGAAACCAAGATTACTCATGTGTACATCACACACACACACACACACACATCACAGGTAGCTCCATTTGACTGGCATCCTAGGCACCTTCAAGATTTCGTGTTCTCTGCACCAAGCCAAACCCAACAACCCAATTAGACTACTTATTAGTGGACAATAAAGATATGTGTGTAAAAAAATATTTTGAAAATAATTATATAATTTAGATTTAATTTATGTATTGTGAGATCAGGGAAACATCCAGCCCCTAGGAAAACTATTGGAGCTGCTAACCACTCTACAAACGTTCTTGTTACATAAAAATGAAAACAGGGAAGACAGGAAAACGACTACAGCAAAAGGAGCCAAGCGTGGTCATTTCCACAAGTGATAAGGTGGTCCAAAAAAGGCATTTAATCCCACCAAAATTGTCAAAACTTGTCATAATAATTAGTCACATAGCGAGAAGGACGAAACCAAGATTACTCATGTGTACATCACACACACACATCATAGGTAGCTCCATTTGACTGGCACCCTAGGCACCTTCAAGATTTCATTTTCTCTACCCCAAGTCAAACCCAACAACCTAATTAGACTACTTATTAGTGGACAGTAAAGATATGTGTGTGAAAAAATATTTTGAAAATAAGTATATAATTTAGATTTAATTTATGTACTGTGAGATCAGAGAAACATCCAACCCCTAGGAAAACTACTGGAGCAGCTAACCACTCCACAAACGTTCTTGTTACATAAAATTGAAAACGGAGAAAACGGGCAAACGACTATAACAAAAGGAGCCAAGCATGGCCATTTCCACAAGTGATAAGGTGGTCCAAAATAGGTATTTAATCCCATCAAAATTGTCAAAACTTGTCATAATAATTAGTCACATAGTGACAAGGACGAAACCAAGATTACTCATGTGTACATCACACACACACACACACAAACATACACATCACAGGTAGCTCCATTTAACTGGCATCCTAGGGACCTTCAAGATTTCAACTTCTCTGCACCAAGTCAAACCCAACAACCCAATTAGACTACTTATTAGTGGACAGTAAAGATATGTGTGTAAAAAATTATGTCAAAAATAATTATATAATTTAGATTTAATTTATGTATTTTGAGATCAAAGACACATACAACCCTCAAGAAAACTACAAACGTTCTCGTTACATAAAAATAAAAACAGGGAAGATGGGCAAACAACTATAGCAAAAGGTGCCAAGCATGGCCATTTCCACAAGTGATAAGGTTGTCCAAAATAGCTATTTAATCCTACCAAAATTGTCAAAACTTGTCATAATTGAAAAATCTAAAAATGCCGGAGATATGGATTTGTGATTATGTATCAATTTTAATCAGTAGGTATCAATCCCAATCAAACCATCAAAAATAAATCGACACAACGATTTTACGTGAAAAAACCACAATTGGAGTGCCTCCAATTGTAATAAAAAACTATGGGCAAAAGCCACAAAATAATCTACTAAGAACACATAAAGAAATTACACAAGTGTACTCTCAATTACCTAGCGAATCCACACCTGAATCGAACCGACCCCTATGTGCCTTTTCTAGCCCTGGCTTCACCTCGGAATTGTCTTGCCCAATGTTGAATCCACAATACCGATGTTGAATCACGACGATGAGCCACTCCAGAATCCACCAAAGCTTCAGACCCGAATTCCTCGAAATCCATAGAAGAAGAACACTCTTGAAGTAGAATAATCAAACAACTCTTTGATGTATGCTTGTCAAACTATGAGTTTAATACTCAATTAAACATCAAAGAAAACTAGGAAAGATGCACCAGAAGAAAACCCCAGTCCCCAAGTAGAAGATCTAGAAGCCGTACCCTAGAAAAGACTGAATCACATATTTATAGAAAACAGAACGCGACCTTCACTCGAGCGCATGAATGGCCGCTTAAGCAGACTGACTAAAATGCGTGTTTCAGAACACGGATCTACGTTCGAGCGCAGGAAAGGCCGCTTGAGCGGAAAAATACAACTCCCAGTTATTTTGCAGGCGAGTGGAACTTCTGATAGAATTAAGATCACAAATTCCTCTGTATAGGAACAATTCGGGTTGGATTCGCATCTAAAAACTCATAACCTCACTGAAATAAAAGAACGAATAAAATTACAGTTGAAATCAGTTTTGTCAAACGGGATTGCCAAAAATAAAAACCTAATAATAATAATTAGTCACATAGTGACAAGGATGAAACCAAGATTACTCATGTGTACATATCACACACACACACACACACACACACACACACACATCACAGGTAGCTCCATTTAACTGGCATCCTAGGCACCTTCAGGATTTCATCTTCTCTGCCCCAAGTCAAACCCAACAACCCAATTAGACTACTTATTAGTGGACAATAAAGATATGAGTGTAAAAATATATTTCGATAATAATTATATAATTTAGATTTAATTTATGTATTGTGAGATCAAAGAAACATCCAAACCCTAGGAAAACTATTGGAGTAGTTAACCACTCTACAAACGTTCTTGTTACATAAAAAAGAAAACGGGGAAGACGGGCAAACGACTATAGCAAAAGGAGCCGAGCATGGCCATTTCCATAAGTGATAGTGTGGTTCAAAATAGCTATTTAATCCCACCAAAATTGTCAAAACTTGTCATAATATTTAGTCACATAGTGACAAGGATGAAACCAAGATTACTCTTGTGTACATCACACACACACACACACATCACAGGTAGCTCCATTTGACTGGCATCCTAGGCACCTTCAAGATTTCGTCTTCTCTGCACCAAGTGAAACCCAACAACCTAATTAGACTACTTATTAGTGGATAGTAAAGATATGTGTGTAAAAAAATATTTTGAAAATAATTATATAATTTAGATTTAATTTATGTATCGTGAGATCAGTGAAACATCCAGCCCCTAGGAAAACTATTGGAGCTGCTAACCACTCTACAAACGCTCTTGTTCCATAAAAATGAAAACAGGGAAGACAGGCAAACGACTACAGCAAAAGGAGCCAAGCGTGGTCATTTCCACAAGTGATAAGGTGGTCCAAAATAGGTATTTAATCCCACCAAAATTGTCAAAACTTGTCATAATAATTAGTCACATAGTGAGAAGGACGAAACCAAGATTACTCATGTGTACATCACACACACACATCACAGGTAGCTCCGTTTGACTGGCACCCTAGGCACCTTCAAGATTTCATCTTCTCTACCCCAAGTCAAACCCAACAACCCAATTAGACTACTTATTAGTGGACAGTAAAGATATGTGTGTGAAAAAATATTTTGAAAATAATTATATAATTTAGATTTAATTTATGTATTGTGAGATCAGAGAAACATCCAACCCCTAGGAAAAATACTGGAGCAGCTAACCACTCCACAAACGTTCTTCTACATAAAATTGAAAACAGAGAAAACGGGCAAACGACCAAAACAAAAGGAGCCAAGCATGGCCATTTCCACAAGTGATAAGGTGGTCCAAAATAGCTATTTAATCCCATCAAAATTGTCAAAACTTGTCATAATAATTAGTCACATAGTGACAAGGACGAAACTAGGATTACTCATGTGTACATCACACACACACACACACACACACACATACACACACATCACAGGTAGCTCCATTTGACTGGCATCCTAGGGACCTTCAAGATTTCAACTTCTCTGCACCAAGTCAAACCCAACAACGCAATTAGACTACTTATTAGTGGACAGTAAAGATACGAGTTTAAAAATATATTTCGATAATAATTATATAATTTAGATTTAATTTATGTATTGTGAGATAAAAAAAACATCCAACACCTAGGAAAACTATTGGAGCAGCTAACCACTCCACAAACGTTCTTGTTACATAAAAATGAAAACGGGGAAGATGGGCAAACGACTATAGCAAGTGGAGCCAAGCATGGCCATTTCCACAAGTGATAATGTGGTTCAAAATAGTTATTTAATCCCACCAAAATTGTCAAAACTTGTCATAATAATTAGTCACATAATGACAAGGACGAAACCAAGATTACTCATGTGTACATCACACACACACACACACATCACAGGTAGCTCCATTTGACTGGCATCCTAGGCACCTTCAAGATTTCATCTTCTCTGCACCAAGTCAAACCCAACAACCTAATTAGACTACTTATTAGTGGATAGTAAAGATATGTGTGTAAAAAAATATTTTGAAAATAATTATATAATTTAGATTTAATTTATGTATTGTGAGATCAGCGAAACATCCAGCCCCTAGGAAAACTATTGGAGCTGCTAACCACTCTACAAACGTTCTTGTTACATAAAAATGAAAACAGGGAAGACGGGCAAACGACTACAGCAAAAGGAGCCAAGCGTGGTCATTTCCACAAGTGATAAGGTGGTCCAAAAGAGGTATTTAAACCCACCAAAATTGTCAAAACTTGTCATAATAATTAGTCACATAGTGAGATGGACGAAACCAAGATTACTCATGTGTACATCACACACACACATCACAGGTAGCTCCATTTGACTGGCACCCTAGGCACCTTCAAGATTTCTACTTCTCTACCCCAAGTCAAACCCAACAACCCAATTAGACTACTTATTAGTGGACAGTAAAGATATGTGTGTGAAAAACTATTTTCAAAATAAGTATATAATTTAGATTTAATTTATGTATTGTGAGATCAAAGAAACATGCAACCCCTAGGAAAACTGTTGGAGCAGCTAACCACTCCACAAACGTTCTTGTTACATAAAATTGAAAACGGAGAAGACGGGCAAATGACCATAACAAAAGGAGCTAAGCATGGCCATTTCCACAAGTGATAAGGTGGTCCAAAATAGCTATTTAATCCCATCAAAATTGTCAAAACTTGTCATAATAATTAGTCACATAGTGACAAGGACGAAACCAGGATTGCTCATGTGTACATCACACACACACACACACACACATACACACACATCATAGGTAGCTCCATTTGACTGGCATCCTAGGGACCTTCAAGATTTCAACTTCTCTGCACCAAGTCAAACCCAACAACCCAATTAGACTACTTATTAGTGGACAGTAAAGATATGTGCGTAAAAAATTATGTTAAAAATAATTATTTAATTTAGATTTAATTTATGTATTGTGAGATCAAAGAAACGTACAACCCTCAGGAAAACTACAAAAGTTCTCGTTACATAAAAATAAAAACAGGGGAGATGGGCAAACAACTATAGCAAAAGGTGCCAAGCATGGCCATTTCCGCAAGTGATAAGGTTGTCCAAAATAGCTATTTAATCCTACCAAAATTGTCAAAACTTGTCATAATTGAAAAATCTAAAAATGCCGGAGATATGGATTTGTGATTATGTATCAATTTTAATCAGTAGGTATCAATCCCAATCAAACCATCAAAAATAAATCGACACAACGATTTTACGTGGAAAAACCACAATTGGAGTGCCTCCAATTGTAATAAAAAACTATGGGCAAAAGCCACAAAACAATCTACTAAGAAGACATAAAGAAATTACACAAGTGTACTCTCAATTACCTAGCGAATCCACAACCGAATCGAACCGACCCCTATGTGCCTTTTCTAGCCCTGCCTTCACCTCGGAATTGTCTTGCCCAATGTTGAATCCACAATACCGATGTTGAATCATGACGATGAGCCACTCCAGAGTCCACCAAAGCTGCAGGCCTGAATTCCTCGGAATCCATAGAAGAAGAACACTCTTGAAGTAGAATAATCAAACAACTCTTTGATGTATGCTTGTCAAACTATGAGTTTAATACTCAATTAAACATCAAAGAAAACTAAGAAAGATGCTCCAGAAGAAAACCCCAGTCCCCAAGTAGAAGATCTAGAAGCTGTACCCTAGAAAAGACTGAATCACATATATATAGAAAACAGAATAGTGACGTTCATTCGAGCGCAGGAATGGCCACTGAAGCAGACTGACTAAAACGCGTGTTTCAGAACACGGATCTACGTTCGAGCGTAGGAAAGGCCGCTTGAGCGGAAAAATACAACTCCCAGTACTTTTGTAGACGAGTGAAACTTCTGATAGGATTAAGATCACAAATTCCTCTGTATAGGAACAATTCGGATTGGATTCGCATCTAAAAACTCATAATCTCACTGAAATAAAAGAACGAATAAAATTACAGTTGAAAGGAGTTTTGTCAAACGGGATTGCCAAAAATAAAAACCTAATAATAATAATTAGTCACATAGTGACAAGGACGAAACCAAGATTACTCATGTGTACATATCTCACACACACACACACACACACACACACACACACACACACACACATCACAGGTAGCTCCATTTAACTGGCATCCTAGGCATATTCAGGATTTCATCTTCTCTGCACCAAATCAAACCCAACAACCCAATTAGACTACTTATTAGTGGACAGTAAAGCTATGAGTGTAAAAATATATATCGATAATAATTATATAATTTAGATTTAATTTATGTATTGTGAGATCAAAGAAACATCCAACCCTTAGGAAAACTATTGGAGCTGCAAACCACTCCACAAACGTTCTTGTTTCATAAAAATGAAAACGGGGAAGATGGGAAACGACTATAGCAAAAGGAGCCAAGCGTGGTCATTTCCACAAGTGATAAGGTGGTACAAAATAGGTATTTAATCCCACCAAAATTGTCAAAACTTGTCATAACAATTAGTCACATAGTGAGAAGGACGAAACCAAGATTACTCATGTGTACATCACACACACACACATCACAGGTAGCTCCATTTGACTGGCACCCTAGGCACCTTCAAGATTTCATCTTCTCTACCCCAAGTCAAACCCAACAACCCAATTAGACTACTTATTAGTGGACAGTAAAGATATGTGTGTGAAAAAATATTTTGAAAATAATTATATAATTTAGATTTAATTTATGTATTGTGAGATCAGAGAAACATCCAACCCCTAGGAAAACTACTGGGGCAGCTAACCATTCCACAAACGTTCTTGTTACATAAAATTGAAAACGGAGAAAACAGGCAAACGACTATAACAAAAGGAGCCAAGCATGGCCATTTCCACAAGTGATAAGGTGGTCCAAAATAGCTATTTAATCCCATCAAAATTGTCAAAACTTGTCATAATAATTAGTTACATAGTGACAAGGACGAAACCAAGATTACTCATGTGTACATCACACACAGACACACAGACACACAGACACACACATCACAGGTTGCTCCATTTGACTGGCATCCTAGGGACCTTCAAGATTTCAACTTCTCTGCACCAAGTCAAACCCAACAACCCAATTAGACTACTTATTAGTGGATAGTAAAGATATGTGTGTAAAAAATTATGTCAAAAATAATTATATGATTTAGATTTAATTTATGTATTGTGAGATCAAAGAAACATACAACCCTCAGGAAAACTACAAACGTTCTCGTTACATAAAAATAAAAACAGGGAAGATGGGCAAACAACTATAGCAAAAGGAGCAAAGCATGGCCATTTCCACAAGTGATAAGGTTGTCCAAAATAGCTATTTAATCCTACCAAAATTGTCAAAACTTGTCATAATTGAAAAATCTAAAAATGCCGGAGATATGGATTTGTGATTATGTATCAATTTTAATCAGTAGGTATCAATCCCAATCAAACCATCAAATATAAATCGACACAACGATTTTACGTGGAAAACTACAATTGGAGTGCCTCCAATTGTAATAAAAAAAACTATGGGCAAAAGCCACAAAACAATCTAGAAAGAAGTCATAATGAAATTACACAAGTGTATTCTCAATTAACTAGCGAATCCACACCCGAATCGAACCGACCCCTATGTGCCTTTTCTAGCCCTGCTTTCACCTTAGAATTGTCTTGCCCAATGTTGAATCCACAATACCGATGTTGAATCACGACGATGAGCCACTCCAGAATCCACCAAAACTTCAGGCCCGAATTCCTCGGAATCCATAGAAGAAGAACACTCTTGAAGTAGAATATCTAAAAACTCATAGCCTCACTGAAATAAAAGAACGAATAAAATTACAGTTGAAAGGAGTTTTGTCAAACGGGATTGCCAAAAATAAAAACCTAATAATAATAATTCGTCACATAGTGACAAGGACGAAAGCAAGATTACTCATGTGTACATATCACACACACACACATCACAGGTAGCTCCATTTAACTGGCATCCTAGGCACCTTCAAGATTTCATCTTCTCTGCACCAAGTCAAACCCAAAAACCCAATTAGACTACTTATTAGTGGACAGTAAAGATATGAGTGTAAAAATATATTTCGATAATAATTATATAATTTAGATTTAATTTATGTATTGTGAGATCAAAGAAACATCCAACCCTTAGGAAAACTATTGGAGCAACTAACCACTCCACAAACGTTCTTGTTACATAAAAATGAAAACGGGGAAGACGGGCAAACGACTATAGCAAAAGGTGCCAAGCATGGCCATTTCCACAAGTTATAATGTGGTTCAAAATAGCTATTTAATCCCACCAAAATTGTCAAAACTTGTCATAATAATTAGTCACATAGTGACAAGGACGAAACCAAGATTACTCATGTGTACATCGCGCACACACACACACACACACACACACACACATCACAGGTAGCTCCATTTGACTGGCATCCTAGGCACCTTCAAGATTTCGTCTTCTCTGCACCAAGTCGAACCCAACAACCCAATTAGACTACTTATTAGTGGATAGTAAAGATATGTGTGTAAAAAATATTTAGAAAATAATTATAGAATTTATATTTAATTTATGTATTGCGAGATCTATATTTACATAAATTTGAGTCACACAATGAATTTTTTAAAAATATTTATGTGTATGAATTTTGTATATCTAGTATTGTTGTATTAGGGGACAAACCCTTAATTGATCAATTATCCAAAAATAAAATGATCTAATTTATGTTGCATTAGAAAGAAAGTGATGGTTTGAAAATGATTTACAAACATAATTTACATATTAAAAACTTATCTAAAATGATATGATAGTGACATTTCTTAATTTATGAGTCAAAATAATAAATATTTTGATTAAAATGAAAAGAATATAAGGAAGCACATTATTCTTTAAGAAAATTTCGTACAAACAAATTAAAAAGCTACGTACACATGCGTGTTCATATTAAAAGGCTACGCATATATATTTATTGTTAAATTAGGAGGGCGAAAAGACAGATATTGAGAGTTGTATCCAATGAGAATTGGATTTACATAATTTTTCTTAAATTTAATAATTATTACTCCTGGCGGACCCACGGGGCTAAGAGGGCGATGGCCACTGCAAGGCCTTGAATTTTATATGCAAATTTAATGCTTTTGATATTTGGTTTGTGAACTCTAAAGGAGTGGCCCTTCCAATCAAAAGCCAACGCGCTTGAAAAAACTAGAATTAAAACTTATCAAGCACCATTCCCACAATTTACGTTGTATTAATAAAATTTCGACAAATATTAACTCTTTATCTTATCTTATTTGTTAACATAATATTAGTATAATGAATTTCATTATTAAAGTATACTTCTAATACAATGTTAATAACTAAATTTACACATTAGATTATAAGATAAGATAATAGATGACAATTATAACATTACTCAAATTTCAATATCATTTCAAATAAAAAAGTAAAAATCAGTTCATTTTCACAAAAATCAGTAAAACTCAGTAAAAAAGTAAAAATACATCTAAGTATATTTTTTTGTACTTTTAAAAAAGTAAAAAAACGAAAATTCAGTATATTTTTTTATATTTTTATGTATTTATTAATTTTTTAAAATATTTTTTCACAAATTTTTTACATTTTAGATACATCTAAGTAAGGTGCATCTAAAAAAGTAAAAAAAAGTTTTAAATTTAAAAAATATTCACTAAAAACAAAAAAACACAAAAATCAAAAAATTCAATTTTCAAAAAGCTTAATCCAAAAAACTCAAACCAAATACGCTGATTAATGTTATAATCATCATCATTTTTCTACTAGATTTTATTTATTACTTTATGAGTTTATTTATTATTTTATGTGTCAAAATTATATCAGTTTAATGTGTTCCACCACTCATGCTTGTTACTAATGTAATATTGACATAAAAAATCGTAAACAAAACATGATAACAAAATATAATCATTGTAATATTGTTTGGTCAAAAAAAAAAAAAAAAAACCAAGTGTCCATCATCAATAAAAAGTTGGCCTCGCAATTTTATTTATTTATTTTTATATAATAAATATAAAAATAAATTGAGAGATAATAGATTGAGATAGTTTAGTCATATATAATGGAGACCAACAAAGGCAATAGTGAAGAGATGCGATATAATAACAGTACATGAAAGTGTGTTTTTTTTTTTTTGATCGATAAAAAATAAAACTTTATTAATGAAAAAATATACATTACATATGAATATAAACGTGGACTAGTATAATAAATAGAAATATGAATCTCCTTAATTTGACTAACTAAATGACATTCGATAGAATCGAGTGAAGAAGAAAGATTTATATAACCAATCCTATTTAATAGGATTTGAGGCTTGGTTTGGTTGGTTGGTATTTTTATATAATAAATATACAATCTCCATATAACTTATCTCACATAATACAATACGTTTTGAAGCAAAAAAGACTTATAATACATGTTCATTAATAATAATACAAAAATAAAGGAGCCAAATTACTCTTACAAACGAACAATGAAAATTTGATTGTCAATATGTGATTAACAGAAATACAAAGCAAATATAAGTCAAGTAATGAAAAATTACTAAGCATTCTTATTCCATGTATAATTGTATATATTAAGTTGAGAAATTAATATCTTTCATTATTATAATAGGGAAAAGCAAGGCCATTATGACATTTTTGGGACCTTAAGAACTCCTAATATGGGGCCTTTTTATATATTAAAAAAATTATGATCAAAAGATTATATATAATTTTTTTAAACTGTACTTACGAAAATGTTACTTTCATATGCAACTAGTAAAATTTACTTAAATTTGTAACAAAGTTTACAATAAGAAAAATGATCAAAATAATCTGATCTCAACTACTAAATAAAAAGTGAACAAACTGTAACAAAAGATCATTTAAAGATCATTCTTGCATTTTTAACTGCAAAATTGTTGATCAAGCTTGCACAATTCACTTATCAATTAAATCATTTTCAATGATAAAATTGCTAATCCATTAAATTTTTGTTGTAACATAGTTGATTGACAGTAATATTTAATTAATGTTAAATTTGGAATTTTTTTTCTCTAGAAGCAACTGTAATTGGTATAATTAATCGTATTCTATACATAATTTGATAAACATGTTGTACAAATTATTCAATTAAATAAAACAAATAGATTCATATTTAATCAGTTAAATTACAGAACATGAAACATGATTAAGAGAAATACATATGGAACCAAAATAATGAAAGATAAGAATCAAACTGAAGCCTGTGTGTTAAAAATAGATTAGCTGTCTCACCGTGGCTGCTGAAGGTACATCGACTTTTGTCTTCCAAGGTACGATGGTTTAGACCGGCTAACGCAGAAGCACTTTCTATTAGATTTGGCAAACTGACAATGGCAGCACTCTCTCACACAGGAAGAATATATTATAGAAAGAAGCTGACTTGACTATAATAAGAGTGCAAAAATTTCTGTGTTGACAACCAAAGAAGATGGTCTCTATTTATACACCATAGGAGAGAGAGGAGGAGCCTCTAGCCATGAAGGTTAGCAACCAATGCCCATTACTCCTGCAAAATTGCTAGAATAATGCACACACAATTGATGGGGATTCAATGTGTGAGTTACACACACTATACACCTGTGTGTATATACATATCTGTAGCAGACCTAGCCTAAAAAGATTAGGTTGGTGGACCACCAATTTGGCCCAGCCCAAACCTAGCCCATTCCAGCAAGCCTCAAGCCCAAGCCCCACGGCCCATGGATCACAGACCACGGGCCTGGACTCCGCCCGATCTGGGCGAGCCGGCAGCACAGATGGCAATTTTTGCATAACCAACTTGGACCATAGTCTTGGCCCAAGCCCATCCTTGAAGCATCCATAACTCATTTTTTTCGAAAAATTTGGATACCCCAAAGGGCTTATGCCCTTATCAAAATCTTGAGGTTTAAATACCCATCAAAGTTTTCCTCTACAATTAATATGCGATTGGTAGTTATACACAATTCCCAATACCTCATTTATGAGGCCAACTTTACGAGACAATTTCTCATTCAATTCTTAATGGTTTTTAGTCATTCTTTTTGTAGTGTATAGACCTTTTTACAAAGAATCTAAACCCATTTAATCCCACATCAACCAATGGTTGGGACCTACTTTAATTTCACATTAAAGTCACCATAAAATCACTTTTTCCAACAATCCCCCACATGAATAAAAATTGACCGAATAAAGAAAACAGACAATGTTTACAGCAAAGACTCGGAGAGAGAGCACACAGGCTAGCCATGCATCAGAAATGGTAGCTGTTGGCCTCGAACATTTTGTAGTGAAAGCCTATCGAATTTACTAGCTAACTAGTGAACATGATATCTTGAACTGTTCTGTCGTTTGTGTAAACCAAGACAATAGACCTCACATAGGAGTTAGTCCAAGCATTGTTCTTGTTCTCACTGGTGTGTCCGGTATGGCCCTGGAACACTAGCCTAGTTTAGTGAGTGTTTTTAAAGAATTCGGCCTTACCAATTTTTAAAGAAGAGGCCCCACTTTGCACTCACATAGGTGGCCTATATAAGGTATCTCATTATACCACGGTTGATTATTCATATCACTTAAGTCATTAAAAGCATTAGCTTAACCTTTCCCCCCTCCCCTCACAAGGTATCATAGTACAAAGGAATGGGTAAGAGGTTTTACCTCTTCAATGACTCACTCGTTACACGAAATTAGGTTATCCTTTTGAACCTAGATCTTGGGATCTCCAGTCAACCAGGTTGGGTTTTCCGTTCCAGTAACATTACTAAAGGCCTTAACCCCATTCCTCTTGACAACGTTTCTACTAACTCTCGAGTTAACCCTTTGGTTAGCGAATCCATAATATTGTCCTTAGACTTTACATAATCTAGAGAGACAACTCCATTAGAGAGTAGTTGTCGTATGGAATTATGTCTATGACGGATATGTCTAGACTTCCCATTATACATATTACTCTGTGCCCATCCAATCGCTAATTAGCTATCATAATGAATACAGATAGCAGACACAGGTTTCAACCAATGTGGAATATCCTAAACGAACTGGCGAAGCCATTCAGTTTCTTCAGTTACTTTGTCCAAAGTAATAAACTCAGATTCCATCGTTGATCTTGATATACATGTTTGCTTGCAAGATTTCTAAGACACGACTACCCCTCCGAGGGTAAACACATAACTACTAGTGGATTTGGAGTCCTTTATATCAAATATCCAATTGGCGTCACTATACCCTTCTAGTACCGTTGGGTATCTGGTATAATGCAGCCTATAATCCCGGGTGTAGCGTAGATAACCTAACACCCGCATAGTGCCCCTCCAATGAGTGGCATTTGGATTACTCGTATATCTACTAAGCCTACTAACATAGTAGGCTATATCCGGCCTTGTACAACTCATCATATACATCAAACTTTCAATGACCTGAGAATATTCTAGCTGAGAGACATTTTCACCATTATTCTTGGTCAAATGTAGACTCACGCCTGATTTACCAAATTTCTCAAGTATCTTCTCAATATAGTGAGATTGAGAAAGTAAAATACCACTAGATGTTTTGGTAATCTTAATACCCAGAATGACATCTGCAAGGCCCATATCTTTCATGTCAAACCTAGAGTTTAACAATCTCTTGGTAGTTTGAATCATTTCATCATTACTACCAACAATGAGTATGTCATCTACGTATAAACACAAAATGACAAAACCTCTGTCAGTGTCTTTAACATATATGCACTTGTCACACTCATTCATTCTAAATCCATTTGATAACATAGTGCTGTCAAACTTCTCATGTCATTGCTTAGGAGCTTGCTTCAAACCATATAATAACTTGACCAGCTTACAGACTTTCTTATTTTGCACTGGAGCTGAAAACCCCTCGAGTTGCTCCATGTAGTTTTCTTCATCTAAATCTTCATTTAAGAAAGCTGTCTTTATATCCATTTGATGTATCTCTAGACCATGTAAAGCGGCTATCGCAATCACCATACAAATAGATGTAATCCTTGTCACAGGTGAATACGTATTAAAGTAATCCAGGCCTTCTTGCTGCTTGTATCCTTTGACAACTAGCCTGGCTTTGTACTTATCAATTGATCCATCCATTTTCATCTTTTTTCTAAAGATCCACTAACTTCCCAAGGCCTTATTGCCTAGGGGTAGATTAACCAAGTCCCATGTATAGTTTTGTAAGATGAAGTTGATTTCACTCTTAATTGCTTCTTTCCATAAGGGACTTTTAGGTGAAGTCACGGCTTCATGAAAAGTTCAAGGTTCTCCCTTTAACATATAAGTCAAGTTGGCAGTCCTAGCTCTCTTACTCCTTCTTAGCTCATCTACTTCCTCATCTTGATCATCTTCTGGATCATCAACTTGATCATCTTCAAGTTCTTTCTCAAAACTTTGATCATTTCCTCGGGTTCGACAAGGAAATACGTCTTCAAAAAAGGACGCATTCCTTGACTCCATTATGGTATTTTTGTGGATATCTAAAATATCAGACTTGTGCACAAGAAACTTATATGCACTACTATTCTGTGCATAACCAATGAATATACAATCCACAGTTTTTAGACCTATCCTAACTTGCTTGGGTGTAGGTACCGCCACTTTTGCAAGACACCCCCACGTTTTTAGGAAATTGTAAGAAGGCTTGCGGCATTTCCATAATTCATATAGAGTCTTATCTACTTTCTTCTGAGGGATTCTATTTAGAATGTAATTTGTGGAGAGAATTGCTTCTCTCCACAAGTTATGCGGCAACCCAGAACTTATTAACATTGTATTCATCATTTCTTTTAACATTCTATTCTTACACTCAGCAACACCATTTGATTGAGGGGAGTAAGACGCTGTGATTTGGTGAATAATCCCAAATTGAGCACAAATCTCAACAAACGAGGATTCATACTCACAACCACGATCACTTCTTATAGCCTTGATCTTTCGGCTTAGTTGGTTATCAACTTTATTCCTGAAAAGAATAAATTTATCAATCGCCTTATCTTTGCTTTTAAGCAAGTACCCATAACAGTATTTAGTGCAATCATCAACAAAAGTGATGAAGTACTTGTTGCCACCACGTGATTGTACAAATTTCAAGTCACACACATCACTGTGCACTAAATCCAAAGGCTCGGTATTTCTTTCAACAGAATGAGAAGAAGTCCTTGTCAATTTTGCTTTTATACAAGTTTCACACTTGTGATTTGGATTAATCTTAAAAGATGGTATGTGATCTAACTTGACCAATCTATGCAAAGAGTCAAAATTTACATAACCCACTCTACCATGCCATAAATTAGGGGACTCAAGCATATAAGTAGAAGAAGAAGCTTTCTCATTAATTTTAAAGACAAGAGTCATTACATTGAGCTTAAACATACCACCCGACATATATTCCTTCCCCACATAAACCCCACTCTTAGTCGACACGACCTTATCCGACTCAAACACCATGCAGAGGCCATGCTTACTTAAGAGTGACCCCGAGACAAGGTTCTTACAAATGTCTAGCACAAATAGGACATCATTCAAAGTTAACTCTTTTGCTGAAGTCATCTTCAGGACCACCTTGCCTTACCCTCAAGAGTTGAGGTTGCAAAACTCCCCATGAACAACTTCTCACAGTTTGAAACCAGTTCAAAAGTCGTGAACATCTTCTTCTCCGCATAAATGTGGCGAGTGGCCCCAATGTCCACCCATCATTCTTTCAGGTTGGACCCTACCATGTTCACTTCGGAGATGACAACTGCCAGATACATGTCGTCCACATCTTGTGATAGATCCTCCATCTCAGTCATGTGAGCCTGACTTTTGTTCTATGGAGGGTACTTGTGGTAAGGCTTCTTCTTTTTTCGATATTCAACTGCCCGATGCCCATCGCTTCCATAGTTGAAGCACTTTTCATTGAACCTATAAGTAGGTTTCCACGATTTGTAGACTTGCCTCTTGGAGACTCCACCTCTAGCCCCCAACTTTGAGCTTTTGCTTGTCGGTGGCTTTTTCTTCACCCTGGAGGACTGGCCATGCTCAACCACGTTTTCTTTCACAGTAGAGGTACTACATCCTTTCTTTCTATTGTCTTTCTCAATACGAAGCCTGACAACGAGCTCTTCGACTGTCATCTCCTTTCGCTTGTGCTTCAAGTAGTTCTTGAAGTCTTTCTAGCCGTTAGGCAACTTCTCAGTCAGTGCAGCTGCCTAGAATGATTCACTCAGGAACATTTCCTCTGCATGTGTCTCGTGCAGAATTACTTGGAACTCTTTGTAGACACCCCATTTTTGACAGCCCTTACGACTTGGACGTCATCACTTGCACACCCAATGATGAATGCGTTGTCAAGTGCTCGAAGTCCTCAGAAGAATGCCATAGCCTTTCAGCCATCAAACCCCGCACACCTGTTGCCTTGTTTTGGACCAAAACCCTAACTTTTTAAACCTGGAACACTTGGAGGCCTGTCGGCCAACCCTGTGAGCTGTCCGCCACTGATGTGGCTTGCCAGCCAGGGATAGTGGCTTGCCAGCCACCAAGGTGTTTTACAAATATTTTGCGACAGCTGTGCTAGCTGTTTGCATAGATGCATGCATCTGCTCCCACATGTAAGGATGGATGCTTTTGAGCGAGTTTGATGTTCTCTATATATAGAGGACCCTCCCCTCTAGCTTAGAGGGTTAGAAAAATTTTGGACCAAAATTTTTCCTCTGCCTATAATTCTCTCTCTCTCTCTCTCTAGCAAATTTCTACACTTTAGCCTATATACTCTTCACCTTTGCCTATACACTCTTAACCAAACCTCTCTATCTTTGAGCCGAGGTACCTTTGAGCCTTGTTTGAGCTCTTGAGAGTGTGTTTGTCTTGATTTGCTACTTAGAATTGGTTCCCCTCTTCAAGAGGTATAAAGCTTTGCCTCTTTACTTACTTTCTTCACTCTTTTCCTTACTATTTTTCAACTATTTTGGGCTGTAAAAAACTCTTTTTTTTTTGGGGGGGCTGAAACTTGAGTTTTATTGCCAACAAAGGTTGAGGGGTGGCTCACCCTTCTTTGTACCTTGCTTTCAAGGCTTTTTCCCCTTGTGTTTCTCACCTTTACACCAACTTTTTTTGAGCTTTTAAACACTGATTTTCAGAGTATTTTTAGTGGCTAAAATCATGTTTTGAAGTCTAAAATTGAAGGGGTTAGCCTCTCCTTCTTGTGTCTTGCTTGCTAGCCTAGCTTACACCTTGTTTTAGCTTATTGTTCTAGCTATTTTTGTCTTAATTCCAGCATGTTTTAGGACTTGTTTTAGACTTTTTTGGACTATTTTTGGTTGATCATTGCATTTGAGTTTTGTTTTGCATGCTTGTAGTGTAATTGTCCTCATGAGCTTGGTGTTTTAGGCATTAGACACCATCTTATTTGAGTTGATAGCATTTATTTATGCTTTTCTCACTTATTTTTAGCACTAATAATCTCTGCAACCTCTTTCCTTTCTTGGCTTTTGTTTTGCTTTGAGAGTTGTTTCAAGCCTCTTGTACTTTTAAGCATGAGATTGAGGTTGTCATGCTTAATGGTTTAATCCCTTTAAGGGATTCATTATCAACAACATGACATCTCTTTCATGTCTTAAGTTAACTCTTGGTTTGGTACTTCACTCCATTAGAGGACTTAAATTCATTCTTGGACTTAATGGATTAAAGGATGGACGGTAATTAAAATTGAGTAACTAAAACTTGGAAGTTAAAATGATGCAAGATAATAATTGGTTGTGTGTTCAATCGGATATTAATTGAACACATGGAAGCTTAAAGCATTTCATACTCATTAGTGATGAAATGATTCAAGTGTCCAAGGTCACCACTTCCCTTGATCAATTCATGAAAGGGAAGAGGTATGAGTCATATTTTGTTGCATTTATTGAACTTGCACACTTTGGTTCACAAGCCATCATGCAATGAAATTGCTTGAGTTGGTGGTTTGTGGCTTAAGTTTACTTCTCCATTGAGCTGTTTGATAATAATGAGGGGTGAATTGTACAAATAACCCTTGAGAATACCCTGTGCATGCTTTGTTTGTCCTCTGTTGCAGCAAGATGAACCTGTGCAGTGGTGGCCAGCAGGCCACCACTGGTGGATGGCAGGCCATCACTCTTGGTCGGCCGGCCGGCCACCAATGCAAAATTCAGCAGCGTGTTTTTTGGGCAGAGCAGAGTTATTCTGGAAGTGGGCAACAGTGTAAGTGTTCTACTGTGCAATAGAGGCTCTCTGGAAGCAAAACAGTGGGCTTTTTCGGGTGAAAGCTACATTCATGCATGAGCCCTCCATCAATCCTCGGGATCCGTGTTGTAATAATGTTAGTTTCATACTTAATTAGTGGTTGTGTAATTAATTAGTTAGAATAGCTAATTCGTTTCGTGTTATAATTATTTTAATTAGCTAGAATAGTTAATTAATTAATTCATATGTTGTTGTAACAATTAGTTAAGTAGCTTAGCTAGTTTATTCATTTTGTTTTGTAATAGTTAATTAATTAGCGTAGCTTAGCTAGTTAGTTTATTCAGACTCTCCTTCATGAGGGCGCAATGTTGTAATAATGTGTATGTCTTCTAACCCCACGTTTTCCTCCATTTTATGTACTAGCTTAATCTTGTAATAATGTGTATGTCTTGCATCGTTAGTTTGAATACATTATTGAATACGTGCTTAGACCACATGCTATTAAAATGATTCATATGCCATATTAGTAGCCGAGCCTAGTAATTGCATATCGCATGTGTTGCATCGGTCATCTTGCATTAGTAAGGATTATGCATATTTTCCAACTTTTTTGTTTATTTTGGCTTGGAGTACTAGGTGAGCCTTTTACTTGTTTTAGCATATCACATGAGTGTGATTGTTGCCATATCTAGTATGTTTTGCTTAATTGATAAAACTGCTTGAATGCCTGCGAATGAAGGCTAGTTGTTTGAATTTGAGTAATTCGATCAAAGTGTATTTAAGCCCACTTTTTCAAGTGGCAAATTCAAACTCTTTTCAAACAACCGACATGAGATCGAAATGTTCCAATTTTTGCAAATTAGTCTATACTTGTGTGCGCATCACATAGTAATGTAGCTAATAATCGAAACAAGAGCATATAATATAAATAAGAATCACATCATGATTAGTAGAGGTCGATCTTTGATCGGGCGAGCGGGGGTGCTTAATTCATGACCTTCCCCTCTCATACCTAAGTTCCCGAGCCGAGACAACTTTGGTGATGACAGACATGTGGCCTTTGGCACGAGTCTTGGGTTTCCTAAATTTCCCAAAAGAATTTAGGTGACAACTCTATATCTGGCAAAGCAGTCCATTTTTGGCAATTTGATTCAAAATTGATTTTCCAAAAAGATTTGCCAGATTTAGACTCTTCGGTGTTTTATCTATTTCACATTGCACTCGTGAGATCAGATTCAGAACTGCGGGAGTCCGATACTGTAAGGCTTATTCATCTTCCGGAAGGGGGCACGAAAAAATCGAGCTACAGTTTCTGGCGACTCTACTGGGGACTTAGATAACTTGACTTGGACTTCATGATGTGAGTTTTTATCTACACTTATATGTTTCTTTGCATTGCATTTGCATTGGTGCGCTTAAGTCACTATGTTTACCAACTGCTATTCCTGGATGATTTGTCGGAGGCTTGCCCAAAAACCTGCCAAAACGCTGACCGCTCGTGGGCTCTGCTATGTTGGGAACACAAACCTTGGATCTGGACTACCGCTGTACCGTTTGATCCTCCTTTCACTTCTCGATGTTAGATGTGAGAGGTATATTAGGTAGTCTTGCCGAGGTACCTTTTTTGACCATTCGGCCTAGTTGCTTATCAAAAGCCATAGAGACTGTTCCAAACTAGGATAGGATGCTTACCCAAATACAGGATTGCATGAAACCGCTTTGTTTTAATAGTGAACCCTAGTTCCTGACGAAACTAGGACAAGGTAACCCTACCCTAGCGTAGGGGTGTTTTGGTTCTCTTTAACTGGTATGTGCTTTATAGTGAAATTGTTCAGAATGTGCATGTCAGTTATACAGCAGTATCTATTTTGGGGGCAGAATTCAGTGTTGAGTGCAGTTTTATAGCTTTGATTACATCTGTGTTGGTAACATCCTAGCTGAGGTGCTGTGCGGTTTCTGATTACTGCTTTCTTTTTGCTTTATTTCTTTTACTAGGTAGTATAACACCATAGCTTCAAAAAGTTCAGATATCCCCCAAGTGCTCTGGACCCGTGTTAGAAGGCTTTGCAAAGCCGAGGATCTTGTTCGGGGACAACCTGTGTTTACCTCACTCCCACCGGTTAAAAGATGGAGGAGAGTTAGGCAGACTTCACTAGTGTAGTTCTTACAGTAGTCACCTCTCAATTCATCGGTATCTAGTCAGGATCAAGGACAGTCTTCTACTTTTAGTCCAGCACAAGATCATTCACCTATTCTAATGACCCAATACCCATCAGTCAGCATGGAAGAATTGATGCATCATCTGCAGCAGACAGTTGAAACCCTACAGCAGGACGTTGTCCGGCAGGCCGAGGTCACGACCCGTTAGGCCGAAGTCATAAACTGTTTACAACAGCAGCAACCCCAGCCAACTATAACCTCTGCATCCTATACACCTCCAACAACTATCCCAGTACTCGGAGCTACCGCCCAGTCAGCCAATGTGCAAGAAAACCAAGGCCATCAAGCAGATCCACTTCCAGCACAAGCCTCCAAAGCACCTGTGTATCAGACTGAGGCTCTGTTTAAGTTTGAGGTGGACCTGACGGTGCTTAAGGTTAACAAGTTGGAGAAGTTATTCAAGAGAGCACAGGGTGTGAACTACATCCCGGACATAGAGGATGGGTATACTAATTCTGCAGTGACCTTGCCAGATTGGTTCAAAATGCCACACATCGATCGATTCGACGTGATCTTGAAGCAACACGTCAAGAGCCGAAGGAGGGCTTTTCTGAATTTGTTACGCGGTGGAGGGCTAAGGCTTCAATGATGGCTACGAGGCCGTCCGAGAAGGACCAGATCAGAATGGTTGTCCGCAATGTGCACAAGAAGTTGTTACAAAAAATGATCGTTTTGCCTTTGTTCACATTTACCGAGCTTCATGAGATGGGAGTGCAAATCGAAGATGCCATGAAGCAAGGGCTACTTACAAATGAGAAGTAGCTGGAAAAAAGGCCTTTTATGCGCAGTTCCAATGCTACCACCAATGGTAACACAGCTGCGAGGCCGTCAAATGTGAGTGTTGTCACCACCCCAACCAAGACTGCCAATCCCTTCGCCAACACAGCTCCACAAACCTCAGCCAATCCTACCCGAACTCAAAGATTCTTCACCTAACTCTACATGATCCTCTCTCAAGCCATGAAGGTGCTGGTCAAGAAAGGGCACCTTAAACCTCTAGAACCCCGCCCGTTGTCTGATCCTCTTCCACCCAAACACAACCCTGCAAAATACTGCGTGTTTCACCAACAACATGGTCATGACACCAACCAATGCTTTCGACTACGTCATGAGATTCAAGATCTCATCGACAACAAGATGATCTCTCCACCTCAAAAACCTAATGTAACCACAAATCCACTTCCAGCCCATAATCAAGTTCCTCCACCCCGAAATCTCAACCTAATCCATACACTAGCCATCCCCTACGACCCCAGCGTATATATATCACCCATTCCTACCTACCAAAACCGATCGTGTTCATTCCTGAAAGCAAAGATTTGTGCATATTGGACATGTCCACACTTCAACCTAAACCTGCGGTGGTGACAGTTGCACAAGAAGGGAGGTTGACCTCAGAGGGTGCTAGTCTATTGTCGGAGTGTTCTGAGGACTCTGATGGGGTGTATGATCCAAACTGCTACATTGTACCAATTAATCAAACCAAGCCAGAGTTGGTGTTGCCAACTACAAAGGAGGTTAATGTAATTAAGGAGGATGGCCTGAGCCAAGGGCTGGATGACTTAGCAGATCTCGAGAAAGATTTAGACAATTTGCAGTTCTTTGACGAGCAAGATCAGGGGGATATGCAAATCAGCTAGTTCGACTTGAATGGAGCAACTGACAACTCTAGGTGGTTGAGTGATAAGGTTGATATAGAGGAAGGAACTGAAATGACACCGGAAGTAAAAGAAGCAGGGATTGCTATCATGGCCGGAATGGCCGATGAGAAAGAAAGTTGTCGGAGAATGCTGGCATGGAAAAATTAGCTCAAGAACTGGGCATCGTAAGCACTACGGATACAGAACAGGAAGCTGCACTGAAGCAGTTTGAACATGAAAGGGTTGAAAACAACCAGAAAGTTATAATGACCCAACACCTTGAAGGGAGTATTTGTGCCACAAGGGTATTTTAGACAGACCCGGACAATTGTTTGTCGGCTGCTGAAGGGGTATAGTGGGACGATGATGAACTGCAGCTAGCTCACATCGACGAAGATTAGGACGAGTGCCTTCCAGACAACACATGGTATGCCGAAGAAATAGATCACATGACAAGAAGTGGGTGGTATTTCAAGCCACCACACTTAGATCAGGCATAAGCATCTAGGAAAGATAAAGAGATCGAGAAACAGAAGAGAAACAGCTAGAAAAAGAGGCAGTGCTGAAACAACTGAAGAAAATACAAGCTGACATTTCAATCTGGGACCTTCTCACAGCCTCCGGGGTACATAGACAAGCAGTGTTATCAGCAATGGACAAGGCTGAACTGTCCATCGACACTACCCTCGAACAGCTTATGGGATTAGTTTTCCCAAGTGGCGCCAAGCCAACGTTTACCTTCTCTAACAAATAATTGCCGCCGGAGGGCTCAGATCACAATAAACCCCTATACATATCTGTGGAGTGTAGAGAGAAATGGGTACCGGTAGTGTTGGTGGATGCCGGCTCGGCCATCAATGTTTATTCGTCTTACACTGCCTATATAATTGGCCTTAAGCCAGCGGACTTCATTCCCACAACCCAAGTAATTCAAGCGTATGCTAATACAAGCAGGGAGGTTATGGGCACGATGCAAATCAGAGTCCAGATGGGCCTAGCTAAGCAACATATCGAGTTCCATGTCCTGGATGTGCCAGCTACCTTCAATATGTTGTTAGGGAGGCCCTGGTTGCTGTAGACACCCCATTTTTGACCGTCCTCAAGACTTGGACGTCATCGCCGGTGCATATGATGATTGTGTTTGTTTGTGCTCATTTTGGTGCCTGAAGTTCTCGGTGGAATGCCCTATCTTTGAGGCTTCAAACCCCATCCATTCTGTGCCCTGTTTTGGACCAAAATCTTCAAGCCTGCAATCCTTGGTGGCTGCCGGCCACCAATTGAGGCTGCCGGCCACCAATTGATCCTGCTAGCCACCCATGTGGCCTGCCAGCCACTAATGCCTTTTTGCAGATATTTTCTTGACAGTTGTTCCAACTGTTGGCACAATGGGCTTGATCACCATACACATGTATGGACTGATTTAACTCAGCTGAAAGCTTGTTTTTCTATAAATATGGGACCTTCTCCCCCTTTGTAAGGGTTAGAAAAATTTTGTAGCAAAATTCTCTCTCTCTTTCTCTAGATTTCTCCCACTCTCTTGCAATTTTGTATACATTTGCTCACAAATCTTATACTTTTGTATATACTTCCTTAATCAAACTTAATCACCTTTGAAATGAGGTCGTTAGAAGCCTTCTTGGAGCTATAGAAGGTGTTTTTGACTTGAATTTGTGCCTAAAATTGTTGCTTGCTTCAAGAGGTATAACACTCCCCTTTTACACTTGTTTTGCATACTTGTTTTTCCATCTCTTTCAACTATTTTTTGAGCTGATTTTGAACTGTAAAAGACTCTGTTTTTGTGGCCTAAAGATAGTGGTTTGAGGCCATTTTCAGTTAGGGGGTGGTTCACCCTTCTTACTACTTTGTTTGTAAAACTTTTGTACCTTTGTTCACCACTTTCAAACCAACTTTTTGGACCTTTTAACCACTAAATTTCAGAGGTTTTTTAGTGGCAAAAAACTTATTTTGAAGTCCAAATTTGGAGGGGTTAGCCTTCCCTTCTTGTGTCTTGTTTGCATGCCTAGTTAGCCTTATACGTTAGCATATTTTTCTAGCTTAACTTAGCTTAAGTCCAGCATGTTTTAGCCTCTGAAATAGCCTACTTTAGCTCTGTTTTGGGCTGGTCATTTCATATGAGTCTTGTTTTGCATGGTTGTAGTGTAATAGTCTTCGCAAGTTGGTGTTGTAGGGTCTTAGACACCTCTTGTTTGAGTTGATAGCATCTTTTGGTGTTGTTTTTTACTCCATTTTAGCACTATAAACTCTCCAACCTCCCTCTTTGCTTCACTCTTTCATTTTCTTTTGAGGGTTGTTTCAAGCTTGGGATCCTTTAAGCTTGAGATTGAGGTCATGCTTAATGGTTTAAACCTCTTTGAGGGTTCATTATCAATGGCATGATCTCTTTCTTGCCTTACATTATCCTTTGTTTGACACTTTTTTCATCTTAGAGGACACTCACCAATGGACAAATTTATTAAAGAATGATTTGGTAACTAAAATGTGTAAACAAAATTGGCAAATAAAAGTGACAAGATAAGCATTTCTTTGTGTTGCATTGCATGTGTTCAAATCGGACATTAATTTGAACACAAGGAAAATGGGACATTTCATACTCAAAAGTGATGAAATGTGCCACTTTCCTAGGTCTCTGTTGCCCTTCATCATGCATGATAGGGTGATGGCATTTCAGTCTTGTTTTGCACTCATTGAACTTGTACAAATTAGTCCCTTAGCCATCATGCATGGAAATTTCTTGATTGATGGTTTGATGGCCAAATGTATCACTCCTTTGAGCTTGTGTCGATGATAAGGAGGGATACATAGTACAAACAACCTATGAGAATACCCTCTCTTTGCCCTGTGTGCTCTCTGTTGCAGCAAAAAATGGCGCATTATCAGTGGCCTGCCAACCACCAGTGTTGGACAACAACCCCTCAATGGTAGCCGACTGGCCACCACTTCTGGCTTGCCGGCCACCAATGAATTTTGAGCAATGTGCTTGTGAAGCATGGCAGAGTTGATCTGGAGAAGGAAATAGTGCAAGGGTTGTGCAAACAGAGGCATTTAGGGGCAGACATCGGATGTTCTTCGGGTGGAAACCAAGCATGCATGGGCCTCCCTCGCATCTCGAGACGAGTTATCTTGTTAAGTAGTTTAATTTAATTAGTCTATGATTAGCCTATGTCGTAGCTAATTAATTTGTGTTGTAATAATTAGCTTAGCTTAGTTAATTAATTCATTTCAAGTGTTGTAATAATTAGTTAAGTAGTGTAGCTTAGCTAGTTTCATTTAGACCCTCCTTCGCGAGGGCGTAATGTTGTAATAAGTGTGCGTGCATGCGTGTATGTCTTCTAATCCCACGTCTTTCTCCCTTTTTCTTAATCGCTTTTGTTGGTTAGATTAGGGACATGTTTCAATTAGCATACCTTATGCTCGCATACATTCATCTTATCTTGCATGCATCGAGGCTCGGTGCATCATTCAAACTGCATTGTTATTTCAATATCTTATTTGAATACGTGTTTAACCGCATGTTATCAAATTGCTTCTATGCCATGCTTAGTAGTCGAGCCTATTTTAGTTGCATTCTTCGCATGTGTTGTATTAGACATCTTGCATAATTAGGAATCATGTATATTTTTCTAACTTATGCTTTCTTAGCTTAGAGTACTAGGTGAGTTTTAGTGCTTTAGCCTACTTGCATGGATGTGAGTGTTGCCATGAGGCTATATGCCTATTTGATAAACTGAATGAATGCCTGTGGATGAAGGCTTGTTATTTGAATTGGAACGATTCAACAAGTGTAAGTTCTAAGCCCACTTTGTTGAGTGGCAAATCAGTTTTAAGCCCACCATGTTTGGTGGCAAATTCGCAAACTTTAAGCCCACTTGAGGTGGCAAAATCAAACCATTTTTGCAAAACAAACATGAACTGAATTGTTCCAAATCGAGTAAACTAGTCTATATTTGCTTATGCGTATCACATAGTAAAGCTAGCCTAATAATCAAAAATAAAACACATAATGTTTATAAAAAAAATCATATCATGATTAGTAGAGGCCGATCTTTGATCAGGCGAGTAGGGGTGCTCAATTTATGACCTTCCCCTCTCATACCTAAGTTCCCGAGCCAAGGCAACTTTGGTGATGACGGACACATGGCCTTTGGCATGAGTCATGGGTTTCCTAAATTTTCCCAAAAATAAAATATTTAGGTGGCGACTCTGTATCTGGCAAAGCAGTCCAATTTTGGCACTTTTTGATTCAAAATCAATTTTCCAAAATAATTTGCTGGATTTGGACTCTTTGGTGATTATCAGTTTCACATTGCACTTGTGAGATTAGATTCAGAACGGCGGGAGTCCGAACTTTAGGGCTCTTTTCGAGCTTCCAAAAGGGGGCGCAAAAAAGCCGAGCTACAGTTTTTGGCGACTCTGCTGGGGATTTAGAGAACTTGACTTGAACTCATGATATATCATTTTATCTACACTTATATGTTTCTTTGCATTTGCATTTTCATCGGTGCGCCTAAGTCACAGTGTTTGCTATCTGCTATTCCTAAACGGTTTGCCGGAGGCTCGCTTGGAAAAGCTTGCCAAAAGGCTGACCGGTTGCGAGCTCTACCACGATGGGAACACAACCCTTGGATCTAGACTACCGCTGTACTGTTTGATCCTCCTTTCACTTCTCGGTGTTAGGTGTGAGAGGTATATTAGGTAGTCTTGCTGAGGTACCCTTTTGACAAATCGGCCTAGTTGTATATCGGAAACCATAGAGACTGTTCCAAACTAGGACAGGTTACTTACTCGAATACAAGATTGTGTGAAACCACTTTGCATGAATAGTGAAACCCTAGTTTCTAACGAACCTAGGATAGGGTTACCCTACCCCATCGTAGGGGTGTTTTGGCTCTCACTTGCTTAGTATGTGCTTTTAGAGTGAAACTCTACAGGAATGTATGTATCAGTTGCCAGTTTGGGTATCAATTTTGGGAGGTAGAATTCAGTATTGAGCATAGTCCTGCAACTTTGGTTACATCAGTGTATTGATTAAAATTTGAGCTTAGGTGTTGTGCAGTTTCTGATTTTGTTTTCCTTTTTGCTTTATTTCCTTTTGCAAGGTAGTTTTTCACCATTGCTTCAGATAGTCCTGTTACCCCTAAGCACTCTAGACCCGTGTGAGAAGCCTGTACAGATCTGGGGATGTTGTTAGAGGACAGCCAATGTTTGCTTCGCTCCCACCGGTTACGAGACGGAGGAGGGTTAGGCATAACTCACAAATCCAGCAATCACCTTTTACTTCACATACGCCTAGCCAGGCTCAGTCTTCTACTTCCACTCCAGTAAGAGAGTATTCGCTAGTTCCAATGGCTCAACGTCCCCCAGTTAACATGGAAGACATGCTCCGTCATCTCTAGCAGACCATTGAAACCATGCAGCTAGATGCTGCCTGCCAAGTTGAGGTTGCATCCCACCAAGCAGAAGTGATAAATAGGCTTCAGCAATAGCAACCACCATAGCCAGCAGTAGCTTCTGCATCCCATGCACCTTCAGTGGGTATTCCAACATCTGGAAACACCGCTAACATTCAAGAGAATTTGGGCATTCCAGCTGATTCGATCCCACCACAAACCTCCAAGGCACCGATTTACCAAACTAAGACACCATTTGAATTTGAGGTCAACCCTACTGCACTGAAAGTCAACAAGCTGGAAAAGCTTTTCAAACGGGCACAAGGTGTGAATTCAATCCTTGATATTGAGGATGGCTATACTGACTCAGTAGTGACTTTGCCAGACCGATTCAAGATGCCACATATTGATCGGTTTGATGGTTCTGGGGATCCTATGGTCGACTTGCGGCTATTCTCAAACATCCTACGGCCAATGGGCCTTACTAGACTTCAAAAGTTGTCTATGTTCGGCCGTACCTTGTCAGAGATAACGGCCATCTTGCGCACAAAGCTGGAAGATTCAGTGAAGCGCAGTTTGGAGGAGATGGCCGAGGCCTTTATAGCATAATACTCCTATAACACCCAGATTGAGGTCACGACTCGTGATCTAGAAGCGAATTGTTAGGAGCCAAAGGAGGGCTTCTCAGACTTCGTAACAAGATGGAGGGCCAAGGCATCGATGATGACAACCAGGCCAAATACGGATGGTAGTTCGTAATCTGCAAGGGAAGCTTCTGCAGAAGATGATTGTCTTGTCGTTGTTTACATTTACTAAGCTCCACGAAATAGGGGTTCAGATCGAGGATGCGATGAAACAGGGCTTGATCACTGATGAGAAGGAACAACCCAAGAGGTCTTTTGCACATAGTTCTAATGTGACTACTGGTAGTAGTGCAGCTGCACGGGCTTTGGATGTGAGTATGGTCACCACCACACCCAAAACTGCCAACCCTTTTGCCAATACAAATCCACAAATCTCAACCAGCCAGGCCCGATCTCAAAGGGTCTTTACCCCGCTTTATATGCCTTTGTCCAAAGCCTTAGGGGTTCTGATAAGAAAGGGGAACCTTCAGCCGTTAGAACAATGCCCACTACCCGATCCTCTCCCTCTAAGACATAACCCAGCCAAATACTGTGCTTTTCACCAGCAGCATGGTCATGACACTGATCAATGCTATAGGTTGCGTCATGAGATTCAAGATCTCATTGACAATAAAGTGATAGCACTTCCCCAAAAACCCAATGTCACTACAAATCATCTCCCACCACATAACCAAGTCCCTCCACCCCGACATATAAACCTCATCCATACACTGGCCGTCCCTTATGACCCTAGTATATATATCATCCCATCCCACCTACCTAAGCTGGCGTTGTTCATCCCTGAGAGCACGGACTTGTGCATGGTGAACACATCTACACTCTAACCCAAACTAGTGGTGGTGACCATGGAAGATAAAGGGAGGTCAGCCTTGGTGGAGAATGTCAGTCCATTGCCCAAAGGCTCTGAGGACTTATCTGAAGGAATGTACAACCCACACTGCTATATTGTGCCAATCAATCAATCTAAGACGGAAGTGGTGTTGCCAGCTAGGATGGAGGTCAGTGTAGTTCGAGAGGATGGGCCAAGTCAGGGATTAGATGATCTAGCTGACCTAGAGGAGGACATAGACAATTTGCAGTTCTTTGATGAACATGATCAAGGGGACGTGCATATTGATTGGTTTGATCTGAATGGGTCAACAGACAATTCTAGGTGGCAAAGTGATGAACCTGATAGAGATGATGGAACTAAATTGAAGCTGGAAGAACAGAAGGTGGGAACCGCTGCAATGGCCGGAATGGCTGATGGAAAGGGTAAACTGCCGAAAAACACCAGTGTAGAACAATTGGCTTAGGAACTGGGCATTGTCAATACTGTACATACTGAACAAGAGGCCGCGTTGGAGTAGTTTGAACAAGAAATAGGTAGAGACAACCAAAAAGCTGGAAAAGCCCAGCACCCTATGGGAGAGATTTATAATGAGAAGGTAATCTCAACGGAGCCGGACGAGTGCTTGTTGGCTGCCGAAAGAGTCTGGTGGGATGACGATGACCTACACTCGGCCCATACCGATGAGGATTAGGGTGAAGGCCTTCCTGACGACACTTGGTATGTGGAAGAAGTTGACCATATGACAAGAAGTGGCTGATATTTCAAACCACCGCATCTGGACCAACCCGAGGCATCCGAGAAGGATAAAGAAGTTGAGAAACAGAAGGAAAAACTGTTAGAGGAAGAGGCTGTGTTGAAACAGTTGAAGAAGATTCAAGCTGATATATCTATCTGGGGTTTGCTTATGGCCTCGTGAGTACACAGATAGGCTATACTGTCGGCGATGGATAAAGTTAAGTTGTCCATCGACACCACCCCTGAACAACTGGTGGGATTAGCCTTCCCGGGAGATGCTGCGCCAACTTTGATCTTTTCAGACAATGAACTGCCATCCGAAGGCTCTGCACACAACAAACCTCTATACATATCAGTGGAGTGTTGAGAAAGTGGATACCAGTGGTATTGGTCGACACCGGGTCAACAATCAACGTCTGTCCTTGTCGCACAGCGTATGCTATTGGCCTGAAACTGGTTGATTTTGTGCCTACAGCCCAAGTGATTTGGGCGTATGACAATACAAGCAGAGAGGTGATGGGAACAGTGCATTTCAAAGTACAGGTCGGCCCAGCTCAACAGGACATCGACTTCCATGTCCTGGACATTCCGGCCACTTTCAACTTACTACTTGGGTGACCCTGGCTGTACCAAGTGAAAGCTGTCTCTTCTACGCTCCATCAAATGCTGAAGTACCCCCATGGAAAAGGGGTAGCCATAGTCTTCGGGAATTCATCTATACATCTTCTTCCAGAGATCACTACACCTGTGCTAGAGATTGTGCATGGCGAAGAGGATGTCTTCCTTTCGAGGTTTACCTTGGCTGAGGCCTGAGTAGTGCAAAATATCTTGGCTATTGATGAGGGCTTGTATGTTAGCGCCTAATCTGTGTACTTTATGGACAAACTGTAACACATGCCAGGAATGGGGCTGGAAAGAAGCGGCCGGAAAGGCGTCACTGCATTGGCCAACGTGCCGCATAACCCGCATGCCTTTGGTCTTGGCTATATGCCCACCAAAGAGGACTGGGTGAGGAAAAGGAAAGAGATAGCCGGAAGAGCTGGAGCTAAGCAGATCGGGAGGCGCTACGAACTTGTGCATAGACCAATTCGGGGAACCCTGAATGGCTATTTTGTTCGAAAGGGTGAAGACTTTCCATTCTGTGGTTTCCCCGAGCCGTGGTTCAACTCTGAAAAGCAGCGGGTTCCTGGCTTTGAGATTTTCTTTGACTTGCAGCTGTAAGACAGTGATACGGAAAAAATAGCTGGACCAACTGCTGAAGCTGTGAAGAGCACATAAAGTGATTTCGACAGCAACAACCTTAAGATAGGAACAACACTGGCATGTCTCCTTTCAGATCCTCCGATCAACTGAGAGAGCTTGGGGGATAACCTGACCGTTTCCATGATCGGAAACCAACTGGGTGCGAACCTTTCTAGCAGCATCTTGGATGCATCAGACGCATCATCCCTCGCTTGGCAGCTAGAGGAAGGCTACCTGTCTAGCAGTTCTGAGTCGGGTAGTGAACTAGAATCAGATTCCACGTAGTCTGTGGAGTCGAAATCAGATTCCGGTTCTTCTGAGTTTGGGTTCGGCATTCCTAGGGTTGATAACTCGAATGCCAAGGTTTTGTCTAGGTCGTCCTTTTCTTTTTCCTTTGAGTCGGTTGTAACCGAGGAACTAGATCAGCTTGGCCTTGTGAATAAGAATGCCACTGTAGATTCTGAGTATTTCTCTGTGCCTCTTGTTTATTGCATTGATCATGATTTTCAAAATTTTGATGAAAACGATGAGGAAGGAATTCCTCTGGTTTTGAAAAATTTGATTAATCGGGAGGATGAGAGGTTTGCAAAACCGCTAGCTGATGAAATCATTGCTTTTAATGTGGATACTGAGAAGGATCCATGTCTGGTCCAAATCGGGTCCACGTTGTCCTCGGAGGAGCGCGAGCGCTCAGTCGCTTTATTAAAAGATTTCAAAGATGTTTTTGCGTGGTCTTATGAAGACATGCCTAGAATAGATCCTGAGATTGTACAGCATCGGATCCCTCTTAACCTCGAGGCCCGACCCAACAAGCAGAAGTTGTGGAGAATATGCTCAGATTAGGCTTTGAAGATTAAGGAAGAGGTCACCAAGTAGATAGACGCAAAATTCTTGCTAGTATCTGAGTATCCAACTTGGTTGGCCGACATTGTTCTAGTGCCAAAGAAAGACGGCAGAATTCGAGTGTGTGTGGACTTCAGGGATCTGAATAGAGCTAGTCTGAAGGATGACTTCCCTCTAATGCACATCGATGAATTTGTGGACTTCACCGCAGGCCATGCATTGCTCTCCTTCAGGGATGGATTTTCCAGGTATAACCAGATTCTGATGGCACGCGAAGACAGAGAGAAAACTGCTTTCACTACACCATGGGGAACCTACTGCTACAAAGTGATGTCGTTGGGGCTGAAGAATGCCAGGGCTACCTATCAACGGGATGCAACCACAATTCTTCATGATATGATCCACAAAGAGGTCGAGGTGTACGTGGACGACATGATTGTCAAGTCCAAGGAAAGAGAGGGCCACTACACTGCCTTGGAGAAATTCTTTCAATGGATTAGAGAATACAGACTGAGGTTGAATCCGTAAAAGTGTACTTTCGGTGTGACAGCAGGGAAAATGCTGGGTTTCTTGATTACATAGAGGGGCATCGAGGTAGATCCTTCCAAAATCAAGGTCATCCTAGAAATGCCACCACGAAGGACTAAAAAGGTGGTGCAAGGCTTTCTGGGTAAAGTAAAATTCATAAGATGGTTTATTTCAAAATTAACCTTGACTTGTAAACTAATATTTGGTCTCCTGAAGAAAGGAAAGTAGTTCTGACGGGAGAATCGATGTCAAGTTGCTTTTGAGCAGATTAAGTAGTACCTTTAAAATCCACCTGTGTTGTCGCTGCCAGAGCAGGGGAAGCCTTTGATTCTATATCTGTCAGTGATGAACACAACGATGGGATGCATGCTTGCTTAAGAATCTGAGGATAGGGTGGAGAAAGCCATCTATTATTTGAGCAAGAAAATGCTAGATTACGAGACCCGCTATATCCCGTTGGAGAAAGCTTGCTTAGCCTTGGTATGGGCTACCAGGAAGTTGAGGCACTACTTGTTAGCTCACTCCGTAATTCTAGTTTCGAGATTAGATCACATCAAATATCTCTTTAAGAAACCAGCGCTAATGAGTAGGCTAGCCTGTTGGTTACTTCTTCTCTCCGAATTTGATCTGAAGTATGTTACCCGCAAGTCGGTCAAGGAGAGAGCAGTAGCTAAGTTCCTGGCAGATCACCTAGTGAAAGTGGATGAAGTGGTAGAATACCTGTTCCTAGATGAAGCAATTCTGCAAGTCGAGAAAAAGATTTGGACAATGTACTTTGACGGAGCGTTTAATCAGTACGGTTACGGGATAGGGGTGCTGCTGATAGCACCCGACAATTCCCATATACCCTTAACCTTCAAACTCCGGTTCAAGGTATCTAATAACAAAGTAGAATACGAGGTGTGTGTCGTTGGTTTGGAAGCCACCCTGGAACTAGGGGCCAAAAAGTTGGACTTCATTGGGGATTCGAACCTAGTTGTGTCTCAAGCAAAAGGAGACTAGAAAGTCAAAGAAGAAAAGATGAAGATCTGTCACCAGACCCTGAACGTTATGATTCTTAGGTTTGAGAAGCTGACCTTCACACACTTACTAAGAGAGAACAACAGGTTCACTGACGCCTTATCAACTCTATCTTCTATGATAGACATTCCGTTTAGAGTTCGGATGCGTCTGATCATCATTGAGCAGAGATATACGCCGGCCTATGAGACTATCGCCGCAATAGATGAAGTTTAAGATCAAAACCCTTGGTTCTATGATATCTGGAACTTCTTGGAAAAAGAGGTTTATCCACCAGGGGCAAATGCCAAAGATAAGAGGGCAATACAGCGGATGGCCGTTCAATTTATCATCTAAGGAGGTAAACTGTACAAGAGGTGTCATTTGGGAATGCACAAGTTGTGTGTCAACGCAGAGGAATCAAAGTGCCTAATGGAGGCCATCCATGGGGTAGAGTGCGGAGCACACATGAATGGAGTAATGTTAGCCCAGAAGATTCTCAAGCAAGGTTACTACTGGTCTACCATGGAGAAGGATTGTATCGGTTTTGTTCGGCGATGCCACAAATGCCAAATTTATGCTAATCGCATGAATATCCCGCCGTTGAAGCTGTACAACATGACTTCACCATGGCCTTTCTCAGTCTGGGGAATCGATGTCATTGGCGCAATCACACCGAAATGGTCAAATGGGCATGAATACATTCTGCTGGCAATTGATTATTTCACAAAATGGGTGGAAGCTCAGTCTTATGCAGTGTTGAAGGTAGCACATGTAGCTAAGTTCATCCGAAACAACATCATTTGCCAATATGGAGTCCCAAACGAGATCATTTCAGATAATGGCTCCCATTTCAAGAGAGAGGTGATTGACTTGTTGGAGAAATACAACGTGGCTTTTCAAAAGTCATCCACATACCAGCCGCAAACCAACGGAGCTGTTGAGGCCCCCAACAAGAACATTAAGCATATTTTGTAGAAAATGGTTGAGACCTACAGGGACTGGCCAGAAAAATTACCATTTGCACTCTGGGGATATAGAATTTCAATCCGGACGTCTACTGGGGCAACTCCTTACTCGCTTGTTTATGGGATGTAAGTTGTTCTGCTGATCGAAATAGAAGTCCCGTTGCTGCGAGTTATGGCTAAATGCCAGATAGGAGAGGCAGATTGGTAGCAGAGTAGGTTTGAAGAACTGATGTTGTTCGATGAAAGAAGGCTGAAAGCACTGTACCATGTTCAGGGTTATCAACGCAGGATTGCCAGGGCTTTTAACAAGAAGGTTAAGTCCCGGAATCTCAAGGACGGGGATTCGGTGCTGAAAGACAACCGAGCTCTCATCCACGACCCTAGGGCAAGTTCAAACCCAATTGGACTAGTCCTTACATCATCAAAACTATCTGGTCAGGTGGAGCTGTTATTCTTATGGACCTGGAGGGCCTAGAATTTTCCCAACTGATCAACATGGACAAGTTGAAGAAGTATTATCCCTGAGAGGCTCGCTAGGCCGAAAACCTGGAAGGGCGACCTAGGCAAAAGTTAGCACAAAAAATTAGAAATAAAGA
Organism: Camellia granthamiana; assembly: GCA_036172215.1. Taxonomy (NCBI): domain Eukaryota; kingdom Viridiplantae; phylum Streptophyta; class Magnoliopsida; order Ericales; family Theaceae; genus Camellia; species Camellia granthamiana. Next base: position 45,050,126 of record CM069907.1, on the reverse strand, counting down.
AAAACTAAGCTCGCAAGGTTGAAAACCCAAAAGGGCGGCCTTGGCAAAAGTTAGAACGCAAAAGGAGAGCGTTAATACTCGAGTGAACCCGAACTGAACTACATAAGGCCTGATTCCCATCTTCGGGATATGTAGGCAACTTCATCCTGAAGTTTGGCCGTGAACACCTCTGATTCAACTGTCCTGTCCATGTGTTGATCAGGTCATCTTTGTCTATTCTTTATCTGGATGTTCGGTTGTGATCCTCTCTGAGAACTGGTTGCGGTGCTGAGCAGTGTTATTCAGTCAAGGGGCAATTTGTGACCTTCAGATTCAGGGTTGTTCATCTCAAGGATAGATTCTGTGCGTGTCAAGTTGTGATCCTTATCGAAAATGGTTTTGAAAAGTTTTGATAAAAGTTGATTTTTGCTCAAATTTTATCTTTTACAACTTAGACCATTTTTGGACCAAAAGGAAAATGTTTAGTGCCCACAACTTTAATTTCATTGAGTTCAATACAGAGTTCTCCAACTCTCGATACAAATCAAAGCTGCTTTTATTACATTCAAGAACTTGAAAAGTAAGATCAAAGCAAATAAACTAGGGGTATAGATGAGTCAGATGCTCCTGCATCCCCTGCCTGTGCTTGTGGAAGCTTCTGATGCTAAAGTGGGCCCAAATTGCACCTCATCTTCAAGCCAAGTTAGGCACTCGCCAGAAAGTGCGCAACTAAAACTAAGGGCAGCAGCCAGAAGCTCTCTCGTCCTGCAAATAGTGAGGTATCTAGCCAAATATGAACCTCAGATGGAGAATGAAATCGGATATTCCACCCCCTCCTCTAGGCAAGTCTGATCATGTCCAAACTGACCCCTGAACCAGAACAGAAAGTAGAATACACAGTGTGTAAGGCCAAGAAGTTCAATGCCCGGTTGCCGAGCCATGCTATAGCTCATTTTTTGGTCACATTAAGCCAAGGGCAACGCCAAGCAATGTCAGTAGCAGACCTGTTGCATATCCAATGGCACCACCATCCCTCATTCAGAAAATCCACTAGCTGTTGGCGGAAAAAGTATGCTTAGGCTAAGTATGCAGGGCAAGAGTCCACTACCTTCAGCTTGTCCATAAGCCATATCTGGAGAGGGATGAAAGAAAGGAGAGATTAAAGAATAGAGAGATGTATGTTGAAAGAAATGTGAGAAAAGGGCTTTGAGAGAAAAATAGAGCATGAGTGTTAAGAGATGTAAGAAACATATATTAGAAAGGATGGGAAACATTACCTGAAGAAGTAGTGGATTTCCTGTGAATTTGTTTTTCTCCCGCCGATGGAAGGTGTCTAAGCCCATCAAAGTCTCGGCTAACACCAAACCAATGCAACTCTTGCCCTCTTTTAAACCTTGGGCCACTTCAATTAGCCAGATGCTAGACCCTCCGAAACTGGGGACAAGAAGGAAATGAGCTAACATGCACAAACAAAGTGCGTGTTGTTAAAAACCCCGCCAAAGAAGGTCGCCTCAGTCGCCAACTTCAGAAAATTAATGAATTAGACTAAGAATGTCCAGCTCCTTTGTGAACCAAGGATCGGGCCTTGTGTAGAGTAAGCCGCATATTTGTCCCAAAGTTTGGATGTGACCAAAACAAGGCTGAGGTAAGATTTCCTCATCGCGCCGGGACTCCATTAGCACTTGAAATTCTTCGAATATCTCTTGTCTCTCAAAGCTAAAGACATGTGTAATTGGGTTCTAACACCTAGCCGTGGCGTGAAGAAACGGGAAACAAAGCCGAGAACGACTCAGCGAGAAAAGTGCATTTATGCCAAAACCCCGAAAATTCATCTTTTCCGAGCCATCTAAAGTTGCGATCCAATCCGAGAGGTTTTGGGCAAGAAATGGCTCCATTTGTCGCAAAAACAACAAAAACAACAGCAAAAATGAGTTCTGGAGAAAAAATGACGAAGGTGAAGCTTTTTGTAGAAGATAAGGCAGTGAGTGGAAGCCAGCTATCAACAATCTGGAGGTTTCGCACATCAGTGGCTAGCAGGCCACTGTTAGTGGGTGGCACATTCCATCCATGGCCAGCATGTGGCCGGCAAGCTCTCTAAGTGGCCGGCAGCTATCTTGTCTGTCCACCTGTGTGCTGAGAATGCTGGAAACATGTGTTTTGTTCTGTTCTTTATGCATTTTAAGGTCTTATTTTGAGTCTTTTTGGTTTTAGCAAGTTTGTTGAGTTATATTCAAGTTGTTTTATTTTGTTTATTGAGTTGTTTTGTTGTTTATCGAGTTATTTTGTTTTGCTTATCGAGTCGTTGCTATTTCGATTATTGAGTTGTATGTTGTGTTTAAAATTTTAGTTGTCGGTCGGTTCAGTACCTGATTAAGACTGTTGCGATAATACAACTACTCGGTTTTCAATATCAAATTCAATCTCCATTCCATGCTAAGTGGTGCTCATGATGCAAAATATAACACTTTTTTAAAGAAAAACTGGTTTTCATTCCGATCATGGTTGCTTTTACAAAAGTGCATTACAAGTTATAAAGTAAAATAAAACTTGTCTGAAGCTATACAAAGTGCTAACACTACTAACAAAAAGAAGCTACGCAAAAATACAAGAAAATTAGCACTACCATCTTAGGTTGAGAGGCCCTCTTCGTCCTCTTCTTGGGCGGGGACTTAGAGCTGTCTCCATCAGCATCGCTATCTGACTCACATGTCGAGCCAGAACTGGAATTATCGCCACTTTCTGCCTCAGAGCCCGACTCAGCATCATCTCCACTCTTAGAGGACTCAGACTATAGACTCAATACCTCATCGGAGCCACTGGTCTCGGCATCGTCATCACTCAACACTGGCTCTGAGGGGCTTCTCCGGCCTCGACCACGACGTCCCTCTCGGCTATGCACTGGGGTCTGTCTCTCCCTCCTCTCTGTTGTTGGAGGAGGTGGTGATGGAATAGGCGCAGTTGCTGCCACTGGTGCTCTCGGTATGGTTGGAACCTGAAAAGATGCCATATTGACACATCATATACAAAATATAGTTGCAAATGCAGTGTCATGAAAGTGGAACAATGCAATGAGCCAGATACAGTGCAAGTACAGTACAGTTTGTCATGTGCGGTATATCAGTGTGATGTGACGATGGAAAATGTGTGTTGTGATATGAGTATCAGTGCAGTGCTACAGTAAGAATGATGTACCCAACAGTGTGGAGAATACCGAAATGCGGGTAAAGAATAGGGAAAGAATACCTGGATGCCATGGAGACTAAGTAGTGCCTCCCTCTTCAGAATCATGCTCTCGAATGAGGCTACTAGCTCGAGCAGTCCCTCAGTGTATCCCGGGGGTGCCTGTGGATGTGTTGGGAATGATCACTATCCGGAAGAAACAAATATCAGAAGGAAAATGGAAAGCTAGAGAAAATGTGGTACATACCGGAGGTGCATCGTGAGATTGGACATATCTATGCCCGGCCTCTGCTAGCTCAATCAAAATTTACTATGACGTCCTGATCGGCCTCCAGCATGTCAACATAGTCGGAATCTCTGGACAAACAGTAGCCTGTCTAGCGGGAGGAACCCCTCCAGCCCTGGCCCTCGTCGTCCGGGTCCTACTCGCCGAAGGGGCATCTGCTGCTCTACCTACATGAGCATGAGCACTTGTCAAAGGAGGCATAAGGTGTGTCTAGATGAATATCGCATAATCTACCTCCCCAAGGAAGTAGTTGGCGTCCAGGCCCCCGGTGAACTGAATCATCTCTTGGGAAGAGAGGCTCTCTATGGCCCTCATAGATGTCGGAGGTGGCATGGGAACTACCGGCAAACCAGGCCCTCAAGTAGAAGCTGAAAACGGGAAACCCCTCGAGCTTCAGCATACTAGTCCCGGACTCCATCCGGTATCGTCGCCCAAGGCTGCTAAGGGAACTGCGAATAGGGGTTACACAAAGGGTTAGTCATCGTCAGTTGCTGATGTAAAGCAAAAATAACTGTGAGTTTTGAGTTACCTTTGCAGCAGTCACTGTGTCAAAGTACCGATGGAAGAATGCGAAGGTCTCCCGGGTCCTCCACAGGCATCTCCCGTCATATCGGTGAGAGTATGCGTAGCTTAACTTTCTTCGCGCCCCCCTTTCGGAGAAGCTCGAATTGGTCCTACAGTTCAAACTCCTGTCACGATTTTGAATCTAATCACACAAAGTGCAATGTGAGATTGATAAACACCAAAGAGTCCAATCCGGCAAATCATTTTGGAAAATTAGATTTTGGATCAAATAATGCCAAAACTGGATTGCTTTGCCAGATTATAGAGTCGCCACCTAA